>NW_027019762.1:3331547-3747515 GCF_013076305.1 Rhopilema esculentum
ATTTGGCCGTAAGGTCTAGATATCTGTTTTCACAGCCCCTGATTTAATTTCATGAGTCAATGGAGGTCTTTTATGATATTTTGTTATCTTGAATCTCCTTTCAAAAGTGTCAACAGTTCCTCTAACAAAGTATCTCCCTTATTAGGATTGTGTTTCTAAAGCGTCGTTTCTAAAAGACTGAACACTCCAAGAACAGGCTGAACACCCCAAGAACACCCCAAGAACACCCTAAGAACAAGCCATTAAGCCGCTGAACACCCTTTAAAACATATCAAAATCGGCATGTCATTCGAAAAATAATTTGATCAATCAATCAAAATTAATTTTGGGGCGGGAAAGGACCTGATAAGTCTAATGCTGTTGGTGTTGTTACAACCAACTGATGTTTTGCGCGCCAGAAGTGTGAACGGGGGTTTGTACACGCGGAGCAAATTCGAGTTTGACTCCCTTTGTGCATTGGAGTCAAACTTCCATTGGAGGAAAAACTTCATCTTGCAGGTTAGCTACAGTTTCTATATCAGTCCATGTAACTAATAATTTTTACAATATATAGTTGCCTAGGAAGGTAAGAGGAACCGCAACACCCACAAAAACAAACAGTTTTCCGATAAAAGCGCTTAAAACTGTGCCTTAACCGACGACTGAGCAAAAGCTTGGGGGCGTTTGCCCCAAAACCAACGCAATTTCTGCCACATACATACCGTAAATCCTCGAGTTAGCCCCCATGGGTGCTTATTCATTTTTGATATTTTTTGTATGGGGGCTTATTCCAGGTGGGTTCTTCGACTTATACGAGGGGAGGGGCTTATAAAATTATTGAAGACATTAAGAAGATATTATTAAAAGATTTCGTTTATTTTAGTAGTAATTTTTTATGCGCATTTAATCAATTATTACCAAAAGTATGAATTTTTGCGGTACTTAAGAAAAAGCGCCAAAGGCAACCTTAGATGGCAAAAACCAGCAAACTGAGGGGTCCGATTCGAGCATTAACGGCAGCAGTGGGGGCTTATTAATAATTTGTAGTTCTAGGGTGGGGGCCAATTCGAGGATTTAGTGAGATTATCATGACCCCATTCGAGCACGGGCCCCAAAAATGTGCCCCTCCTAAGCCCTCTTTTAAGTCGCAAACTGTGGTCCTGCTGCTACCCTCTAACAAGTCCAACACTGTGCATTTTCTGTTTCATTTGTCAAAAAATTCCTTATAAAAAACCTCTCCAGCCTGCGAGTGCACCCGCTGGAGACGTCAAGAGAGGAGCTGTCTCGTTCTGCTTGCACTGGTAAACTAGTAACTAGCTAGCGTGCACTAGCATAGCGTGACCATTTGGGCAAATTAGCGGACGGGAAGAACAATTGTTTGGAAGACAATAGGTAGTCAAGTGACATGTCGTATTTTTACATTGTCACAGGATGTGAAAGATTTTCAAAACAACGGGAATTTGCTTGAATGCACAAAGGGAGTCAAACTCGAATTTGCTCCGCGTGTACAAACCCCCGTTCACACTTCTGGCGCGCAAAACATCAGTTGGTTGTAACAACACCAACAGCATTAGACTTATCAGGTCCTTTCCCGCCCCAAAATTAATTTTGATTGATTGATCAAATTATTTTTCGAATGACATGCCGATTTTGATATGTTTTAAAGGGTGTTCAGCGGCTTAATGGCTTGTTCTTAGGGTGTTCTTGGGGGTGTTCTTGGGGTGTTCAGCCTGTTCTTGGAGTGTTCAGTCTTTTAGAAACGACGGCCTAGAATAACCTTTTTTGTGCAGCGAGTGATCATAATATTTCATACTTAAAAAAGAGAACAAAATAAGATGGAGGAGAGAATTAAATGGAACACTGTTCAGCAAAAAATGAGTGAATATAATAATATAGATAAAAACTAGAATTAAACAATGATGAAATTTTGCAAAGTGGGGGTAGTTAATGTTAAACTCTAAACTTTTAAATTTGGCTGGTCAAAATTTTTTTTCCTTATTTAAATCCTCTTTAAATCTCCTTCTACCTTGAAATACTCGTTAAACTTTTCTTATTGGCGACCCTTCTCTTTATTTGCTAGACAGAATCATAGATAAAACCAAACTTTGAAGCTTTCTTGATGAGCCTTTCAAAGAACAAATCTGCTGATTCTTCCTTTCTCATATTGTCAACAAGTTTCTTTTCCTTCAACAGCTGGTTTCTCTCTTTCTGTAGCAATTTAAGAAGTTTGTCTGCCAAACAAATTCAGATAAGCCCAACAACTTATTCAAAACAATATGCTAGAGAAGGGAATTATTTGCGATTAGGGTGTATGAAAAGGGAGAACTTCTTCAACATTTCATCTTTTCTAACAGGACTTACCTATTTGACTTGCAGGATATTTCTCAAAAAACGTGATTTGTGACCCAGAAAAAGAAAAACCTAAAGATTAAACACCTTTTGCTAAAGGGGGCGCATTCAAGTTGGCTTATATAAGAGAGGGACTTTGTTGAATCATTACCTTGCCTTTTACTTTCTTTACCTTGCTTGAAGAAATATTAAAAATGCCTGTACATGTTACTGAATGTGAAAATCGCCATAGTTTATATTCTATCTGCATATTACAGCAATTTTGGAGAGCTGGTTGCATTCCCAACACTACCTCAACATAAACAGCTGAGTTATGCATCAAAGCAACTTGTCCAACGTGAGGTACAAAGAACTATTTTTCTATCACCCCATGTGAGCTTTTAGATTTAGCTGCAATGATGCATTGCCTCTCTTGTAATAACAAAGGTAAATTTAAAAAATATCTTAATCTGTGATGCTCTATATGCACATTGACATGGTGTTTTACAAATTTAAAAATCCGTTTGATGATATTTATATATTTCAATTTCTTTCAGATTGATCTTGAAAAAATGAGAAAAATAGAGCAAGCTCTTCAGCATTTGGAAGTTGATACGCAAGGGTATTTCCTCTTGAATTTATGAAGCATTAAATGTTTCTATATACCAGTTTGCTTATATTAAAGAAATCATTAGCAGACTTAGATATTAAGAAAATCACACACAAGACATACTTCATTAGTAATTGTATTCTAGAATTAACTGCAGAATTTGAAGTTTTAATATAAAGATAAAAAATTTATCGGCATCTTCAGATTGTGATGAATTTATGATTAAAGACTTTTTATTTATCACTTATGCAGAAAGGAGAAAAGCAAGCAAAAAGGACAACCTACAGCAAAAACTGTCACAGAAATGAAACCAATTGCCATAAAGCCTGTCAAAACAAAGGTTAGAGTTTTTAACATGTATACTCAAGTTCTAAACCAAGTTCTACTTGAGCTTTGGTCCTTGAATGAGATTTTTTAGGAAATGAACAAACCCTGCAAAATTATTATTTGTGTCATATCTCTGTGCTTTGACAAAGTAATTGTTTCCTTTCAGCCTACACTGGACTTCTTTGGACGTGAAATTGTCAAAGCAAAAGTGTCAGGTTTGGTTTTTCTAAAATTAGTTGTTGTTTTATCTCTGACAAAGAACTGCCTTTTATGCAACATAGAAAAATCCTATCAACTTCTTTCTAGTTCTGAATTTCTCTTTAGCAAAATGTTAAAGCAGCGTTTCAAAATTATAATATGTTTTAAACAGTTTCATGCACCACTGGTATTATATGTCTCTTTTACTAAGTAGCCGTAGCATGATGGTTGAAAACTGAATAGCCTATAGTAGATTTTTGTAAATGCATGAATAGAGAGGAATTGTGCAAGCAACTTACCACACAAACAAGATAATATCCAATAAATACTTACATTTGCTTCCTTTCATTTAAATAATAAAAAGTTTGTTTATGTTATAGAGAGCCAGAAGCAGAAAAAGGCATCTTTGGTAAACACACAAGTTTGGTTTAAATTTAATGAAGGCTACAGCAATGCTGTTAGAAGAACAGTCAAACTGCAAGATTTCATGTAATTTGTTGTATATTTACATTTAACTGTATAAAATTTGACAAATTATGATAAATTATGTCCATATTGCTGAGTTTTTACCAGCCTGTATTTTTGTATAGGCTCCAAGTCTTGAATCTCAGCAGGGCTGGTAGGCTTTGGTTTGAATGATTTCTTCATTTTGTTTTTTCTGCAATCAGCTTTTCAATCGCAATCTTTCTCAAAATAATATGAATTGCAGAACATGATCGTGATTTCGCGTAAGGATCTATTTCCTGTGAAAAGTGTTGAATATTATAGAAAGGTATAGTTAAAAGATTGTTAATAGTTTTAAATTGTCTGTCAAAATGATCAGTAGTGTGTAAGTTGGCAAAAATTATTTTTTCTTCAAGCAACTATGTCCAGTCAGTCCTTCATTTTGTTAACAATTGTTTTGGCAGCACTTTTTTTATTGAAAAATGGCTGAGAACTAGCCCTATACTGCAGATTAGAAAATGCAATGATAGCCAATTGAATAATCAAACCAATATAAAATAGATGATCATCAACATTTCTGAGGGCATAATTCAATGAAGAAATGAATCTGCATCCTACCTCATGCACTGGCTCAAAGTCATCCACTAAATCAACTGTTGATGTTGTGGTGATTAACTTGAATGAGAAATACAACCAAATTGAAACTTATGTAACAGTAAGCAAAATTGAAGCAAATGTACTTAATTTGAAAGTACTTTTAATCTATACATTACTGACAATTTTCATCTATAAATATGAAAATGCAAGCAAAGAGGGTGGTGGAAGCAGCTAGCAGCAGTGACTGAAGCCTTTTTTAACCAACAACTGAACTATTTTTTGTTATAACCATTTGCTTTTCTTTCTAATTTTTTTCAAAAAACAGGTTGAATAAGGTCCCTCTTTTAAAAAGCAGGTATATTACTTTCTTTGAATTTGATCAAACAAGATCGTCCAAAATAAAAGCTAAAGAAATCATCAAAATAAGGTATTATCTTAAATTTTCTTGAAATAAAATATTTGAGTTTTCTTCTAGTAAATGAAGCAAAAATATAGTATGATGATCATATAATGATACAAAAAAATTTCTTAGTTTCATGTTACTTGTCATAATTTAATATTCTAGAAAATGGTGAAAAACAATGGCATTCTTACTTTTAAAGTTCCTTTTGCTCTAAGTTGCAACTGCAATGCCATGTTGATGGATCTGTTAATAGCTGCTCCTAGACCATGAATTTGTAGCTCATCTTCTCTGGAAATGAACAGAAACTGAATTTGTTTTATATATGCAATGTTTAATAGCTAACTGTTGTGGTTTCTGAAGTTTTCGGTTGAAGCTGTAAGATCTCAAAAATAAATCTTCCTTGTTTCTGGACAATTCATAATGTTGTAAGTGCTTAAAATACAGGTGATGAGATCCAAAACTAGATTATCATAATTTTTGGCTTGTGATTCCACTGGGGTTTAGGTACAAGGATGTCTCAGTGGCTAGGTGATCCTAGGGGCTCTGGAGTTCATATCCCTGACAAGACCAAACTTTCACCACAATTCCATGCATAGGAATCAAGAGGTGTGGTTGCAGCTCTCTGCAATTTTAGGCATAGGAAGCTAGAGGTGGTCACATCAAGAGGAGGGACCAGGACAATGTGTGATAGGCAAGGCTTCTCAGTGTCCTTAAAGAGCCTTAAAGAGCCACTGTTGCAAATTTTTGCATCTGAATATTTTTTGCATCAACAATGTTATATATATGAGCTACAGGTTTGGGGCTCATGGTTCCCCAAAAATATCTTTCATTTGTCTGTACTTGCTGTGGAACTAAAGTTTTTAGACTTTGAAAATTGGGTTAAACGTTTTTGATATCCCACTTTATTCTTGGTCTGCTCCTCGGAAACAAAGTGTTTGACATCATTTGGCAGCTCGCAGAGGGGCTTGTTTTCCCAGATCGTTCAATTGGAGGCTGTTGTTTCTTTTCTTTTGCTTGTAAAGGTAGATGGAGGATGGGATTGACCGTTGTAGTAGAGGTGAAAGTAAGAAAAAACATCTTTGGTATAAATGAGCAAATCTTGCTACTGTGTTACAACACACTCATACACTTGCATGATTTCTTGCAACATGGCTTTCACCGATATCATACCCCCATATTTCTGTCCTCCTCTTGTTTTACACAAAAATTTTGTTCTCACAGAGTACATAATCTCTACATAGACTGACCTCTGAGAATCACACATTACAGTTTTTTGTGTTAGTGCCTCTTTAAGACTACCTTCCAATGCTTGTTAGCAAAAGTTAAATACAAATACAATATTTTCTTTAGTACAAATGAAAGTACTGAAACATAAATGACTATAGGACTGGTGATAGCAATTACAAGAAATTTCAATTGACAAACCCTTTGTCTAAAAGTCGCTGACATCTTTCTAATTGGGTTTTAAAATCTGATTTTCTATGGACAAGAATAGTATTTTTAGACTTCACAGGCCGAGGAGGAGCCCTTTTTGTTCTTCTGTCTCCTAAAATTCAAGAAGTAATAAGAGTTGATCATTCTTAGCTTGACAAAAAAATGTTATTTAAAAAATGCTACCAAACCCAAACCCTTTTCCAACCCTTACTGGGGAAGTCGGTCAGGACAGGAGCACACCCAAGATTGTAATGATCACAGAATTTTGGCACACTTGGTCTGGGCTAATTCTGCGTTTTTCAAAACAACATACTGTATGATTGTGGCTTTTAAGTCTGAATAGTTATCGTCGTTTTGTTCTATTTTTAGTAAATTATACAAATTTACTATAATTAACAGAGCTACTTTGCTAGTGCACTTTCTACTTACACTTGAAGAAAATCTGGCCAATTTTACGCACTGCACTGTGGTTTAAGAGTCTGGCATTTTGGCGTGCATGCAGTACATACAAGAAAACCATTTATTATATTTTTCTTCAAAATAGACGATCACGAAAACATTCATACGATTGACCCATTCAATGTTTAGCTTAGAGAATCCATCAGCTGAAAAAATACCAATCTATCAGAATCGTACCTGATTTATTATGCTTATTTTGCTTCGATTTACCAAGAACAGCATCTTTTGCGTCCGCCATTACTTGCCCCAGCCATCCGAGGTGGTGTGAAATCGAGGCAGTGTTGTTTACATGATCACTTGGTGACCTGGTGACAGATTTTACTCCAAAAAGGCCAAGAAAAGATCAACCGGCATTTCTAATATGTCAACATCGAACAAAATATCGAAGAAGGGAACTGGCAAACAAGATCTACAAATCGAGCAGCAGGTTTGGACACATTTAAATCCCATTTTACTTTAGAAAACCCTCTCACAAATCGAATGCTCT
This sequence comes from Rhopilema esculentum, assembly GCF_013076305.1. Next base: position 3,338,814 of record NW_027019762.1, read on the forward strand.
GCACCCAACACGAACGTTGTTAGGATTTTCTTTGCAAAATTTCATCTTCTACTGAAGATGTGTTTTTATGGGCGTTTACATTTATTAAAAAGACTTGCAGTTCCCAATTGCAACTCTAAGTTTAATGCTTAGAGCGATCATCGGAAACCTGTTTTACAAATATGACAGATTAAAGATTATTCTGTTCATTATAAAAATATAGATATCATTTCATGTAGTTTCGCGTGCACAACGCCCCTTGCTGTGGATAGAAGTGCTCTCTGCTGTCGTTCAAGCGATAAAACTTTGAGCCTTTGGTGAATGCTAAATAAACATTGAAAGGAAAGCATGAAAATTTAATTGTCAGTTTTTCTTAAACAGCCCTTTTGTTTGATATTGCTTCAAAATTTTGCTGTTTTTCCTTTCTGTAATGTGCCAAGAAGCGTTTGTCTAAGCCTCTTATTTCTTTTCTCTTCATTTAGGTTGAGTATGTCAAGCTCTTACAAGGAAAAATAAATACTTTGTTGCAAGAATGTGAAGGAAAGGAGTTCTTGAGGGTAACAAATTACATGTTTCTAAATCAAAATTTCTTTTCATGGCATCTTGCCATTTGCAAAATCTTTGAAGGGAGGGGAGTTCATGTGTTATTTCTTTTGGAATCCTGCACAATGTTTTAATTTGGATCTAATGTCAAATTACAGTCAAGCTTCTAACTATAAAGTCCAATCACACCTTTAGGATGAAATCCAAAGAACAAAGAAAGATTTCAAGCTTCTGCATTCCAAAAGTGAACAGATTCTAGTGTTATTACAGGTAGGTGTATAAACAAGACACTCACACTTTTACCAGACTTCATTGAATGTTCTGTTATCTCCCATTTCATCTTATGAAAAGCAAACATGATTATGAAGCTGTACTTTAACCTCGTAACAGTACAGCTTCATAATCCTATCTGTATAAGTTGTATAGTTCTTATGGTTCAAGATCAGTCAATTGCTAACCTTGCACATGAGCAACATGTTTATCTTCCAGTTGCCATTTGCTCTCAAGTATCTGGATTACTCTAGAGTTATAGGGCACAATATATCCTATAAGAAACCCTGGTGAATCCATCCCAGCTTTTTCTGTCTAATTGCCCTATTGTCAGAAAGATTATCGTTTCTTACCTTAGATTGTTTGTTGTCTTATCAGCTCTACTTTTTCTTTGCAGATATTGATGAAGCTAAACAATGAAGTTGCCCTTGCAAGACTTGAATTAGAACGAGCTGTTAAGTCAAATTTACATGTATGTTGGCAGGCAAAATTTACTCTGTCTGGCACTGTCTTAGAGAATCAAATTGATACAAAAACAATATGTAGAGCAATTTTGTTAAGAATAACTTCTCATTACAAAGCAGTAACTTGATTTGACTAAAAATTTGTTCTCTTCTTCTTGAATGAAAGTCTACCTTCTTCACAACATCAAGGTGAGTTTTTATTGAAGAATATTCAAATCAGGGGTAAGTCATGAGGGGCTTATTCCATTTGCAGATTGAAAGAAAGCAAAAACGAGTGAAATGGCTTGAAAAACGGATAAAGAACTTTCTTTTCATGAGTAGGGCAATGTGTCATGTTGAATATCATGGAAAATCACATGAGGTATGCAGTTTTAATGTCATTTTGAACTATTTTCACTCGTATTATCCAACAAACACCTTTTGCAAAACATATGTGGCTATTTATGCTTTTAAAATGTTTTCTTTACTACTGAAAGTGATAGCCTATACTTTCCAGGTTCCCTTTGGTAAAAATTATAATAAATTTATTATTGCCATGTCCAAACTCTTACTTTTATCTGAAAAGTAGCTAGCTCCCAATCGCCCTTGCTTGAGTGTTTCCAGTTATTTTGTCTAAAAGCTTCACCCAAGCGGACCCAAGAATGGTCTTGTGAATAGTCGTAATCAAATTTTGAACATGGAATCAGAGGCTTCGCAACCGGGGGTGTAGGGGTGACTATATCCTGTGTTCATCCCGATATACCAACTAAAGGGCCGGAAAGGTATGTTATTATTTTATAAATGGAAGTTGTGAATTACAAGCTGTCGAGTTAGATAGACAAAATTTATTGCAGAGGTTAGTGTTAACAAATGGAAAAAATTCAGGTGATTATATTTAATCAGGTAAATTCGTAGTCAACGCCCCCCCTCCCCCCAACAAGGCATGTCCCTCGATGGCCCTGCATAGAATAATTCTATCGATAGCTATTAAGTGCTTTATCTCGAATACTTATTAGTTGAACCAATCAGACAGTTATTAGACTGATACCATTAAAACTTTTCGTGAGAAAACCAGATTGCGTACAGCATACTAAATTTAACGTCTCTGCAATTACTAGCTAATTTTTTCAATTAAACTCTAGCTAGATATAATGCTAAAATTCTTTGCCGTATATATGTGAAATAATTTCATTTCTGTTTCTATGTGCTGTGCTATTTTGCAGCAAAACGGTTCAAAAATACACAAGTCAGATCTTTCAGAAAATTTCATTGAGCATTTGACAGCTGAACAGAAACAAAGACTATTTCCTATCGAAAACGATTCAAACGAGGACACAGACTCATTCATGAACACAAAGGAGCAAGTTGAAAATGGTATTGAGAAAATATTCTCATTAACCACAATCTGTGATGATACCTCTATTTCAAGCGAGGATGAGGGTCAGACTGGGAGTTTAACAGATAGAGTCGAAGAAGTGAATACCCATGAAGAGAATCCAGGTACGCTTTTTTATTATCAAAATCAACATATGGCTTAAATTATGCTACAGATCAGACATGTAAACCAACAAACGCTTGTAATAATAAGTTTTGTTTTGGAAATCGTTAGAATTGTTTATTATACATCGTTGCATGGAAGGCAATGTGCTAAAGGGATGTTTGAAATAGCAAATATCATTAAACGTGATGTTCAAATGCAGATTTATGGTATTCATTCAATGTGATGTTTTTTATGCATCATCATTATTATGAATTATAAACTAGTTCTGAAGCAAGAGTCGCTGGGTAGTGACGTCATACCAACAAACAGCAGGCAATATGTTGTACCTTTGCATTCCAGGCTTTTTCTGCAACAGTTTAACGTATAACGTATGTACTAATGATTTCGCTGTTAATTTTTTCATGCAAAATGTGATGATTTTTAATTTTATCTTTGTTACAGTAAACTCCGGTTATAGTCACACCAAAATTTGCTCGAAACTTGTGTGACAGTAAGCGGAGTTTGATTGTGAATGGAATAAAGTTGTAAATTTTTTTTCGAATCTGGGTCTATATTTTATGTGACTGTTACTGCATTGTTATTTTGGAGAACTGAATTTTTGTGTACAAAACACAGCTGATAGATAAGACATTTAACAAGAATGTTTTTAGGGTTTCAGCTTTTTAGGGTATCATTGCTCCCACGGCTGCTCCCATGTCTGTGGTATATGTTTTACTTCTTCCACAGGTTTTATAGATACACAGCAAAATTCTATGACTTCGATGACATCAAGCATGGTTGACTATTATTGGAACTCAGATCATCATCGATTTGAATGGACGAATTTCATGCAAAAGCAAGACCCACTCTCATGGCATGCTCTCGCTATATCATACCCAGACACCTTCTTAAAGCAAGGTCTGTCTTCCTTTTGATGTTTCCATAATAACCACCTAAGCTAGTTTCTTTAAGTGCTTTTTCCCTAATTCTTTTAATGTTTTAGGGCCCTTTAGTAAGTGATATTTATTGATTTCGATTCATTCTTAATTATTTTTTATACGTTTAATTTTCTTACTCTGAAAAGTTCAATGGACGTAGCTTCATATAGCTCGTATCAAAGCCTTTTCTACACTAAGCTCAAAGATACATTTCATGCTTCTTTCTGCCTATTACAGCATAAAGAGTTTAAGCTCTAGGTCTCTTTCTCAGTTTTAAAGTACACATTGGTGTTTTTTACCTGTGATAGTAAATACTGAAGAGCTCGGGAATGAAAAATCCAAAATATGATCCAGAAATGTATGTCTCAAGATTTTTAATCCAAAGTATTTCATATCAGGCATGAGCAAGTTTAAATCAAATGAGATACCTTGGCGAGTTGAGAGGGATCTGTCAGAAGGCTCTGAATTCACGGTGAGTGCAACACACTTGAATATGGTTGCAAACGCTAATCTGAAAATGTATCATCTGGCTACTGAAATTATCTAGGGTGTCTGTTTTTATTGCCAAGATTATCCAGGGTGTCTGTTTTTATTGCCAAGATTATCCAGGGTGTTTGTTTGGGTCGTACTTAGAAACCTGCGTAAGATGCCTTGGACATTTGAATTCATGAAAGGCCCTTTTTCTGTCTATGGATTGTCTTTTTTTAGAAGATCTTTTTGTAATGATTTCTAATTCGTAAGATTTTTTGCTTGATGTTTTCTGATCAACCTTAGATAAAGGGGCTTATGGTGGCGGAAACGCGTGTAGGTTAGGTACTCATCAGAAACTAGCCTGGTCAAAGGCCCTCTCCTTTGTTATTGTGTTTCCAGCTTTTAAATTTATTTATAGTTTAAATTGTTTTATTTAGAACCTAGGGAACATTCATAACGATTCTCACATGCGTTTTTATTATTTTGATACAGAAAAAATCAATCGAATTGGTCCATCAAAAGCTGCAAGCATTACTTCAAGCGATCGAAGATGCAGCTGTAAATTCAGTTAAACTTGAAAATGCAAGTGACGAACCTCAAAGATCAGTTAGAGGTGGGTATATCATAGCCTAAGTTGGCGTTTGAATTTTGCTTGAGGATTGGTAATAAAAAAGCGAAATTTTACAAAATTTTTAAATAATATTAGTTGACCAAGAAACTATTCCTTAAGTATAAAAATACTTAATTTTCAGCTAAAGTATAAAAGTATAAAATTTTCGAACAAAGTTTAACATTCAAGTAAATAGAATATGAATTTCACGTGCGGCAAAACGGCCTAATAATGGGAAGGTAGAGAGTGGTTTCAAGTAATAACAAATTGAAATTGAAAACAATCTTGGTAAAATTTTGTTAATATTAAGAGAAACCGCGTTGTTGAAATTGTATTTTTCTTTGGTTTTCAAAAGTCCTTTAGTAGAATTAAGCTTATTTTGAAAGTTTAGTTGTCTTAAACAAGCTCAATCTTTTTACTGAGAATCCAAACCTTATTTGAAACTCAATCGATAGGTCCAGCTTGAATAAAACCTTTTTATCTGTTTGGCTATCGCATCGTGATCTTCCTATTCTTTTTTGCGAATATTCCAATAAGAATATATTTGATTTACCAGGAAGGCGAGATTTTCAAAAGGCGGCCGGAGAGTGGAAAGAAAGTGGAGAAAACCTGCCACCGTTAATGCAGACTCGAAGTTTAGATTACTACGATGAGCGTGTGAATAAGCTGTTCAGTAGACCAGTTTCTGTTGTTCTTCCTGTTGTAAATAAGGTGGGTTGTAACTTCAATGTTTGAAATTTCTCATGTTATGTTTTTCCTCGATTGGTTTGGCAATCATTAATTTTGTTAGCCATAAATAATGAACTAAACTATACTGATTCAAACATCGAAACCAGAGTTGTAGCTTCCCTCATTTCCAGAAGTTTCAGCTGGCTCATTAAAGTGGCCTGATGGTCGCAATAAAATTGAAACTTTGTGTAGCAACTTAAAATATTACTTTTTTAGACAAAAGCGTGTACAACTCTGTTTACAAGATATCAAGCACTCTGATTATTTTCTTTCTTACAAATTTAGCATCTCATTCTTTTGCTTATACTTAACAAGCATGATCATATGTCAAAAATAGAATGTTTTGTCACTTACATTTAAATCTCATATTTCGTTGTCAAGTCTTCTAGCAAACAGTACCCCAGAAACTCTAAACACTGGTGCGACCTAGACAAAGTTGATATTCCAAGACATACTTCATACCTTAGAGGACCAAAACAAAAATTAAAGGAAGTAGGTTTCTCAAAATTTTAAAAAGTAATTTTTATCTGGAGAGTCCTATTTTGATTCAAAAGAAGTATTTGACCAATAACGTAAATAGAGTTCTAGTACTCAATCTCTTTGTTGTCCAATTTTCAAGTATTTTTTTAGAAAATTGCTCAGCCTCAGAGCTCGCATAATTGATTGCTGATTTAAAATGTCATGATTTTTAAGAAGACTTTTATTATTATGTTTTTGTTGTTATTTTGATTGTTATTACGAATTTTACTATGGCTGTCTGTCCAAAGGAGGACCTTTGGTCAACATAGATGGTATAAACTAGAAGATTTATTGAACATAATATATACTTATGTTCATTCTTTATTCATAAATGATGCTGTTTAGCCCTAGCTTTTTTCCACTTTTCGTCCTAGGTAGCTACAATAACAAAGAAGAAACCACTTATGATCACGTCAAGGTTTGTCTTTCCAAAAAAATTTCACCAAACTTAGATGGACTTAAGCAAGATCTATTAGACCGGCCAAAATTCTTGGTTTGATTTTGACAAGAGAAAAATCGTTATACTATTTACACTTACTTCACACCAAAATATTTCCATCGCAGACTTCTATAAAAGCTATATTATATTGATCTTAAAGCTAGTATCCCGTTTACCAAAACACTTCCCTTTTTTGCACTTCGAAGGTTTACATTTTATGCATTTGAAGAATTGCTTTTAGCTGCTAGATAAGGTTTAATTTTTTTTGGTATTTTCATTTAGAACTGAAGAAAGCACGGTGTCTTTGCGAAAAGCTGCAAGCAAAATCAGAGGTACTTTTGTATCCATTTCATAAGATAGCTACATTTAGAGATTAATATCATGGGAAATGAAATGCTCTCTTATTGTGATTATTGCCAATTTTGTTTAAATTAGCCAGTGGACTATAATGTGTAAATTATTTTAGCTTTAATCAATTATTTTGCTAGCTTTGACGAGATTGAAGCCAAGCAGAGAGTCTGTGCATGACTTAGATGATCTAAAATGGAAAAGAGTATTAGTAAGAAAACGTTTTATATTTCGTTTGTATTTCTTAAAGATTTTCACTTTCTGGATAATATTGATTTAAAGTAATGAGGCAGCTTCAGATCAACTGTTTCTTGTTCTGTCTATTTGTATCTTAGACTAAAAGATTTTTGGTTGGATGTGTTTTTCAGAGATAAAGCGTAGTTTTTGATGGTTTTGTTACATTTTATAGTAGGAGTTAGCTTCATCTGACTTTGAGATTCAAGCCTCTTTGGCGGGATATTTGGGTACGAGCCTCTGTGAAGACTATCTAAGAAAACAATCTTATTATGATTTGAAAAAGCTAACGACCTAAGATTTTGACATATTCCTATTGTTCAAGTAAAGATATTCCCAAGATTGTTTGAAGGGTCAAAGGGACAGGGTCAAACCACCCATTTTCAAAGTTTCAAAGATGCTTAGTTTTAAGTGATTAGATTGGCAAGCACTGCGTTGCTCTTAAATTTGTTAGTTAGAGATACTTTAAGGATATCTTAAATTGGCTGGTCAGCTCATTAATATTTCCTTGTACTTAATCATTTTTTGTTTTTGACCTTTCACTCAATATCAAGGCTTTGTTTATTTAAAGTAGACTATCATCCTACTTTGTGACAACTGTGCAACTTTATGCCATTGTTTTTTAAGGAACTTCTAGGTAACTGTGGAATTAAATCTGAAAACTTAGAAACGGCAAAGGATGCATTCAAGGTATGTCATGTTTACATTCATACAAATGATGTCGAAGTTATGATTGATTTATTAAGCTGTTTTTGAATTTTAGTAGATTCAACAACTCCTCTTTAAACACTGTTCTGATAATCAAATGTTTTTTATTTCAGACTCTTTCTCAGCTTGACATGTCACACACTAAAGTTATTGAAGCTGTTTGCAACAGGGTATATGTATTACAGATCTATTTCTTAAATTCACTGTAAGAAATTTTTAAAGCCTGTTTTTCTGTTTGCTGCAAGCCAATAGACAGCTTCTTTTTATTTATTTATAATTCAGGTTTTAGTCAGTTGTCTCTAGCTATTAAGGTATCCTATTTTGTTGTTCATAGTTAGTGTTTAAACTTGTCCTTATTTGACATAAAATCATTCCCTTTAAATCTTTGCTTAATAATATGTCATGTTGATTTATATTTTCTCGTTGTTGCCCCCAGATTCAAGATGAAACAAATCCAGATGTAATATATGAGGCTTGCAAATGCCTCATTAAGTTAGGTACTATTGTTTTTGCACCAGTTCGTATTTCTTTCTTTTAAATAGCCTCTGCTTCTTTTCATATCACTTATCTTCTATTTTCCACGACTCTGATCCTACTCTTAAAGGGGCTGATTGGTGTTTCTTTTTTAAAAAGCATCTCGAAATCTCTATTTAGCTTGCCCCCTTGTTGATAAATCATTGTGGTGCAAGTCTTCCTATAGAATTATTTCTTCCATTGTTGAATGTCATTTATTGAAGGGTATCTCAAAGAAATTTTTTAGAGCCAGGTCTCATTTCCTTTCCAGCTTTCAAACATTTAGTGACAGTTGTCTCGTTTTCTTCTTTATAATCGCAGGGTCCTGGGAATCTTCTGCTGTGAGAGCATTGTGGAAAGGGCTCAAAAAAGGTAGCATAGATACGCTCGAAATTTCCTTTCGTTTGAGGAAAAATATGTTAGAAATCATTTTTATTGTAGTTTTGGTAATTGGTGAACAATGGCCTTTCTTCATTAAGAAATTTTATGATTTCTTTTTTATCACGCATCACAAGAATAATTAGTTCTGCACTATAAAAAGCAATTCCTATACTTTTGAACTAAGCTGATGATGAGACGAGCATGGGTACAAGTGTTTTGTTGTTAGACAACATAGTTAAGTTCACGATAATCACTTTTCATTAAAGCATGGCTTACCATTTAAAGCTTAATGTATACCTTTCGTTGAAATGTCGAGTATTTCTACACTAGATTTGTAGTTGAAATGAAACTCATTACGTTGCTCGTCGTGATTCTCGTATGTTTTTTTGCGAGAGCTGCGCTTCCCAACCATGTTTTTATATACATATTTGTAAAGTTTTGAACGTTGATTCTTCAGGGAAGAAAGATTTGCAGTTGGACATCTTGAGTACTATTAGCAGTGCTAAAAATGCACAGTTTGTCTCCAAGGTATGTCATAATCCGTTTTAGAAATGTTGTGATAATTTTGCTTCACGTTGATTTTTCCAACAACAAAACTTCATAATTGTTAATAAGGGTTCACGAATCTGTGTTAGAATTAGAAAGTTGAAGCAAAAATTTTGCAAACATTTAGAAAATGAATGAAGGCTTTTCCACATTGGCAAGGTTACGTAACTTGAACTACAAAAATTCGCAATATTATCAGTTTTTCCTTTTTTTATGGGACTAAGTGTGCAAGAAACTCAAATCTCTTTCTACACAGGAAACTGAAGAAATAGAGAAATTGATTGACACATTATCGACATTGGCTTCTTCATCTGACGACGACATTGCTCTTGGAGCTTCCCTCTCATTAGGCCATTTATGTGTTGCTGACTCAGCAGCACGTCAGCATCTTTTCTCAAGATTGGAGGATACTTCCTTTGCTATCAGAGCCAAGGTAGGTTTTTTCTTTCGTGATCTGGTTAACACATTCTTTACTGTGATATTCGCTTGATCATTACCTGTAAATTTTTATATGATGTTGAAATTTTTGAGTGATACTATCATCGCTGCATTTGAAGCACTACCCTGGGTTGCAAATCGCCAAGTAGGGATATAGGGAATGTGGCGTTGCGGAAACTGGGGATATCGAAATGCTTGATGACGAGTTTTTGCTTAGCGTTTATTTAACTTCACCCCTATACCAATTCCTTTCACCCCTTTTATTCTTCTCAGTCTTTTCCTGTTTTAGAAGTAAACAACTTTTGAAATGTAACTTTGATATCACACCTTTTACGTATAAACATATTCTTAATGATAGTTTTAGCGTCTAACTGATTAAACAATAAAGAACGTCACATGCTCATAGATTTATTGCTTTATAAAAGCTGGCAACTAATATATTACGAAATTGTAGAAATAGGCATTTTGTGTTGATCATGACAAAATGACTGTTAACTAGTATGCTACTGCTTTCTGGATACGGCTATATGGTCAACGGAAAATCTACCTTTACCGTAAACTAGCCTGACAATTTCAAAACCATAACATTTCTCAAAACAGTTTCCATTTCTCGATGCCCCATTAAATATGAGCTGGCGCGATAACTACATATTCTTTCCCGTTAATATTTCTCATGCTTTTAAGATATCTGCAGTTTTTTCATCGAAGTTTTTTTTAATTTGATTAATTTTATGTTTAATTTCGAAATGCAAGGCTTTGGAGTCATTGGTCAGGCAAATGAACTGCAAAGACGATGTCATAATAGATTGTCTTTTGTTTCAAATTAGCAATGCAAGAAATTGGAAGGTATGTCTATGCTCGATTTCTCCAGTGTTGACTCTTCAACAAAGTATTTCAATTGTTTTGAGCTTTCTACACATTTACCGTAAGTTCTCGAATAAGCCCCCACCTAAAAAATAATTTTTGCAAATAAGCCCTCCCCCCCTCGAATATGCTGCCATAGGCGCTTATTCGAGGTAAACATAATTGCAGAAAAATCTCTCATTTAAAGAAAGCCCCCACAGGACAATAGCTATACAGTATTACTTCCTTTGACTGGAGACCAAAAAGCAAAGAAGCGACGTTTGTGAACTAAAAAATTATAATATTTGTTAGATCTTCACACAGCACTTTGTAACTCTTTTAATGATATAAGTTGTTGTAAACAGAAGCTCAAAATGCTCATCCTCATCTTTTTTCATTCAATTGGTCAACAAGAATTTCGATCATTTTTTGCTCTTTGTCATGGCTCTTGCACTTTGAAATAGCCCCCCCCCCTCGAATAAGCCCCTACCCAAAAATTAATTTTTGCAAATGAGCCCCCGGAAGCTTATTCGAGGATTTACGGTAATGAGATTTGGATTACACAGCTGGTAGTAGTTTAGAAACCAGACAATATTGTTGAAGTTTTTCCTTCAAGGGTTGGAAAGGTTTAACAATGCGAAAGTAACTTGAGGGTATCTAAAAAGTTCAAGTATTTCCCAGAGACCTCAACTGCAGATGAGGGTATGAAAATGAGAGGCAACCCCTTCCCTATGACCGATGTTTTAAAAGGTGCTTTAAACGCGATTTTCTTTCTCTCCTAAACTCTGCTTAGACCATTCCTTAGGTGTAGACTTTTTTAGTGACTTTCGATAAACAATATTTAGCTATACTTTTTCTTCTAATGCCCTTTATTCAATAAGAACATTAACTGTTTTTGGCATCACTAATAATGGATGGTCTCTTTTCACCAAAAAAAATATTCATCAAAACTTATGAAAAATCTTCCTCTTAACACTTCTGGAGCTCTTTAAAGAAGCTTTGTTATCAATGTTGTAACAAATCGTGTTATTGTTCACAGCAACGAATATCCGCAGCTGAGCTTCTTCAGTATATAGGTATGATTTAGCAAGCTTTGTATAAATCTGTGACTCTTGTGTCTATAAGTCATTTCATAAAAAAAATCTTACAAATAGATCGTTAATGGTTCTCTGTCATATTATTGCAAATGTCTTCATATTATGGCAGGTGCCAGTTAAAGTGCCACTGAATTGAAAAAATCAAATAATTTTTTATTGATGTTCTAAGTCAGGTCAGTGCTCCTGAATCCGATGGTGAAGTTCATTTTTCGGAATTGTGAAGTGTTTTGAAGCTACAACGCTTCAAAGTTGCGATTTTCAAGACTTTTTGTGCGAAAATTTGTGCGCGGTCTGTGAGGAATTTCAGGAATGTGTGACGCATTAACGTTTATAAGTCGCGGAAGTGATGCGGGCTTCAGTACTGAAAGCTGTATTTCGAGTGCGATAAAAAACCAAAAAACGTGAAGTGGATGAAAATAGTGCGATACTTGTGCTCTAAATATCACTAGCTATCTAACTACAAGACATGTGCAAGGTATTTTCTTGCGAAAATTTCGAGCCGATACGAAATAAGCGAACTTTTTGCGTGCAGTTTTTACCAAGACTTCATCCCGATCATTTACCTTTTGTGAATAATTGAGCGTGTCGAATAAGAATGCTCTTACAAACAGCTTTACAAATTATGAATAGAAGTGAGCAAATTGATCAAGGGAAAAAGTTGCTCTATTAAAGAACCAAACAAATTGCACATTTTTCGGCGCTTTTCCCACTTTCCAACTTGCGTTGCCACTGTCAAAGCATCAGTTATCGCCAGGGCCGTCAAGATGGGATAAATTGCCCCGTGGTCAGGGGGCCTCAAAAAGTAGAAGTTCATTTTAAATGGAATTGATTAAAAGTAACAAAATTATGCCTTTAAAAGTAAAACTTTTTTAAACGTTTGCATGAAAAAGAATCAATTTAGGCTTATCTAGAATTCGTGGTTGCAAATATCGCCTATCCGTTTTGGCTTCCAGAATGTCTTGGCGTCCCTGGTTATAGCAGTAACATCATTGTTAGCATCATTGTCATGGTATCGTGATCCAAAATGAAAATTATGAAAAAAACTTGCTTTATCCGGAACCTTGTTCTCCAGCCTATAAGTAGCACGGTGGGATTTTTCAGGGTCAATTCATATCCTATCTTTTTCAGCGTATCAAACTGCTTATCTCTACAAAGTTCCATGCCGATATCGCGATCTAAAAGTTAAATTATGACAATGACTGCTTAGAGGTCTAGGACCTGGTACCCCAGTCTATAAATAGCATAAGGGGTATTTTTCAGCCTCTATTCAGACCCTATCTTTTTCTGCGTATCAAACTGCCTATTACCGCCAAGTTCCTTGCTGGTATCACGATCTAATGGCTAAATTCTGTCAATTACTGCTTAGAGGTCTAGGACCTGGTACCCCAGTCTATAAATAGCACAAAGGATATTTTTCAGCGTCTATTCAGACCCTATCTTTTTCGGTGTATCAAACTGCCTATTACTACCAAGTTCCATGCTGGTATCGCGATCTAATGGCTAAATTATGTCAATTACTGCTTAGAGGTTTGGAACCTAGTACCCCACTCTATAAATAGCACAAGGGGGATTTTTCAGGGTCAATTCATATCCTATCTTTTTCAGCGTATCAAACTGCCTATTACTACCACGTTCCATGCTGGTTTCGCGATCTAATGGCTAAATTATGTCAATTATTTCTTAGAGGTTTGGAACCTAGTACCCCACTCTATAAATAGCACAAGGGGGGTTTTTCAGGGTCAATTCATATCCTATCTTTTTCAGCGTATCAAACTGCCTATTATTACCAAGTTCCATGCTGGTATCGCGATCTAATGGCTAAATTATGTTAATTACTGCTTAGAGGTTTGGAACCTAGTACCCCAGTCTATAAATAGCACAAGGGTATATTTGTCAGCGTCTATTCACACCCTATCTTTTTCGGCGTATTAAACTGCCTATCTCTATCAAGTTTCATGCTTGTGTCATGTTTTACACAATTTGTATCTTTTTATCTTCTTACAGCCCTCACTATGGCTGAAATGACTATATAAATCTGAATGCGTCACTCGCCCCAGCCTCTTTTCGCACGACCTACTCGCAAAAGAACCCCAGAAACCCCTATTTGTGGGCCCCAAATTAAAAAACTAAACTTTTTTCCGAAATCAGCGATGATAGGTCTACCAGAATCAACAATAAAAAAAATTTCATTTTTTTCAGTTCAGTGGCACTTTAAGTTATTAAGACGAGAACAAGTCTATTGTGTGATTACCGTATAAGAAATAGTGATAACTTTTTCGTATGCATGATACTACCGAGATAGTGAGTTAGCCCGTCTACTGAGACAGGTGCCAGTGTAAAGTCCCTAAGCATGTATCGACGTTAATATATGACGTTAAAAGTGACTTTTTTGGCTATAACAAAGATTATGAAAATTTTGAACATAATCCTCTAAATGTTTTGCAAATGCAATATTTAATCACTTTATGAAGAATAAAACCAGGAAAACAAAGATGGAATTTAATTAAATTGATTTCTTGGGCTTTTAGGGGTTAAGGATGCAACTAAAGAAGACCCAGATAAAGTATTTGACACACTAGAAAAGCTGCTGTGGAACCACCCTAGCACTGTGAGATTCATTCATTTATTCCTTCGTTCCATCAATTATACATTCATAATATTAGCAGCTATTCTTGAATCGTTTTAATGGCATAAGAACAGCACTGCTGTCAACCCATAGCCTTATCATTAATACTTATAATTAATACTAGGAGTTACGAGCGAAAATAGCAGATGTCATAGCAGATTTCGGGATGCGGCCAAAGGCAATATTTTTAGTTCACAAGTGAGTGAATGCATTTATCTTTACCTTCAATACGAATCTTTTTCTTTCCTTTATACTTATAGCAGATGATATGATCTTAGGAGGAAATCTTCCCATGTTAGGTTTTTGTTCGTTTTTTGCATCCAGCTGGTATTGCTTTTTTATTTTCGTAGATGTTTTGAAACGGTTTGATCAGAGTAACTAAACTTTGTTCCAGGAGATCATTAGAAATTACTCCGGGTATATCTCGCCTGTCCTTTTCGTTCCTCTGTGATGCAAATGAAGGATAATGGTTTAGCATGTAAACAAAAATTTTGCCTCTAAAGAACTATTTGCCTATTCGGGGCCTGGACGATGAAAAGGGTTCCTGACGTTACGTCACGGTAGATTCGGCCCCAGGCGCCCTCGAAACGCGAACCTGAAACACGAAAATCCCGTTGATTTTGGACTTTAAAATTGCAATGAAATAGGAAGTAAATGTCGCATCTTAAAATTTTTTATGGCTTTCGGCATTTGACATGATCAACTTTAAAATTATGTAATAAAAAAATTGGTGTATGTCTACTTTAAGACTAATACTTTGAGAAAGCCAATTTTATCTGTGCTTGCCTTGACATCATGGCGTTATCTTCTCGTTGAATTTGAGATCGATTTTACTAGGAAAAGTAGCTACCATAAATGGAAGCTATGTCGATACATTCGTGTCATCATCTTTTTGGAAATGTAGGTTTCACTGTTATTTTTGTGTTTTTCAGGCATTGAATTTCCTTCACATATAAGCAAAAACATTGAGAGGAAACAACAGCTGATCTTTTGAGTGATGTAATTCTAGATCACTAAAAATTACAATGAGCGGAGTTCGTTGTTTGTCCAGCACTAGAACTATCCCTCTTAAAAACCAAATGCTTTAACATTAAGAACTGTATAAGTTTTCAGACAATAAAACATTGGGTTTTAAAACAAACTCCAAAAAGCCAACCGCCGACAAAGTATTTATTGTAACTTGGAACTTGTGACTTGGTTAAACAGGGTTGTGGTTAAAATTCAGCCATATTGGTTAATTAGTAAGGGTTTCATAGAAATAAATCAAAGCCACATTTATATTTGTAGGAGACTAGATGATCTTAACGAGAGTATTAGAACAAACGCCATTCAAATGTTGGTAAGTATTGGTTGTACCGTAAACACTTTTTTAAGACCCCGGGGGCATATTTGACAAGAAATATTTTTGGGAGGGGCTGTTTTCGAGGTGAGTTTAAGCGATGGGATAGGAGGGGGGTTACTTGATTAAAACGTCTCAAAGTATGCAAAATTCAGAACGGAAAGAGATACAGTAAAACAATTTAGAGTGGTGCTAAGAGAAATGGTAATGGCCATTTGCAAGAGGGAAAAAGTAGAAAAAGGTCATTTGAATATCATGTAAGAGAAGCATGCAAATAACTTCAACGCAGTGGCGTAGATAGAGGGGGTCAGGGGGGGGCAAAAAACCCTGTAAAGCTAAACAGCTATTTGTCGGGAAATTTCTGATCTTGTCGGAAATATAACATGGTTTTCTATTTTTATCCAAGTGTTACATTTTGAGAGAAGAGGGTTTAAAGGTTATTATAACGATTTCTTCAGTTGTTCTGAATCAGACGGGCAACTTAAAAGCGCCTTTTGCGAAGAGAAGACCAAAAAATCTTTAATTAGTATGATTTATGATAGTTCATTTCAGTTCAGTTTTTATTTTAAAGTCCACTGTATACCTACACTTGTTTCAAATTAGCTTTAATCCAACCTTAAAAAGTATAAACAATGTAAAAGGATGTCAACTAACATAAACATAAGAACAAATACATAACAGAAGAAACAAGCTAGTATTGTACACAGGGAATCATTTAAAGGAGGAAACTTTCTCAGTAGTTTATAAACTAATCGAGGAGAAAGCACTCCCTAGTAAATTAGATGCGTTCGACTTAGTTTTTAGTGCCAAAAATAAAAATTTGTCTGTAAGTTGTTTTGAATCTTCCACAGAAAAATACCACCTATGTATAGACTAAGTTAAAATACCATTATTGGTCACTATGTTGTTTTGTAAAAATAATTTAAGATTTTTTTAAGATTGCCTGCTATTATAAGTATTTTATGTAATGTGTGAACATTGTATATAAGTAGTTATGTAGTTGTAGATAGATATTGTATGTAGAGGAATTTTAGAATATAAAAAATTGAACTGAAATAAACTGAACTGAACTGCACTATGTTCAAAAGTATGAAAAAGTTAAAAATGTTTGTTAGATTTTTGTCTGAAAATCTCAGTTCTTCGCCCCTCCTATGAAATTTCCTATTTACGCCACTGCTTTAACATGTATTTTGCTAAGCTCAAGTAGCCCCCATTGGGGGTTTATTCGAAGGAGGGTGGTCTTTACAGTACAAAAACTAGATTCGTGCCAAGTCTCACAACATTTGTAAAGAAAGGAACCAATAAAATCGTACTTTCATTCACAAAGCACTGGATACTTCTGGAAAAAATATCCTTAGAAAAGCATTAGCTTCTCGTTTTATTGCCCAAAGTAATACAGCAACCGTTTGCTGAAGATAGAAGTTTTGGTAAATAGGAAATAAACTCTCTTTACATTCTTCTTGAAGCTTGTGTCTTTGAAGGCATAATACGTCCTTTTGTCAGCAATTATATTCTTAAGGCTGTGGAAAGTTCGCGATAAAAACTTTTGCAATAAGGTCTGGTAAAGCTACCATGTCCCTTACAGTAGATGTCATCCATTTCATCCAGCAAAGAAAGTAAACTCATCTTCGAAGCCAGTGCTATAATTTTTCATCAAAGACATTTCATTGCTGTATATAAATCTAAGGCAAAATGGTTTTCGAAAGACTAGTTATTAGATATTTATCTTTAGTGATAACATGTTAAGAACAAAATATCTTGAAAAATATAGGTTATATTTAATCAACATCTCTATTAAAATGTTTATCAACATTCTTATCACTTTTTTCAGTCATCTCTACGAATGAAAGGGGAGAAAGAGCTAAGGATATTACTAGATATACTGGAGCTAGATTCAAGCGTTAATGTTCGCCTCCAGGTATGCTGCTCCATTTCACGTAACCTTTTTATGGTAATTAGCTACGTTGATATAAGGGGGTTTTAAGTCTTCTTTCAAATACAGATATCCTCCATTGATTCGATTTTTAGGGAAAAGCAAAATTTGTCCAAATCATCGAATTTCGAATTATAAAATGTTTCAATTATCAAACAATGGTTTGAACATTCATAGTTATGCAAGGAAAAGACTGTGCTCAAACTAATAACTTTTTCAATAATCAGCCAGTCGTTGTGTTTTAATTGTACTTGAGACCATCCTTAAAGAGTGATAAATTATTAGACTACTGGCCTAACGGTTAGCGTTAAAACAATTCAGGTGTTAGGAATAAAACAAAGTGGAGCTCTGTTACATGTGTCATGCACTATTCGGTATCAATCCTCTTTTGTAGATAAAAAATTGAGACTTCTAATGTTCAAACCTTTAGTTTGCGTTGTTAATGGTTCTCTGACCCTTTATTGTAATGACCATATACATTTATTATGTTTTCTAACTTCAGGTGCTACAGGCATTCGATGCTCTGAAATGGAGCGACCTAAGAGTTATTAGGACACTCCAAGATCGTGAAAAGGGAGACGGAACACTTGCCAAGTGAGTAAATCTAATAATTAACAAAGCCACCTTTACAACGACATTTCTGCTTTCCTTCTATCATTCATATGCTAACTATTTATTTATGTAATCGTGAAAGGATCATAGATTGTCGTTGAAATCAGGCACCGCGCAGCCATTGGGCTAGCAGGGGGCCATAGCCTCTCCACTTTTTTGCGATAATTAATATATGTTAGAAAACTTTTTGGAAAGTTTACGCAATAGGTGTTTTAGAGAGCGTGGCCTTCATTGGTTTGGTTTGGTTGGTTGAAATGTGTCCTATAGAGTTTATTTGCCATCTGTAACGAGGTTTTCGTTTGTAGTATCAAAGCTTTTTGAAGAACAGATTTGATGGCAAGGAATTTGATGGGCTGAATGCAGATAGAAACTTTCCATAAGTAAACAAAACTTAAGAAAGCTCACCCAGCTTTTGTCCCGGACATTGCAGCAATCCCACCGAGTCGTTAGCAAATGTGAATTTGCTTGAGCAGAATCAGAAACACTAGTAAAATGTTCTTTGACATTCCCCCAGATAACGTATGGAATGCTTGTGACAACAAATTTGGGTGGAACCACAGGGACATTTGAACCGTCATCTTCTTAATTTCATTTCTTCTTTCTGTTTTTCTGGTTCTGTGAATAATCGCCAAGAAACTCTGTATATTCTTACAATTACAAACTCTTTTTAGCAAGATCTGACCTTATTACTCTCTGAAGTCTATCCTCGTTAAGAAGTATGATAATTTTTTCCGTTTGTTCTTGACAGAAAGGCAGCTGTGGTTTTGCAATCCCTGGTTCAATAATGGCGCAGCTCTAACGAAATACGATCTTCGAAATTGTATTATCATATTTCTAAAAAATGCTTGAGATAAAATATGGAGGTAGCAACTTTAATTTCAATGTTCTTTTATAACAACATCTGGACAGTTGTTTTGGATATTTAAACGCTCTTCGTAGCATGTTTCACTATTTGTATTGTTGACACTAGTGAGGCTGCTTCTAATACCAACATAATCATCATTGATATTAGGCTCGTTTTCTAATGAGAGTTGCGCAGTCTCCTTTCTCAATGTAAGTGACAGCAGAAACTGCAACGCGAAAACGGTTCCCCAGACACAGGGATACAACCAATGTTTGTGCAATGAAAGAAGCTCAGCTCCAATGAAAGCTGCAGTCGTTCCAGGAATCGTAGATATAAGGTTCAATAAGGACATAATCGTACTACGCATCGAAGTTGGGTAACACTCTGGTATGTATGTTTGTAACACTGCATAAATTGGTGCTATGAAAAAGTATGTGGCTACTGACAACACTGAGATTGATATTTGATCCCTGAGAAATACAGCTAAAAATAGGACTACGACTGAGCAAAAAGAAAAGCATTGCATCGTGTGTAATCGTCCAAACTTCTGATTATCTATTAGTAGTATAGCCATGAAGGAGCCAGGTAGCTGTGCACAGATGTTCATAAACATAATAAAAAACGAAGGCACCCCGTATTGTGACAAATACTTTGGGTAAAAAGATGTCACGCCCCAGTACCCATAGCTTTGCCATAACCATATAAACGACAGCTGAAATGTCTGTACAATAACCTCCCTTGAAAAGATACCAAAATTGCAGCGTGAGGTTTCTTTTTTCAAACCTGATACTTCATCTACACATGCAATTCTGAATCCGTCTAGTTTTCCCACTGCTTTGTTTTGAATTGATACCCACTCCAGCACCCTAATAGCTTGCTCTTTTTCACCAACTGACAATAAAAACCTTGGTGATTCCACGTTGATGCCAAATCTGATTAGAAATAATATGAGGAGGGGAACAGCACACAAAATCAGGAAAAGGAAAAGGGACTGTCTGGGTATAAGAATCCATGCTAGTCCTGCCGTGTAAGCGACACCCAATGAACCTCCAATATTGGCAATTACCATGAACTTTCCACGGCCTTTTGTTGGGAGAAATTCCAAAAGATATACAAAAATAATTGAAAACATGCCAGCACCGCCAAAAGATCCAAGAGACCTGTCAAAAAAGAACACTATATTGCATATAAATATGAAAGAAGGTATACAAGTGAAATCTATTGGATTGAATTCAGTTTATGTTCGTTCACGAGCCAAATGTAACCAGGCTGGAAAAGCTCCCTTCCGATATTTAATCATCTTAATCTAGCCTTGATGGTCTTGGCCTATAACCTATGTACGTACTTATCACGTGTATAAATTGTTTCCCATACCGAGGCTTTCCTGTGACCTTGCACGTATAACGTGCTTTTCGTTTCTTTCCTACACGAGGAGATATTTACAATACCTTAACCTCACAACACCTGAAATGCTTTTCCAGTAAGCAACAAGTAGCCCGGTGCACGTTGGGTATATCATGGACCTCATGCCTATCCGTAGAAAAGAACTGACCCTTTCTTAATGACATTCTACTGACAACAGGCAGGGCATCCTTTTCTCTAACAACTGGCAAAAAGCTGCTGCCTTTTTCACCCAAACTCTGATATTACTGAAATAAATTTCAAAGTAGAACATTCATAAAAGAAGTAAAGTTTGCAATAAACAATCACAAATGGGCGCATTCATTCAGGGCTCGAAAGGATACTATTTGACAAATATCATAAAAAATTATTTTGAAAAGTCACACATTAAAATTATGTACAAACATTGTAAGCAGCAGTTGCATTTGGTATGGAACTGATATCGTTTTGATATTTTTACATAAACCCCGTTACTACTTGTTACTACATAAACTCCGTTTTCATGCCTCCCTAGATTTTCCTAGAAAAGTTTAAAACCCATTGTCAGGGAAACGATAAACATCATAAGGGTAAGAAAATATTACCAGGTGAAACGATATAAATGGGTAAATTTGAGAACCTCTAAGCTCCTTTGTAGCATAATAAACACACCGGCCAAATCAAAATCAAACAGTCTATACCTTAGAAGGACAAACGACCAGAAGTTTGGAGCAAAGGCAGAGGCCACTGCAAAGAAGCAAGCAATCCCTAAGGATATAGCATAAGGAAGTCTTCGTCCTTTCCTGTCACTGAAGAATGCAAATACAAAACCACCGACAACAGAGGTAATGGACGTCGAGAGCGGAAGCAGTGCAAATGTCTCATCAGAGATTTTCCATTCCTTGGCAATTGCATCTTGAAGGAATACAAAGACGAGCAGTTCAGTACAAAATGCAAAATACCCTCCAGCTGTTAACAGCAGTAAAAGGTATTGGGCTTTCCCGATGCCAAGCAGAGAAATTGCTTCATTGATGGTGATTGAATTTTGTTCATTTGGCAGACTCTCTTTTCGAACATTCTCTGCTTTCTCCATTTCGTTCCTACAGGAGAATGCAAGATTTTTTCATAATACCGCTACAAGATAAAGGAAAAAGGCAACGAATAAGGACAAGGGCGTATCTACCAGACCAGACTGAGTTTCAATGTAGCAGCTCGTCTCCGACGTTGCTAAAACGAGGAACAAGCGGAACAACCCAGTAACAACCCAGGAACAAGTGTTCCGCTTGTTCCTCGTTTTAGCAACGTCGAGCTCGTCTCACCTTCCTGACAGTTGCTGGGCGAAAACACCCGAATGAATGAAAACATAACGTGTTAGGGTTTGTGAATTATTTGTGTTGCGTGATGTATCTGTGATCAATCGTTATCTTGTTGTCAGTGTATCGTGATGTATCTGTGATCAATCGTTATCTTGTTGTCAGTGTATCGTGATGTATCTGTGATCAGTCGTTATCTTGTTGTCAGGTACCTATTGTCTTACGTCAATGTGTAGTTTCCGTTATTATGATTAATCACTGTTGGTTGTCGCCTGTCATTATATTCAGTGTGTTCTGTAATTGCCCGCAACTCGCGCGCGATAGCGCGCGAGTGAAGGGCTTATAGTCTGCCCCGCGTATAAGTAGCATATGGAAGCTTCAGTTCATGTTGTCAGCACTTTTTCAGCAGATTTTGTCACTTTTCTGCTGCCATGACAACTGTCAATCAATTTCATTGTCAATCAATCGGCTTTGTCGAGGAGGTCGTTAACCGCCACCAGGGTTGCCAGGTTCGGGATTTTATCCCGAGATCTCGGGAATATTCAGAGCTGTTGGGATTTTTCTCGGGAATTTTTTTCGGTGAAAAAATCTCGGGAAAATTCTCGGGATTTTTAGAGAATGGATTAGAAAAGTTTTTCAGAATAGATTTGTTAGTAACAAAGCATTCATACGAGAATAAGAGCGGCACATTTCATCCACACTTTGCTAGTGGCAAGCCCCACTACAGACACATTAGTCCGTGTGGATAGCAGTCTTCAATGGAGAGGTGAAGATTGCTATAATTTCAAAGTCACCCATGCTATGAAAAGGAAATTCATCACAGAAAGAATTTATAGAGTCAATGCAGACGATGACTTTGTTCTTGGTGATGGACTTCTCGAATAGAAACTGCTAAAATACCCTAAAAATATCGAACTTTATTCAGTTACATTGTTATGTTATTTAATAAATTTTATCTTTTATCTTCAGTGTCATCAGTTTACTTAGGATTGACAGCTATTTTCGTCTAAAATGGTCTCCTTTTGTTTCTTGTCACGCAACTGAAATAAAAATGTCAAGAAAAATTTTAACTCCTTTGTCAATGCTTTGGTCCGTACAATTACAATGTTGCACAAGATAGAGAAGTTGAAAAGTCGTTGCACAGAGGTCAAAATTTTGTCCCTGTGGTAAATGACGTCATCAGAACATCACAAAAAAAATCTCGGGATTTTTTGAGAAAATCTATTGCATTCTGGGATTTTTTATGTCTTGATGCGGGATTTTTATAGATTTCAATCTGGCAACCCTGACCGCCACCTCTTTGTGCGGAAGGGAATTATCTTCGGAGCGTTGCTCTGCCAAGACTCTGTTAAAGGCCTTCGGTTTTTTTGACACGAAAACGGTGCTGCATCACAGCTCGGTTCTCCGCAATGGATGGAAGTTTTGATTCGAAGTTTTGGGAATCAAAACCAGTCGAATGCCACACTTTTCTCCCAAAAACTCGAGACCGTACGAGCAAAAGTTATGATTGTCGTGATTATCGAAAAATAAATGTCAAACCCTCGAAAAACTTCATGATTTTCAAAAGGGCGTTGGACTTAAATCAAAGGCCAACTGAACACCAAAAATTCTTGATAAAAAGAATAGTTTAGCATCAACTAGAGCAGCTGTTTTTATAAAATTGCGAAAACCCAAGATGGTGTCTTCTTCGAATATCCTGACCTACATTTTCAAAACAATCATTATCAAGGAACTAATTGTTTGCGGGCAGTACTAGCAAGAGCTATTTCTAGTAATAAGTTAGTCTTGGTTTGAATTTGATGAAATACGTTGTTATATAACTTGGCTTAGGCCTCAGGGCCTAAGCACGCCAGTCTCTCCACGCTAGCAAAGAACCACGGAACGTTACATTTGATAAATGTATAGCACACAAGAAATACTCGTTCTTTGACGTTATTTTTATCGTCAAAACAGTAAGACTAAATTATTCTAACTTGGACGATATTAGGCCAGTTTTGAAATATATTCGCAGAGAATGCCATAAATGTTTGTGCATCCAAATTAATAACTGTTGTGTGTGCGGACTTCGCTGCATGTGTGTCACAAATCGATGTGTGTGTGTGTCATGTTTTTCGATATGCCTTTGGCATTATGCCTACCCGCTGAGTTTTTTCCTTTGTCCTGTCATTTTTAGCAGCTGCCAAATAATACTTACGTTTTTACATTGCTTCACTCTAAAAGGTAAGCGTCATCATCAAACCCAGAACATTCTTTTTTTAGAGTTTTTTTAAAGAATATTAGGGCTCAGAATCAAACTGAATACAATCTGGTGCAGTTCAATGGAGAATAACGTTACCTGAAACAATTCATGTAGTGGCAATAGCAATATGCTAGAACATTGTTAATATACCAACGTACCCAATGGTCGGCACTATATCATAGTCAGCTAACGTACATGACGTCATACATCTTTGTAACCGATGACGGAGGCTGCAAGCAATGACGAAAGGTGTTGATTGAAAGACTCACCTTGCCTGTAGTTTGCTGTGGCTCATCTAGTTTGCTGTGGCGAATTAAAGAAGTATTTTCTTCTCTAATTTAGACCCCTTCGTTGTGATGTAATAAATATTTCAACCTTCTATAACGATTACCAATTTGTTCAGTGTTTGTGCAGTGATAAACAGAACAATTGTACAGACAGTGATAAACAGAACAATTGTACAGACAGTGCTAAAAATAGTATTCAAAGATGATTCAAGAAAAACATTTTTCGCGTTTTTCACAACATTTTGGACTATGAAAAAAAATTTTTATAGCTTGAGCATACCCATGGCAACCAAAATACATAGTTGCGGTGCCAAATTGCTCTAGGGTCTTGAGATCTAGAGACCTCATAAAATAATGAATTCCATTTAAAAGAAGAATTAACAACTCAAGCAAAAGCAGAAAGAAGGCGCTATTTTGAAGCACTTGCTTATAGTTAGTGACATTAGGGGACATTTTAAAGTTTAGTGACAAGAAAATTTTTGAAATGATACCTTCTTTAATGGCTAAAAAGGTATATCCCAGGCTAAAATTTAACAAAATACTATACCGCTCAGCACAGGTAAGACAATTTGAGCCATAATAAAACTCTACTGACAGGCTTTGGGAAAGGAAAATGCCATCATATGGTGGGAAGACCAATAATAAATGCAGTGATAATAAATGCAGTGATACAAAACTTTAGACTTTGTGATTTACTGAATTAATCAAAATAATCGACAAATAATAGAAAGATAGGTAAAATTTGTTAACAGTTAAAAACAATCAGTATATAAACAGTTTGTTCTCTTTTTCAAAAATAAAAGATCATACTCTGTTTTAAAAAAAATAGAAAGGGGGAGGGGGGATTTAGTGGCACCTTGCCAGTCTAAGGTGATTTCTTTTATATATTTTATTATAGTTATAATTTGATCTTGATGAAATCTTGTGTAATGATTTTTATGTGTGAAACCAGGAATATTAAAAATTAGTCCAACAAATTGATAGCCAACTTCCCTATTTCCCAGGGGGGTTCAGCCCCCAAATTCGTGTCAGGAAGAGCTCAAGCCCCAGATCCCCCCTTGCGTTATGGTTTCAAGGAACACAAAAAAGCACTGTCGGCTTCAACAAAAACTGATCTTACTGTGGCTTGGGCTGTTGAGAGCCACCTCGGGTTCAGGAGTGATTCACAAAGCTGGACCCCTTAAGAAAATGTCCTATGGTCATGCCCTTTGTCTCCAAGGAAACTGAGGAAACACCCTTTTAGTACAATCACAGAAATTCTCTGGTACAATTGTTTAAAAAGTTTTCTCAATGATTTTTACAAAAATGTGCAAAAACATTTAACATGAATGAAGGACATGTTCTCTCTGTGATAAAGTTACAGGCATTGATTTCATATAAGTTGCGGAAATAGTAGCTTTTCTGCATTATAAACAGATCTTATTACAATAATACGGGTCCCATAGGAGCACAGGCCCCAGACCTTTTCCCCCTCCCACCCCCCTCTTGACGTGTCTGCCAATGGTCTATATTCTTTAAATGGTAAGCTAGAAAACTGCCAGCCAATGGGTGATGTTTTTGCCTTAATGACATCATTATCTCCAAAGTCACCATTTTTCATGTTACAGATAAATTCTTGCAAAGCAACCGTCTTCGTGCAAAAGATGGTTTGTACAACACCTGCATTGCGCCAGATCAACGTTGTGGTCCAATCCATTTTCAGAGCCCACGTCATTGGGGGAGCCGGGGTGGCCATGGCCCCCACTTTTTCAAAGCAAGTAATTTAAAGTTAGAGTTAAGTGGAAAGAATACTCGGTCCCCTGCTTTTGCTAGACTTGCCCCCCCCCCTTTCAAATTCGTGGCATGGGTCTTGGTTTTCGTTTGTCTATTCCTTGTAAATCTACGCTTCTGTATTATTAAAGGTTTGTATAGCATGATTGCTTTGTCAAGTTATCTAATATAATATATCAATGGTATTATTGTTTTTTAACAAGCAAAAGCCGAGATACAATTTTTTGTTTAATGGGGGGCAGCACTGATAAACAGTCATATTTTACAAAATAAAAATTTTTTACTTATGCTACTTTAGGTTTTTACGGGGGCAAGGCTCCCTGCTCCCTATGGTATCTTGGTCCTTGGTAACAAGCAAACAGCTAGAAAGGCATAAACAAAATTTTCACAACTTACCGGCGCCCTCATCACTATATCAACATGTGAACTTTGATCACCAGCTCAGGGGTTTCTTTACCCTGGGTATACATAGTGAGTCTGGTACCCAGGGTAGGGTTTCTTTTGTTTTCGTTCCAAATTTTTGCCTGGCAGTCTCATTTTGAGGCAGAGGTTACCTGAATTTGGCCTAGTCAATGTCGTGCAGAGGTAAAAGCACTTCTGTGTAAATGGTTGGTTTTCTGGCTTTGGAAGAGATCTGCAGAAGGCAACCAAAAAGCAAATCAGGCAAGTGCTTCAAATATAATATAAAAGGCATTTTAAAAAATGTCAACGACTAGAAAGTTTTGAGTTTTGGGGGTTTTGGTTTCTTGTAAATAACAAATTAAATTGTTATCATGATATAAATATCTTGCTTTCAGTATTTGCACTTTAACATCTTATTTTGCTATTTTTAAAATGTTCTAGTTTACATGTGTCATAAATTTGCTTTGACCCTGACCACTAAGCCAAGTCATCCTTACACCTGAATTGAAGTAGATATCTATCTAGCTATCTATGTTCGTTATAAATCAAACTGCAAGTAGAATGTGTTGATTTTTGCTTTTTGAAAGCAAGAATTTCTTGGTGTGCGTGTGAAGATATTTAGGCTGCAAATTTGGATCCTTAAAAATTCTCAAATCCGTTAGTTAACCCATGTTACACCGACGTGTGTCAGACTGGAACCTTAATTTTATCTCAAGTGCAGGCCTGGGAATTTCCCAGAAATGCTCATTTCATTGCTAGGAATTTTCTGCAACCTCAAAATGATGGAAACAAAAACACATTTTTTATGAAAGAAATTATAATATTACAATTTTGCCATTTTCAATGCTTTCTTTGTTTCATGCAGCTCTTTTTCAATTTTCGATTTTTTATGGATTTTGTGACAATTTTTTGTCAACTTTAAAGTAAAATAAGGACCTAAGGTTTCATGAACATGTTTGAGAATATGAGGGGGGACATTTTAAGGGGGGTGTTTAACTATGCAAACAGCATGAAAAATATTCATAAAGTAAAGTTTCACAATCATGTAAGGGCCAGATTATGGCATTACTGGGCAAAAGCAACCTTCACAAAACCCACTGCTTGTCAGGCCCTTCTTCTGAAACATCAACAAGTTGTTCAGCTTGGTAAGGAACTGAATCAGAGTACAATTTTTTAACCTTGCAGGCCATGCTGGGAATAAAAGGGCAGGGGTGCAATTGCAAGCTACACTCATAAACAACAGTGTATTCTGGATCAAGTCATTTAAAGCAATAAGCCTGTTTAAATAAACACAGAGGTACATGTGCCATTCGATTGTAACAAGTTATTCCAAATGAGACATGCAACCACAACAGCAAAGCAAGGATTATTGACTTAAAAGGTCAAGCAATTTTCAGACATCAACCTAAAACTTTGATAAAGAAATTATGGAAACCTTCATTTAAAAGGGTTGTTTGCCATTTTCATAACTTCTGTTAGTTTCAAACACCAGCTACTAGAATCTGAAGAAATCGAAAAATGGATTTTTTCATCCAGAAAATGTTTACTGTAACCTTAAGAAAATTAGAATATTTGCCAAATTCCCCGTCAAATATAAATCATATATATAAAAAGGATTGCGTGATTAACACTGTTCATTGATAATTGAATTATGATAAAAAAATAACATTGGTCACTTTGGTCAATTTAGAATAAAGTGTTCAGATCGTTTAAGGCATGTGATAAACTGCACTTTTGGGCAATGGAAGGTGTGTGCCAAGGTTTGGGCGTGCGATCGCACGCCTTTCCCAGCATGGCCTGCCTTGGCCACTCTAACAAACGCAAAAATTATAGACTAACTAGAAAACTCTGTTTGTGCTCAAACAAAAAGCATTTCTTTGGGGGTCATCAGGAGAGGGTAGAACTCTGCCACCCCATGCAATTTCTGTAGGTGAAATCCCCATTCCCATTGTTCAGTTGATTTTTAGTCATGTTGATAATTGACCAAATGGTCAATGTTGACCATTTGTAAGTTGTTGGTGGAGGCTGCTGAACGGAAAAAAAGATCAGAAACCATTTTCCTGGTCGTATTGATTGCAAAAGAGTTTCATTGATATAAGCAAAGCTATTCCAGTTGCATTGAAAAGATTTAAGATCAATTTTGCTTCAAGATCTTTAGTGTCAAATATGCTAACACTAGTGTCAAATATGAATGTCAAACAATGAATTGAACACACAATTTTTTCAGCAAAATCTGTACCTATTCTATGAGACACTCAGTTGCTTAACAACTGTTTTTTCTTTAAATATAAATCATTTATCTGCATGAATTACTTGTCCTTCATCTTTTCCAAAAGGGTCATTCCATGTCAATTCAGCAGGCAAAATATTAGAATGACACCATACCTCTTAGATTTGGCTCAAAATCTATTGAAACATTGTTCCTTGCAAGGTTACTCCAGTCTCCAAATTTGATGCTTATAAGTTATACGGTTTTAGAGCTATAAGTGTTTCAATTTTGCTAAAAATACCCCAAAAAACCCTTAAATCCGCCATTTTGAATTTGCGGTCATGAAAAATTTAGAAATGTTTTTACCAAAGCGTAAGTTTCTTTGTACCTACAGATTTGAAAATTTGGATTCTGGTATTTTAAGGTATGAGGATTTCAAAAAATCAATCAGAACCATCATTTGACTTAAGCAATACCTTCTAATTGATATCAGATTATGACATTCAAAAAATATGTGAATAACGAAAATGCAAAAAGTTTAAAAGCTTGAGTAAATTTTTCTCTATTTCTGATTAGTGTTACCAAAATGAGTTCTGGCATGGTGAAACATCATGCCTTACACTGTATAAAAACGCAAGGCTGATGTTGGTGTCTCATCTCAGTATAGAGCTAGCTACCTTGGAAAAAGAGGGGAAAATTTTTGAAAATTTATGTTTGGGAACACTAAAAAGGGCAAGATTCCATTTCTTGTTGTGCAGGAATTTATATAAAATAGATATAAACTCTGAAAATCCTCTGAAAATCCTCTGAAAATTTATTCACTCATGCTTGCTTGGGATAGAAATTGATTACTATGGCTTTAAATACAAGCTACGTGTATTAATTTCACGTTCGATCTTTATTTTGTCCTCGTTGTTTAGAACGTACTGTCTTCCTGTTGCTGTGCTTGGAATGCTTAAAATGCATATAATATTTACAAAAGGCACAAAACAAATATCTTCTCTTCTTGGCCAGGAATAAGATCTTGATGGGTAATTCGGATGCATGAATTTGACTTGAGCATCCTCATTTTCATCATCTAGATCATCTACCAGTCCAATCCAAATCTCTTCATCATAATAACAGACAATGGAGTCTGAAATTTTAATCTTAATGCTATACTCCTCTGGCAGGCACTCTTTCCCTTTGACTAAGTCATACTGAATTGCATACTCTTCGTCCACTGACACTCGTTTAGCAGCCATTACAGTCTCTGAAATAGGATTGAATTCATGATAGCTTCGAGTTCCTGGCAGTGTATTTGTTAAATCAAACCTGCCCTTTAAATTCTTTTGCACAGATTCCATACTGAGCTTGGAAATGAAAAGAACTTTAATGCCAGGTACTTCCTTTTGGCAAAATTCGAGTAGCTGCTCTGCAGAAAGTATTTGCTCAGTAGTTGGTCGTTGAAGACTGGCCCTTGCTGCTAATCGTTTGAGTGTCCCTCCAAGTCCATCACACGGAGATTTACCATGACTGGTAGCAAAAAATGACCAACTACCATCAAATTGGAAATCTTTTTTGTGCAAACACAAATTCATAAAGTTTTTGCAATTTTTATATTGCCCAGCACAACCATCACTGAAGTACAGGCATCGTTTTACATTGTTTGAAATATTGTACTTTGCAAACTTGATTGTTTGGCAAATGACTTCGTAAACAAAAGATGTATCATGGTTTAGATCATCCGAAATGAAACACAGTTCCACATGCTTCAATTCACTTTCCTTTTTGAAGCAGATGATGACTGGATGCAAAGTGCATCCTTGCTGGTTCCAGTGGTACCCTTGGACTTCATCTTGCACTATGAATTCATAATTTTCAGCAAAGTCCCCTAAGACAATAAGTTCGTTTTCCTTTAGGTTTTCTTTGCATTTTTTCAAATATTGCATCTGTGACTTTGCGATGTACGAATGTGATGTCAAAGCGTTAAGCTTCTCGGCAAGTAAATTGACAAAGTCAGAAACAGGAAGTGACTGACTGACAAGTTCAGCACGATCAACAGTGGTCCATTGTTGAAACTGGATGATTTGCTCTTCAATGTTATCTTCATCTTCTTCCTCACTGTCATTTTGTGTTTCAAATTGCTGCAACAAATACTCTTCCAGATTTCGCATAGGTGGACAGCTCTTACATCGATGTACCATACACTGCTTCGAATCTCTGTTGCAAACTAGCATATCCATAAGCTGGTGACGATCTTTGCTTAACTTGACAGAAACCAACATAAGTTCAACATTTTGATGAATTGTACAAACACAAACAGAATGTGTGCCAGATCGACCAACCAATACACACCATTTTGGCCGTAAACTACAAAACTTTGAGAAGCCAATCTTTACTTCAGGATTTTGGACCTTAAAGAGAGAATACAGCTCTTTGATGTTACACAAAAGAAGCCTTTTCTGGACAGGGACATTTCTTCTGATGCTGACTGTGTCTTTTTTCCTGGCATTTGACGACTGTACTCATCATCACAATAGAACACAACAACTCTTTGTTTTAAATCTTCAGAAATGACTTTCCCTTTCTTTTCATTTGGCGTTCCCAGTATTCCTTTTTCAGCAGCTAGCTTCCTTGCTTGTCTTACCATGTAAGCTGTCACTTCAAATTCTTCCATGGTTTTCGGAATAGACCACGACCGAGGTGCAAGTGTTAGAATTTGCAGTCTTTGTCCTCTGTTTGAGACTTTGAGTTTCTCTTTCATCAATGCCACAAGGATATCCAGATCATCTGCTTTCTTCTTTACTTCATCATAGATGTCTGGTATTGATGGTTCTGAGATCTGGATTTTTTTTTTTTTTTTTTTATCCAGATAAAATGTTACAATACAAATTACATTCTACTTTACTTGCTAATTACTCTACGATACTACAGGTACAATACCATGGAGAGCAAAGGACAATGCCAACCCCATGGCCGTTACATGCAACTAGAGAAACAAATACGAACGCTACACTTACACTTAATCAATGTTACAAAAAAAGAAAAGAAGTATATATATATAGAAGATTACAGGTACAAGATAATACGTTTTGAAAAACTGAAAATAGCAAATAAGTGGGTGAGACACAAGATTAAGGGATATTTGATGAAACTGATTTTATGATCATTCAAAGCGTTCCGTTCTTGAAATATACAGAATAGTAGATTCCAAAATGAATTTATTTACTTCAAATGGCAATTTTTTGTCGCCGTACAAAAGAATCTGTAAAAGGATAGGATTAGGAACGTTGGTAAATTCAAAAGACTGAATTTGTGGAAATTTAGTTTGCTCAACCCTACCCTAAGTTGAGTTAATAAAGAAAGCCCTAGTGGGTCATAGATACCGAAAACAGAGTTAGAAAGTGGTCTAATGATTGACAGCAATCTATTCTTGAATATATCAATGGAAGGTGATTCTCTGATTTCAGGGTCAAGCTGATTCCATTCATGTAAGCTGTTTGGGAAAAAGCTTGACTTATATTTTTCAGTTCTTGCTCTAATTTGTCCAACAACGGGTTGATTACGAAAAGCATAATATGATTGAATCAGCTGGGGAATAGGATTTCTTAGCTAATCTGGCATCAGATTGTTAATGATCTTGTAGATCATAAAAAGTCGTCTACTCCATCTTCTCAAGTACAGGGATTCCCATCCTAACTCTTAATACAGCTTTTCACGAGAGGTACCTTTCCATGTTCCTGTTACTGCTAATGCTGCAGAATATTGTACTGATTCGAGTTTTTGCATCAGGATATTGCCGCGGCTATTTGAACTGATTTCCTTGCATGGAAGGTGGTAAATCATATCACCATAATCTAAATGAGGTCTGACATAAAGTTTATAAAGCATATTCAAGGTTTCTCGAGGAAGATATTTTGAAAGAAACTTCAACATTCCTATTGCTTTTCTTGATTTTGCAATAGCTGCATTTATGTGACTTATAAAAGAAAGTCTTGATTTGGATTGACTCAGTTGTCACAATCATAGCTTCCGATATTTGTTTCTGGATAACTTTCTTCTGTTCTTGCAGTCTGCTTTCAATTTGTGTAAGCTTGCGCTTTCCATACGCAGGCTTAGAGTGATATGCAACTCCGTGAAGTTTTATGGGGCTAACATCCATCTCTTCCAAGCTAGAATTGAGTTTTTCTTGCACCTCATCTCTGTGAAGCTCTTCTAGCAACTCAGTTTCTTTGGTTTCTTGGAGGATCCCATCGTACAATTCAGGGTGCAGTGTCTCACCCTCATTAACATTTGCCAGTTTTTTTTAAACCTCTCTACGACATGTTGGGCAAAGCTTCCAACCTGGCACCACTTCAACATTAACCTGCTGCAATTCCTTAGCCAATGCTTGTGTCATTTCCCGTAAACATCCTTTAACTGCCTTTTTATGTCTTACAAATGGGTCACAACAACTCCTTTGCAATGAAGTGAACTGCTTTAAAAGAGAGTTTGCTCATGATGAAAGCATATTGTCATTCCTTTGCCTGGTACAACTCCTGATCTCACTGAAACCAAATCCTTGTCTTCATCGTTTAGAAGTTCAAGGGGTTTTAATCCAGCTACTTTTGTATAACTAAGTAGGTGGCACTTCTCTTCAAGATTTTTTCCAATGAAACATCTTTCAAGGTTGTCATTTGAAAACATTACCTTAACCTTTTTCTTATTACTCAAATTTTTAGTTAAACTGGTTTCTTGTTCATCTTTTATATTTTGTCCTTATTGAGCAATTTTCTTCCATGAAGTTTTAAACAAAAGTTAATGACCTTTCAAAGTATTTTTCTTCTGAATCTAAGGAAATTGTGGCTATATTTAATTTCAAGGCAACCAACTCATTCAATTTATTCAATCCATTCTTCAAGAGAAAGTTTTATTGTCTAGGGATAATACATGGACAATAATTTTTAATTGCTTTAACAACACCTTCATTTAGCATGCACTAAGGATTTCACACATGTCTATTCATACACTGAAATTATTTATTCAGAAAACTGACATCACAATAAACTCATTGTGCACATCTAACTTCTGCACATAAAGAAAATAAATGGTTTGACACATTAGCATTGAAATGTGTTGCAACCTTTAGCTCATTGATTCAAGAATAGCTAGAGATCAGTTTAGGTCAGAATTTTCTTTACTATTCGTGTTTTTGAAACCTAGTTTTCAAAAATTTTCCCCTCTTTTTCCAAGGTAGCTAGCTCTATACTGAGATGAGACACCAACATCAGCCTTACGTTTTTATACAGTGTAAGGCATGATGTTTCACCATGCCAGAACTCATTTTGGTAACACTAATCAGAAATAGAGAAAAATTTACTCAAGCTTTTAAACTTTTTGCATTTTCGTTATTCACATATTTTTTGAATGTC
This sequence comes from Rhopilema esculentum, assembly GCF_013076305.1. Next base: position 3,372,690 of record NW_027019762.1, read on the forward strand.
ATAATCTGATATCAATTAGAAGGTATTGCTTAAGTCAAATGATGGTTCTGATTGATTTTTTGAAATCCTCATACCTTAAAATACCAGAATCCAAATTTTCAAATCTGTAGGTACAAAGAAACTTACGCTTTGGTAAAAACATTTCTAAATTTTTCATGACCGCAAATTCAAAATGGCGGGTTTAAGGGTTTTTTGGGGTATTTTTAGCAAAATTGAAACACTTATAGCTCTAAAACCGTATAACTTATAAGCATCAAATTTGGAGACTGGAGTAACCTTGCCAGGAACAATGTTTGAATAGATTTTGAGCCAAATCTAAGAGGTATGGTGTCATAGCCCATTTGAATTGACATGGAATGACCCAAAAGCCTAAATTCAATAAGCCAATTAATTTAATTTCTTTTAGATCATGTTTGTGAATTTGCTGACAAGAAGACTGAAAATAAACAATCTAACACAGATGGAAACAATAATGTATCAAGCCAGATTTGCTTCCACAAAAGCAAGGAATATGAGGTCAAAGTATTATACAAAAAATGATGCCCCTCCACACAGAATTGGCGTCACAAAAAGTTGGGACTCCAAGCATACAGGTATCCAATCAAAGATAGATTTTTTGCTTATTTTATCTTGCTTACAAGGGCCCCTGCAAAAAAATTCAATTCATCATTTTACTATGAAGCTGGTGTTCAGAATGTATTAAATGAGTCTTAGGGGCCCCAACCTGGTATGATATATCAGTCTCAAAGAAACGGAAAGACTGTTCATTTGCATTTGATATTGTCTATACTATTATTCCAATGCTAATAATAGGGCAGATGTCACTCCACCATACACCTTTTATTGCTATGTATGATCAAGTTATTATAGTTTGGTTCAGTTTGATGGTTTTGGCAGAGAATTCCAATAAAAGATTACACAGACACAATTCTCCCTACCTTTGGCCACAAATTGACATTTGCTTGACCAAAAGTTTGGCCTTCCTGGTAAGTCTTTTTCAATGGCAACCGATCAAACTTGGTGGTTAAAAGGAAACAACCTTTCAGCCTGTATTCCCCTACACACACACTGTCTTAGAGTAATTGTTTAAATTTCACAATAGCATATCAATTAGAAGTGTACCCTCAGCCAACCAATTTTTTTAAACAAAACAAATGTCTGATCAACACAAATGGATGAAAATTGGTAACTAGATTAAATTATGGGTGCTATATTCATTTATGACACCAAATCAAAGGTTTTTTGTAATTAAATTGCAGTATTATTGCATAAAACCTTTACATTAAAACCCAAAAGCGCTTATCTTGGGCGCAGACTTTGAGGATTTAAAAATGTTTTTTGAAAAGTGCAATACTTGATCTACTTCATGGAAGAGAATCATTCTTTGATATTGTATGCTACAGTTTTTATAAGCATGTATAGTTATGTGGTACATATTGATATGACGGGCTCTTTGTTTTTACCATACAACAAACATAAATGATCTGTTGCTATTAAGTTTTTTTCAAGTTGAGGTCTCCTTTATACAAATTCAATAGATTTCAGAGAAAATTATTGTTTTTATTATTTTTTGCTTACTAACAATGTCCAGTACTTAAATGCTATTTTAGCCAGGAATATATTGCAGTTGAGTGCAAAATTTGCCTCTTAATTTGTATTGCTTACAAAGTTTAATGAAGAGTCTTGGAAATTTGTAAATTTTGGAAGACAATGTTTTCGCGCACTATTAGATTGCTGAAACATATTTACAAGAACACCTGAATGACCTAATTTTGATCGATATGTAATGAAGAGCTTTCAAGTAGTGTTCAGGTTCTTCTCTTGCAAGTGGCATACTCTGCCGTTTGATGTAATTGCTGCATCTACAAGACAAAAAACATTCTGGACTGGTACCCAGCAACTGTCCTTACTTATTGGTCAGAAAAATGAAATTATCGGGCCATGGGAATGCGTAAAATTAATCTTTAATTCATTTCTATGAAGGCCTATTTCTGCTATCTTATCAAGGGCCTGAACGCACTGATTTCTGACATAAAACTCATTATCTTCGTCAAACTGGAAAATCGAGAAAACTTTTTCAAGTTTGACAAAGAGAATCCGATTTCAGCTTCGAAATTGGAGCGCTCTGCAGTTGGTGTGTAAAATGGTTGTTTGCTGTTTGGTTATTGTGAAGTGGTTTAAAACAAAGAACGATTTGACTTTGGGTATTCTGTGGCGCCAGAGAAATACGTTAATTGCTAATCATTTCCGTTTTCTAGAGTTCGTCCTGCTCTGGGGCAGGACGACGGAACCTTTGACGGATTAGTGAATTTGGTTTTGGTGGCCGCACTTGAAAATCAGCATTTACTAACAAGCTTAATCCCCTTTCTCTTTGAGCAATAGAGATAAAGTGTATCAAAAGTTTTTCCTGAAATCTTGTTCGGTGCGTCTATGGCGCAATCCACCAAAAACTGTCATATTTACATGTCATCCTCCTTCCAAAGAGTACTGCCCTTCAAAACTTGTGCGCTTGTATAAAATTGCTTTTCCCTCAGTTGGTTAAAAGTAATGGAAGCTACGAGTACCAGGGATGGTTTTCATGAGCTTGTATCGACTCTTTTGACTCTCACGCAAGGTTGACATATCTTTGGAAAAAATATCAATGAACCTTACTGATTTAATGTTTTTGTGCACAAAATTCGAATAAGACTCAAAAGTAATAATTTGGGCATTAAAGGCTTGCATGAGCCATCACTCTTTTCACAGTGCCCGATACACCATCACAAGGAAATTTGCCACGACTAGTAGCAAAAAATGACCAGTCTGCATCCAAACCAAAATCCTCTTTGTGGAAAACGAGATTAACAAAATTTTTATAGTTTTTGTATTGGGCAGCATAACCATCTGAAAAGGAACTTATTTTCTTTACTTGAGGTAGAATTTCCCTTAAATACTTTGTCAATAAAGTTTGAAAGGCATAAACAAAGGGAGTGTGATGTTCAATGTCATCTGATATCATGCAAATGGATAGTATGTCGAGGCTCCCATTTTGAAAATAACATAAAACATCTTGTTGAAGTGTGCACTTCTCGTTATTCCAGTAGTAAGCTTGAATTCTCGTCTTGAATGATGTACTTGTAATTTTCTGCAAAATCCATCAATGCGATGCAAGTATCACCTGTTAAATTCTCTCTGTATTGCTGAAGATAGGTTGATTGACATTGCTATGAACGAGTGTGCTGTTAAACAATAAATATTCTCGCTAACTTGTATAACATAATCGCTGGGCGTGATAGTGCATGTCACAAGCGTTGGTCGATTCGTGCTTTGCCACTGCTGGAAAGAAACGGTATCGTTCTCGCTCTTTGAAAATTCTACCTCTAGAATTGAGAGGTAGATAAAGAGGTGAAACCCCTTAGCACTGTAGGGACATGTTTAATTCTGTAATTTTTGAACATCTAATGGGTTTTCAACTATCTGTAGCTTCATTACCTTGCAATCCTGGTTTAACCGCTACCCCTTCGTCTATCAACCTTTTTGTCATGTCCAGCGTTACTGGGTGTTGGCCTTTCACCCTTCTCGACTGACTGTTAAAGACATTGCTACATTTGTCGGAAACTTTTCTTTCGAACACCCTCCCATGGACTGGTTCATGATGAAAAAGAACTATGACAGGCTTTTCCGTAACAATGTGATTAAAAAGACCGCACCTCCAAAGTATCCTTTCCCTTTCTTCTCTCCAGGTAGCGACTCCAAAGGTTTGAAGCCAGTTTTTCTTGTATATGTTTGGCAATGGCAATCGTCATTTAGCACGTTTCTAATGCTACACTTTCTTTCCATTTCACTTGGTCAGTTCTATACATGCTTACAAAAACTGCAGCATACAATGCCGAAGAATGATTCTCCTCACCTTAGTAGAACAAATATTGCACTTTTCAAAAAACGCATTGAAATTCTGTAAATATTTCGGGCACACCCATCTTAAAATCCTGCCCCAAAATTAGAGCTTTTGAGTTTTAATGTAAAGGATTCTACACAGTAATACTGCAATTTATTTTCGAAGTACCTTTGATTTGATGTCATAATTGAATTTAGCACCCTTCATTTGGTCTAGTTATAGATTCTCTAAATGTGTATAAACGTTCCGTTGGCGCCCCCATTTTATCAAAAATTCCTGAAAACACCCAAAGATTCAGAGTGCTATAACTTTTGCTAATGAAAGATATGGAGTTGAAATTTTGGAATTATACATATTTCAATGAGAGCTATTTGCTCAAAAAATGATTGCATTCAGAGCATATAGTGATTACACCATGTGAGTCTTTTATTTCGCTCGACCTCTGTACTAGAAAGCTTACATACAATTGGTTTTTCAATTTCAGGTGGAATTGAAGGCAGCTTGTGGGCACATGAACGGTTTATAGATGATGTAATGATCCGAAAGTTTATTGAAGGTACTTTTTATGAGATGCTTGTCTCTAATATAGTTGTAAAAAGACAATTAAATCAAATAAAAATCAGCATATTTGTGAATGCCAAAGGCACAACTGTCCATAAGGTATATTTCTTAGTTGGATTTACAGAAAGACTGCTGACTCATTTACTTGGATGTATTGTAAAGATGGAAGTAATGTCAGTGCAAATGTAGAGGTTCTGTTATCAGAAATTTGCTTTTATTTTAGTTACTTATTTCATGGCATTTGGTTTTTGTATGAGTACTTTTCCCCTCACAATGCAATCTTGTTTTTTAACTCTAAACATCTCACGCTAAAATGTTGTTCTAGTCACAAACAAAGGGACAATAGTTTCTAGATAAATTAATTTTAGATGAATGATACGTGAATGATACGTGAATGACTCGGTGGTTAGGGTTGCTGATTAAAGATTCACAGAAACCACAGCAAAACCTGGCAGAGGCAGGTTTCACAGAAACCACAGTTCAGGAATAGATATTGTGGCTGGAAAATTTCCCACCAAATAATAAACAATGAGGTGAATGGCTAGCAGTCCCTTCTTCATATTTTATAAAACAGAAGGAATATTTGAAATTGCTGGCTTGAAAACGAATTTTTAATTAGAAGAATGCTACAATAGTTATGGCTGGGTTTTACAAGTCGTAACAGCTGTAAAAATATTATTTTACATTATATTAAAAAATAAATAAAGTTTTTTAGGGTCCTGATGCACTAGTACTTGGAACATTCCTTTATCTTCTAACATAGGTGAGAAACTGTTTTGTAAGCTTTCTAGTACGCCTAGCAAAATTTGTTCTTACTAGATTTGTCAACGTTCTCCTGACCCATCAAAGGTTGAACTGCCTGCCTTGAAGTAGTACAATCTCATGACAACAGAAAAAGCCCTAATTATCAATCCAAGTGGAAGAAGCATTCCTTGATTTCCATGCTTGACAAAGATAATCCCATTTAACTTTGATACAAGTGCATCCGGTTCCTAAGGCTTGAAAATAATAAGGGGGTTCTAGATTAACAATGTCATGGAAAAAATATTAAGTGGGAGTTTGAACTGTAGAGGTGCTTCTAGGTCTCTCAAATTTCATGTATTACCGACCTCAGTTTTTTTATGATTTAGAAAAATTACTTTAGAATGCAGTTCCAGTAAGATGAACGATAAGGTTTTGAAAATTTATTTGCTGATGCAAGTTAAGGATTGTGATAGCTTATTTGTGGACCAAATTATGCGCTTTCTGTTTATTATATTAACCATAAAGAGTATAAGCAGTTGTTTTTCCACTGAGAATTTTGTTTATTATTTTGCAAACAAAAGGGTGTACCTCTGACCCTGGCTACACCTATGGCATATGTAGAAAAAGGTATCTGGGTGAAATAAATTTGTCATGGAAGATTGCTGGAAAAATACTCATCAATGAGGTTATAAATGATGAATGGCATCATTTACACTTTTGATGCCCAAATGACCCAGTTTACCCCAACTTTGACAAAAGGTCAGGACTGGGGGTGTCATCAGTAATATCCCTAAATAAAGAAATATGCAAATTGAAGACACAACAAACATATGAAACTCTTTACTTATTAATGAATTCTGAGAACAATGTGCAATTACAAAACATCTATCAAGAGCCTGCAGCCATGATTTTCTTGAAGGGGCAACCTGCTCTGTAAAATTGACATTTTTGTGTAAATGTGCACCATTTAATTGTTTTGTATATAAAAAAACTTTTTAGAGTGCAATGTAGGATCATTCACACCAATCATTCTTTATTGGCTACAGGCAGTTGATACTTTATTATAATACAAATTGCATAATACAAATTAACTAGAGACTGGCATCAAATGCAATTTAGAAACATCTATCCAATAAATTATAACATACAGGGACCCAGAACGACCAAGGGACAAGAGAGCAAGCTTCAGTAAAAGGGCATTTGAAAAATAATTCCCAGCTTCTACAAATGCTTTGAAGGCATCTTGAAAATGGGCTTACTGCTGTCATAAAAAATCTTGATGTTTTGAGGAAATTTTCCCTCTCTCCGGTGCCTTTCAAAACTATGACATATCTTTCCAGTAAGAACTGAAGTCACTATCATTGCTTGGCTTTTTGGCTGACAATCAAACAGCATTTCATCAAGCTACCATTTTGCCCTTCAGTTCAAATTCTTAGATACAAAATGCAATTCAGTTCCTGTCAATTAAAAATGTTTGTATTATGAATAAGCTTTACAGGCTAGTGTAAACAAGAATAAAGTTACCCTAATGTTGCGGAAATATATTTTTAAGGGACAAAGGATTCTTTAAAAAAAAATTTCTACTACACACCCAAAGAAGTGGGTTAAACAAAGACTGTAGTTAACTGAATTTTCACATTGAGAGTATAAATGTGGTGCAGGATAGTAAACCATGTTGAACATAAAAAGGCTTTCAGTAATGTAAATAAAGCTCTTAAACTATAAAGTATTTAAAATTATTCTTATTCTTAGAGACTGACTAGTCCAATAAGATAGAGTTTACACTTATGCATCCCTACTTTTCTTTGAAGTAATTTTTTTCTTCTGCATGCAAGACAAAAGGAGTTATTTTTCGAAAGCTAGAATTCTCACAAGTTTTTTGGCATTGGATCTAGATGTGAACACAAAGGGAAATGCAATAAAAATTATTTGCTTGAAAGCCTTCCTAGTCCCTCACCCAACTCTGTTGAATTTAAATATAATAGAAAACCCTTTGCGTTAATTTTTTTTTTAATTTATCAGTAACTTTGAATCTATTGGCCTGTTCTTCTCTGTTAAGGAAGTTTATTTATTCAGTGTTTTTTTATCAGCTTTCATTTTCCTCTCTTGGAGTCTTGACGTTTTTGCGCTTCAAATAAAATAGTCCTTTTATACATTACTCTGCAGTTAGATCAAAGTGCAGCAACACTTAGACCGGTCTCCGTCTTCCTGGTCAGTGAATCCCAAACTACCCCCTGTCAATGACTCATTTTGAAACACATTTTTCACTTCGGCAAAGGCTACACCAAATGCCTCTGAAACGTTGTACCCCAACTTAGCGGACGTATTCATGTGTCTCACCCCATCTGCAGACGAGGACGAGTTCAAATCAAGGACGAACTCGTCGACATGATGCTCTTTCACTTCATTCATCATTTCACCGCTATCCAGTTTATCTGTTTTTGTTGCAACAACGACTAGGGGAACCGGATAATCGCGGGCAGATGTGATAATGCTGTACAGTTTTTTCATGACGTCAAACGACTTTCGGTTCTTGGCCTCATAAAGGAGCACAATAACGCAAGCCTCTTTGATGTGTAAATCCCTCATGGGTGGAAATTCGAAGGCATCAATGTCTACAATTTCACAGTAAAGTTGATTAGATCCACTGCCGAGGTCGTATTGAAAGCGATCCTCGACTGTTGCCGGAAGACTGCTCGGAAAACTCCCATCGATGAATCTCTTTATCAAGCTAGTTTTTCCAATTGATTTCGCGCCAAGGAGTAGGATAGTCTTTGCCCTCCGCTTTGCCCCGGGTTTCGCACTTTTGCGAACAAATCTACTTCGAATCATATCTGCTTTGGATCCTTGTCTTGGCATCTTGGTTTGCAAATATAACTTCACCAAATATATTATCGTAGCTTGTCATCAGCAAGTTGAAAACAAACAGAACACGGAACACAGTACAACGGAATAGCTGGACACCGTTATTGGATATTTGCAATTCCTTTCTTTAGAATGATGTTGAAATCTGTTTTGTCTTTGATGTAGAAGCTAATTTACGAACAAAGGATTCTTACTAGTTGATGAGATCACAGTCAAGTTCTGTTCTGCAATAACCTTTTCGAACCTTCTATGCTGCCCTTGGTCATCCTGTGACACAAACAACACAATTATTGCGGAAGTGGAAGTTACGCAATTTCCGGTATTAGTAGCCATAAAGAAACTAGCCTGCGTGCAGACTCTACGAAGGAGAAAATAATCCAGATGGGGATAAAGAAAGTGGAAGTAATACACAATGGGTCGCAGTTAATCTTCAACGAATTTCTTGGAAATTGAAACAGTTCATTTCAATCAGAATCGAAAGTTTTCAGCGCAGAACTATGGTGTAGTAAAGTTAATAGTTAATTTTTCATAGCGAAAGGGCATAGCGGTACACTAGCACTGCTTTCCCAATGGATCCTTTCGCTTCACGGCATTCATTTTCTATTTATAAAGAAAAGTGAAAGTGACTTTGTTTATTCATTACAATGGAAACACCTTTAGATTTAATGATAACGAATTTCTTATCAGGGCCCGCGCCACCGGGGGGTGGGGGACATGCTTTTTTGCGAAGCAAGTAGTTTTAAAGGTGCAGTAACAGAAGCCTTGGCCCCCTAATTTTTTAGCCTTGGCCCCCCACTTTCAAATTCGTGGCCCTGCTTAATCAGTAGCGATATACAAGAACGAAACCGGGGAAAGGCTTTGTGGCTCTGAAAGTGCTCGTAGGGGTGAGTGGCCGGCCACGTAGAAAACTAAATTCCACGTAGTATAAAAGTTGATACGAGTTTTTCATAATTCCACCCATTCGTTTGCGAAGGATCATTGCAAAGTTTAGCTCTTTCGATTTTAACGAATTTGACAGTTCAAAAGATACATTTGCTCTAGTGTGTTGATATCTAGTAAAGAATCTGGTTTAGTAAAATTGTGGGGAATCTCGTAAGGTCGTAGTTAAGGCCCTGTGACCTGAATCAAATTCCCAGTGACACTAAATACAATTTTCTAAATTACCCTGGTCATGGAAAACAGGTCAAAACAACAACAAACATTACGTAATTTTCTAAAGCTAAAATCATGCGTTAGACAAGCAATTTGTAGCGTTGTTTGCAAAACAAAGAAACCACGGTTGACGACAGCGTGCGTTAAGTCTAATAATGTCCCTGACGAAATATATCCTTTTAGCGATTACCTAATTTTTAAGATTTATCACAAAGTATCTACTTGTTGCTTCGTTGACAATTTTCCTCGTGAAGGGCCCGATCTTCATATTTATGAATGGGCCCGGGTGGCATTCGCCAACCCGAGCCAGTCCATTCTAGCCTGCGTCACAGACCATCACCACCAAGGAGGAGAGTGGTGATGGTCTGTGTCACAAACCCAGAGAGTAAAACACCAGAAATAAACTGTATTTATAACTCAGACAAGTTAATACAAATAAAGCATACGAAGCATAATAGGCCCTAACCTAACCTAAAGCCTTACTATGAGTGACAGAGTTTCGTTCAAATAGCTTCTCCTCTGTCTCCATCCAACTCTGTCCTAAACTACAACTTGTATATATGTACGAATGGAATCTAAAATTAGCGATACACGACGATTATGGTAACTAACCAATAACAAGTAAAAGGAAGGGCTAGGTTAAATGATGCCATGCAACGTAAACACATCTAAATCAAAAGTATGCAAAAATGATATAAAACTACGCAAATGGTAAAGCAACAACATAGAGACGAGAATAAGTAACCTATGACTAGGCCTAGACAATGCTGGAAAAATCCTGCACCACAACATAAACAATGGAAGGGGCGTCGCTAACATGAGACAATGTGAGACATACCGTATGACGTATGAACGAGAGGTATGCCACAGCTAAGGATATGCAAAAAGGAACATAGAGAAAATCCTAACAATGAATGGGCTAAGGGGTATCTAACAAAATGGCCTAACTATACTTGAGAAAATTGTGACATCTGTGATGCAGGCTAGTCCATCCCTGCCGGGACACCGCCGAAATGTGGAAAATGTTCTTTCACTGGATCTCTTAGCTCTCTCAGCAGGGGCATCGCCAAAGGTGGGTGCGGGAGTTGTTGCGGTACCCCCAACTTTTAGTCCGTCGGCACATTGAGGATTTTTGCTTGGCGAAAGAAGCAATTTTTGTACTCTTCCTGTAACCTTTTTGCAACGATTGTATCGTGTTAACATTTCTGTAGTAGTTGAACTTTCAAATTATGACATTAAAGTATGAACTTTGAACAGAAACGCAAAAAAGCAACATATAAAGGTATTTATCTTTTGACCACACCCTTAACGCATGAGACACGCCCTTTTTGTCAGCAAAAATTACCCCTCCAAAGAAATTGTTTGGCTTCGCCCCTGCCTCTCAGACAAAACCATGTCATAACTCACTTTTCCTCTCAGAAACCAAGCCTTAACTCACGTTCCTTCATCGCAGCGAGCGAAGATGACGTTGGTGTACGCGCTTACGTGCGTAACGGAACAGTTCGGGGTCCTTAGTTAAACTTTGTGCGAAATTGCTATATACGCTGGTGGCCCAAGTTTAGTACTACAGATAGTAGATAAAGGATAAGAAAGACAACGATATATGGTTCAGGCTCAAATTCTATTTCCAATAGAGGACTGTATAATTCCGTAGATTCTAACTTAGGTTCCAATTCGATCCGTTCTAATTCTGTCTTCTCTAATCAACTTCAACTCAAATCTCTCCTAACGCATACTTCACGTGTACATTAAAAGACAACAACAGCAACAACTACTGTAGTACGTCATACCATACAATTTCTTACAAACTTTGTTCGAGGGGCCCTTGCACAATGGTAAAAAGATGTAGTTATGAAGATTACAATATCTGAGATGTCTCTTGTTATTCAAGCTAGATATTGGAATGCCATGTTAGTTAATGATTTTGCCTTTGTAATGAAAATTGATTTTTCAAAATATCTGTTGTCAAAGCTAAGCCTAATTTGCGCAAATAAACTCTTTATAATGAGAACTCTTTATAATTGAGTTTCAGGTTTGCTGTTCTTATTTTGTTTACATTTGAGGGTGGATTGCTAGCAATTCCATTTGCTAGCAAGTGTGAGGCGTTCAGTCCCCATTTGCAACAAAGTGAGTGAAACATCCTTTATTTGCCGACAAGTTTGAAAATTCACCCAAAAAGCACCCCTCAATGACAAAATCTTCTCGTTCTTGAGATGAAATTTTTTAAGGGAGATTTACAACATTGTTCAAGATCACATTTTACAGCAGCTCAAAACTTCTGGCAAATTTTGAAGCTCATGTTCTGATAAAATTGTTCTTGTGAAAAAAGAGTGTATAATCGTCTTTATATTTGTTTTCATAGATTCCTGGCTGTCCCCATACTTAATTTCCGAGAGATAATTTTTAAGTGATCTTAGTGAAATAAAATCGATTTAAAGTCATTTTTAACAAAACGCCATATTGATTTTATGTTTAAGTTGAACAGAATTTAGCAGAGATAGATCAAGACTCAGTCCAGCTGCAATAAGTCAAAGGTTTCGCTCATTTAAAAGAAAAATTTTCAAACAGGCGTTTTCTGGCATCCCAAAAGACCTTGCGACCCATTCTTTCAACGAGGTTCTAGCACCCAAGGTACCAGGGCCCCCAGCAAAGCTTGCTGTACACCCCCTCCCAGTTACCGCCTTAACTGAGAATTCCAGGTCCTCTTTCTTTCAGTGGTAAAAATATGCCCTTTGCGTTCTCAAATAGGCTGTGAGTGTGCTGTTAGGTTTTTCTTTGAGGTAAAGTTTTTTTCCAAAACTCTTGCAAAATGCATTGAATAGAACTTGAAATGCACTCTGTGGAAGTCCGTTTTAATGAAACAGAAAGTCAAAGCGGCGCTTGCTCCTTGATGGTATGCTTCATCTCAACTTCTTTTTCAACTAACTGTCAACCATAAATTTATTTCAGTCCTTGGCTTCAATTATTTTCCTTCAAACGATTTTCGTAACAGTGATGAGTGATACATGCGTCATCTCTGCGAACTTTGGCAATATAGAACACACGGAGGCTTTGACATGACAGCACTCAGGGTTTAATTATGGTAGAGGGATCAGGCAGAATGACTTTATCCAACGTCAGTAGAAATAGATGTGTAAAACTATGGCACTGATCTTCCATACCTAACCTTCATTCCTCCTAGACGCCCATCCATCCTCCGCTCGTCTCTTCCATTTTCATACTCGAATTGTCATGGCTCTGGTGCTAGAAAATGTTTTGCAAAATTTTAACCTGGATGAAATCTAACTTTAATAATGCTTTTTGTTTCTTGATATTAATTGCTTCATATCGGTCAAGAGCTCGGAAATAATGACCAAAGGCATACTCAGAAATATGAGGCTTCAAATTGTAAGAAACATGGTATGTGCACACTACAAGGACGACCAAAAATGTCAGCATGTTCTGAAGTTTACTCTGAGTTAGTCTTTGGTTACTTTATTACTTTTTCGCTCTGATTGTAGGTATTACCAGCCTTTAGCTTACTTCCCTCACAACTAGTGATATGATCCCAAAGCTTGAATCTGAGATAAACACTCTAAATAGCTGGTTCAAAGATAACTGTATGCTTCTAAATAGAGATAAATGTAAATATATGATTATAGAACCTCAGAGGGTAGATTCTTGGGAGAGTGAATTGAGGAATCAGAAACACAGATAAAGAAACATTTATTGGAATAGTACTTGATAATCATCTAAAGTTTGATCATCACATAAAAAAGATTTGTAATTAAGCTGGGAAAAAAATTAGTGTCCTTGCCAGAGTAGCGCCTTATTCAAATGAAGAGAAGAGAAAACTGTTGCTGAAGTTGTTTATCACTACCTACTTCAATTATTGCCCCATCGTCTGGATGTTTTGTAGCTCAAAAATGAACAACTTAATCAACAATGTTCATAAAAGAGCACTAAAGATGGCATATAATGACTATGACTCATCTTTTGAAGGTTTAATTATGAAAGATGCCTCAACATAATGATAAAAACGCCTCAACAATACATCAACAAAACCTGCAGAGATTAGCCATAGAAATGTATCAAACCAAGATCAACCAAAATCCAAATTTTATGAATGATATTTTCAATTTCATGAGTCTTCATATCCTCTCAGAAATGAGTCATTTTTCACTAAAAAGCCAAACACAGTTATATATGGAACTGAAACAGTATCTTACAGGTGTAGTCAAACTTGGAACAGTATACCAACTTAAATAGGAAATGTAGCCAGTCTGGAAATCTTCAAAAGGCGAAATTTCGCAAAATACAATAAGCCTAGATACATTGATTATGTAGCTCATCTTAGTTTGCAACCTTATATACATATATATTTCTTTATCTTGTTGTTATGTTAGTTGGTATTAATTAGCTTATTATGATTTTTTTTAATTAAGCTAGAATTTTTATCAAACTTTAAACAAAGTTTTAAAAAGCAGTCTTTTAACGCTTACTTCAAGTTATCTGTTAAATGTAATTTTCCATTCTCAAATTGAAGGTCTCGTAAGCTTTGTTACTCGGTCACGACCATGCAATTAGCAATTCTAGAAAAATTGTAAGAATTGCCTTTTAATGTTTAACGAATGTGGATCCGACAACATGTTTTTGAATTTGTATTGGGTTCTCGTGGGATGGTTGGAGAAAATGATAGGAAATGAAACTAACCACTCATGAATCTCAGAAATGCCGCTGCTAGAATAAAATTTCTTTTTAAGTGTGCCTACGGGCATTAGATTGGCAATTTCAATGCTTTGTAATATACGCTTTACATAGTCAATCAGGTTTATTTTTGCCTCTGCTAGAAGACTATTTCCTTTATGCCAATTTCATTGTATCCCCTTATACTGATTCTTTGGACCAAGTCCATCGCCAAAAAGCCAACCTAAAAACTCGAGACCTCTCCAATACTCGTAATATGTGACTCATATTGGGCCACAACCAACAACAATGCTAAATGGTTGTTTACAGGATGCTATATTAGAATGTGCAAAATTCATGTTTGGCGTGACGTATCTCGTTACCCAATATAGAAAAAAATCTCTTAACACGTGCACTCTTTTTATAAGAACACACTTTAAACGAACGCCGAGGCTCGATTCGTCAAAAAAGTAGGAACAATGTTTGTTTCTAGCCTCGTGTGAAAAATTGGTAGAAATAACGAACAGTTTCAAAACTGTTTTTTCTTAGAAACAATTTATAGTGAGCAAAAAAAGAAAAATCAATTTCAGAGTAAGACCAACATCATGAACACCTGGGAAAACAAGATTATCAAGCCGGGCAAGAGTTATTTGATGCTTGATAAGATGAATGTGATCAACTCAACATAGCAAAGTTTTATCAAAAGACGTAAAGGATGATTATTGAACAGAACAGTTCAAATGAACTTGAAGCATTGATTTCGTTTAATGCAGTTAATTGTCTGCTGTTTGCAAACAAGTGTCACAAAATTGTTTTGGTAATGAAAAGCAGTCTGACAAGGGGCATCTTGTGTAATGATCCATTGCCATTGTCCTATTTGTATGTGTCAACAACCTATATCATCAACGTCATTACATGCTACATTAACCAGGGATATATCAGAAGAGTTAGAGTACTAGGCTAGGGTTGACGATCAGAATCTGAGTTACAAAGTACAAGTGTCTTGATCATTATATGTCTCTCTCTGCTCGGATCCACAAATGTAACACTTGCCTGTAAGCTCGTGAGAGTTCTTCTTTGGTGTCCGAAAACCACGCCTTTTTCATGTGAACGTATTTTCTTATAAGAACATTCGAGATGGTCAAGACTTCAACTATTCTTAGATGATTCTTTATTATAAAAAGCCTTCATGTTCTTAGTAATCTTCCAGAAGGACATTTAAGCGTCATTTCCACTCACAACGGTAGTGTTAATACAGTATCACTTGCTACACTGGCTGTCCTCATATTTAGAGTGTAGAACGCAGTTAGTTGACTTCAATGGAAAGCCATCTCGTCCTGCAATAATTTCTACTGGTGTACCTCAGGGCTCCATCCTCGAACTTCTTCTGTTCTTATTATATGTGAATGATCTACCAAGCCTTATTGATTCCCAAACAGTGATGTTTGCTGATGATACAACTATCCTGTCACATTGGCCCTCCCACAGTAGTCTTACTCCCATCATCCAAAAGGACTTGGACAGTGTTAGTCTATACTCTTCTATAACCCATCTTGTCCCTCATCCTGCCAAGACAAAAGTAATTATCTTCAGTAAGCCGTCACAAGCAACAATGTTTAAAGACCGTGCCGTCCTATCCCTCAACAATGCAGAAATTGAGTATGTCAACTCTTACAAGTGTCTTGGGTTCTCATTAGAGCAACACTCTCTTTACATGTGAATTATACCTGTAAAAAATCAATTATGGCCTCCAAATAATAAGAGGTGTTAAACCTTTTGTGTCGGAGAGTAGTTTGATCCTCCTTGCCAACTCGCTTGTCCTAAGCCATTTGGATTATTGCTCGCCAGTCCTGTATAACCTTAGCGCTGGCCAGATCGAAACACTCCTAAAACTACAGAAGCGATGTGATCGTTTGATCTATAGCTGTAACAGAAGGACACCTAGCAAGCCTTTATTTATTAAACTTAATTGGCTACCTCTGCACCAGCGAATTGAGTACAACATTTGTACCGTCATGTTTCAAATCTTCATAGGAGCTGCTCCACCATACCTTTCAGAAATATTCGTGAAAGTTGCAGATACCCATGGACATGGAACAAGAAATGCCAGTCGGGGATGCATGTATATTCCAAGAGGCTCTAAGAACTCCTTTAAACAATATGGAGCAAGGATTTGGAACTGTTTGCCCAATTCATTGAGGCAATGTGACAATATTCATTCTTTTAAAAATAAATGTAAAAATCATTTAATGGACAAACTCAAGTCGGACTCTTTTAATAAGTATGGATGGATTTTAAAATAGCATTTTTAACTATCATTATAGGTTTATAAATCATTATTTGAATTTTGTATTAGGTTTCTTCTAATTTTTTATTTCCTTATTGGTTAAATTTAATTTTTTTGTACATTTAATTTGTGAACCAAACTGAAAACAAGTTTTCAAACTTAGTTTGTTATTCACTTTAAAATATTATTATACATACATTATACATATCACGAAATGCTATGGAATGTTCTTAGTATTAGTCCAATAGAGTTCTAAAGTGTGACGTCACAAACAAACGTGTTCTTAGAATTTTTGAATTTTGAACACATTACATACAAGAGCACTATGATATGCTTCTAAATATACACAATCTGTTGAATTTCTGAAAGATTCGGGTGAGATATGACCAATATAGATTTGAAGTTAGCTAACGGATTACCGTAATTTTGGTTCTGTTCATAGAGTTGTGAACCAGAGTTTGAACGGATAGAGTATGAGGTATGATGAGACAAGAGCATGTGCTCTTGTGGCCATATCTCAGCCAATTGGCCACATTTGACAAAGTTCGCTATTTATAGGTATTTCATGATGCCCATTTGAAGTATGGAATCATAATTCAAAAATTCTAAAAACAGATTTTTGTGACGTTATCGGTTAAGAACTCTATTAAGCCTTCCCGTTGATTTTAGTTTTGAGTATTCTTAAGAGTTGCGTTTTTATGAGCTATGTTCTAATAAAATGTGTGCAGCTGTTGTACTTATGTAAGCAATTTTAATGACATTGCAAAATTTCAATGTTGTTGTACCATTTGAATAGTATTAGAATGATTAAGCGGATGTAGTTGTATTATGCGTTTCATTTCCGTATCATTATCTCAAATTGCCGTAATTTCAAGCCCATCAAGGTGATCCATTATCTCAGTTGCTACTGAATATACTTTTCATTTCAGTGTGCTTCAACCTGTCTGTTTATCAACAAGACAATATTCAATTCATTGATTTCGTTTCAATCTTATCTAAAGAGTTTGGCAGGAGTGACTGTGAAGTATTCAAGGCCATGTTTACCCGATTGGCACGCATGCTTCCTTAAAGGTATAGATAAAACTGTTTGTGTGTTGGAAGGAAATTCCTCGCCTTTTGGAGAAAAAGATATCCCGTTATGTAGTGTATGCGTCATGCGCACAACAACCATTCAAGAAGACAAGCCCTTAATTTGACACTAGACCAAGGCCTTTCTTGAAATTTACTAACTAGGGGTAATTGTCCTTCCAGCCCCGATGATGGGTTAACCCAAACTTCAATTCTCTTATCTTTGATCCCCTCCTGCCCCCCTCTACGAACTTCGTGCTAAAACTTGGATACGGTTCGCATCCAGCGTCGTTTGGTACCAGCAACCTCGTTCTGAATCATAACATGGCGTCCTTTCCGCTTGTAAACAGAAGGATATATTGTCACAGGTGTAGGTTGAGCATGGACGCTAGCGAGAAGTGTTTCCGCAAGAAGTCATTGAAGATTTCTTTGGCTTTATTTTCAAGGTAAAATAAGTTTAGATATTTTATTAAATCTGCCAAGTTTTCAAAGTTAGACTGAAATGTCAAATCCAAATCGCAAGCCATCGCGGTTTGATGACGGGACTGGCGATTTGCCAGGCAGGTCTAAAAATTCTTGGTTCAGGTCTAGAGAAGAGATGGACAAAAGTAGAAAAGATTTGCTTTTGCACATTTTGAGCAGAAGTGGCGAAGATAATTGTTTTGAAGACGAGGAACGGGATATTAACAAGTGCCCTAATCCCGAAGGTGTGTTGCTCGTTTTTTGTATTGTTTATTTAATTTTACCTTCTTCTCCTTAGGCATACATTTCTAGCCAGACTACAGTTATTGATTTTTATAAGAATTTTTTATTTCTTGGAGAAAAATCTTTGAATGATTCTTGCCTTTAGCCGTTATTTCAAGCCGTACAGGCCCTGATTTTGAGCTTTGAAACTGGTAACTGAACTTACTGTGTGACAAACCTTCAAGTTAGCCATGTTAATAAACAAGATAAAAAAACAAGTACTAAGTACAGACTAAATATTGTGGCATTTGTAATCAACCCCTGCAAGTTTTATATCAATAGAAATACTAAATGAATTATACATCAAGCTGGTTTTTTCTGACGTTTTTTAACATTTCCTTCTGATTAAAATGCTCCTGGAAGGTATGGGCCATTGTAGAAATAGATGCAGCACCAGATCTAGTCTAATAAATTCAATTTATCAGATTTGGTGACCAGAATGGTACCAGATATATCACATGAGCAATATTAATATAGAATTTTGATCTTAATTTTTTCATGCACAGATTTCTCATGGATCTGGGATGAGAAGAAGAAATCGGATGATGTTATTATTTGCAGTGGTGGGACAGAGGCCTATTTTCACCCAGATTACAGTTGTGGTACTGCTGCAGTTAGAGGATCCCACACGTTGCTAAGTGGCTGGGAACACTACTGGGAAGTCAAAATGGCCAGTGCAGTGTATGGTACCGATATGGTATGTATCATTTCTTTTTAAACTTCAAGGTGAGAAGAAGCACTGAAAGGTGTTATGATAAAATAGTTCAAGAATATAGTTTTATATGAAGTAGAGAGGAATGGAACATTATAAGGATTTGTTTCTCAAAGCAGAATATAACTTTGTTTTGCTGGACTTATCTTTCTTTTTCACATTGTTGAGCAATGTTTGCTTGTTTGTTTTTGATGCATTGAATGTGCTACAAATATTTGCCATAGTTTTATTAGATCCTAATCATAGTCACAATCAACTTCTGTGTTTATACAGAACCTGCCAAGCAAGGATAATTTGTCTTGAGTTATATCATGGCAGGAACATGCTGGCTATGGTTCTGTAGAAAGAGCAGAACCAGCAAAAATTCAAAAAGAGCTTATCCTGTTTTGCCATGTGCTGTTTTAGATTGTTAATATGGTAATTAGTAAGACCTTAAATGTTTGTTTACCTGATAATTTTTTCCTGACCTCTGGGAGTACTTCCATGTTTTCTTTTGGGATGTAGCAGATTTCTGCCATGCAGCATTGCTGCAAAATTTGGAAACATTTTCATGCTGACAAATTTGAAAATTTATCATAATACAAGATGAAAAAATCCAGAAATCCAAATCACCTTTCACTAAACAAATTCAAAAAGAAACTGCACATCGTAAAGAAATTTTGATTAAGGAGCTTGCCCCAAGGAAATTGATACATTGATACGTTGATACATTGATACTCTTAATAATTCAGTGCTGCTATTTGATTTTGAAACAATATATAGACCTTTTTGGCTCGCTATTTGGGACTCATGAAAATAGCTTTCAAATGTTATGGTCACAGCTTTTGTTGACAGCATCCTTTTTCCTGTCTTTAACTCTAGGGCAAGGAGATCAAAAACTGGGGAGCATTTTAAGGGTACTGAGTGATCTAGCATGTTTTCAAAGGGCTAAACATTCCAAAAATCTAGAAGAGGGCAATATTTTGTATGGTTTCAAGTACATTTTTGAAATTATTGGCGGCTTAGTCCCATTTACTTCTCTGTTTTGTGGTCCCCAGATTTCAGCATCATAACAAAAATGCCACCATTATTGTATGAAGTCACCCCCGTAAATACAACCACAATCTCTAGAGTTCAGCATGGTACCCCGATCCCATGCCACATTAAGTGATATCTTCATGATGTTTTTCTTATAGAAAGCTAGTCGTTGCATTACACTTTGTGAGTTCGCAAGTGATGTGTCTTGGTTTCAATTTAAAACACAGCCACGATAGCTGAAAAATTCAGACTTCCTCCAGATAGTTGGCTTTGTTGTGGGGCAAAGGTCTTTTTCACAAGCGCAAAAATGAGTAATGATTTCAAAACTTTATGACAATACTATGATTACTGCTGTATGAAAATTTACCATTTCTATCTTGCCTGAAGATTCTCAACACCAGTTTTGGTTTTTGCCTGAGAATGGGGATTTTCAAAGATTGGTATGGTATCAACGATTTCTGGTACTTGCTTGCAGTCCCAAACTGTGCCCTGGTCACTTGCTCGTATTTGCTCTCAGATGGTTTCACAAATCTTGTTCTACCATCACCAGTACTTTGTTCTAAAATCTTGTTTTTCGAACATTTCTTCATTAATACACCACAAAGGCAGAATTGTTTGTAATGGAACCAATCAAACGCACATGATATAAATAGTACCAAAAGGAAAAAATCTTTTTAAAAGCGAGGTTCTAGAGCATGTGTATCAGAATAGAACCATTTACAATACACAAAAGTATGCTGAAGTGCTTTTCATATAAAGTACAAAGCAAATCGATTTTTACTCAGATTCTTGAGCATCTCGTACCGGACTGCTCTTGTGTAATGTAGACAGTGCCCCTATCCGATATGAAAACTAAAGCGCTGCTTTTAACTACCCTGTATATTATGGTCTGTTATAGCTTCTCGTCGGCATAGGAGACAAAACGTTTAGAAGCAGCTAAGTCCATGTAGCTTCTGAAAAGATGTTTAGAAAGCTATCAATTTCTCTTATTTTTATATCTCTTATTTTTTTAGATGATTGGAGTTGGAACTAAGGAGGTAGAATTAGATAAATACAAGTCGCAATTTTGCAGCATGTTAGGACGCGATTCAGAAAGCTGGGGCTTATCCTACTTTGGTACTTTTCAAAATGGCGGAAAGACAAGAGATTACACTGAAAAGTTTGAAAGAGGAACAATTATAGGTATACATTTAGACATGTGGAAAGGTACGTTATCATTTTTCAAGGATGGCAGGCTGCTAGGGGTAGCTGCGGAGGGTCTTCAGGGTAACAGCTGTACCCTATCATCGCATCCACCGCAGCAAGAACAAGAATGAAACTTGAATGCAGCCATAGTACAGTCTTCTCGTTGCAATATCTTTGTGTTAAGGAGGTAAGCAAAAACATTCAGCATACGCCAGAGGCTGTAGAACAGCTGCCACTCTCATCTGGACTTAAGTCGTATCTACATCATCATCTACGTTGGATTTCATTTGTTAATAACGCACCACAAACACCAGGGCCTAGGCGAAAAAAATTGAGAACGACATCTCGTTCAGACACTTGAAATTATTGTAGCAATACCATTATTTATGTTCATGGATTTCGGTGATTCAATTACCAATGACCCACGAAGGCGGAGAGAGTTCAAAGGAGAAACGATTCAGCGCTTGTGGGCGACAAAACTGCGTAAAATTTTCATTCATTTACAAAAAAAGTAATTCTCAATTTGACTAATAAACTGCAAGAAAATTCCGATCGTATAAGGTGCACAAATATATCTGTTCAGTATGAGTGCAAGTATCGTTAAATATCTCTCTTGCCACAGCAAAGGATGCTGTAAAGAAATTTTTATCTTGGGGGCTGGGTAGGGGAATTAGCGTCCCTATTTTCTTGACTGGTCTTCTTTATTTGGGTCTCATTCTTACTTTTCCCTTGTAGACTTACCACGCTTCTGTTACCCCAGTCATGCTTTTCGTGTTTTTGCGTTAGAGCCAATGAAACTATGGCCGTTGCCGTTTTAAACCTTTCTACCAGATCTTTATTAAGGATACGATGTTCAATTACGTCTTCTAGGCTCAAAAACAGTTTTCAAACAACGGCGAAAAGCCATATAGTCACTTTGACTAAATTTGGTTTCATTTCAGTTACTTTAAAGTGTTTTTTATTCAGCTGATACAGTCACACAAGGTGTCCAGTTTAATTGCGTTTCATAGATTCTTTTTGCTCCTCTCCAGGTCGAGTTCGACCTTTGTCTAGTCACATTATACTACGTAGATTGAAAAAATGATTGTCTGGTGTAAACATAGTATTCTATAGCCATTGCAGATTTTATTATTCTATATAAAAAATTGACTGATTCAGAGTACTTTAAGCCTCTGGTTTTAAGCCAAAATTAAGGTGTATCGGGAACATGATAAGATGGGTGCCCTTCGGCGAGTAACTAGAAGCTTCTGATGACATCATAAACAAACCTTGGCCATGAGTACCGTAAAACAATAGAGAACATTGTAATTGCAGGAAAAGTTCTGCTTTATATGAAATTATTTGAATAAAATTAGCTATTATTTTGCCCCAGCACATAGGGCTACAAACAGCATAATAAAATTATACTATGGTTTCTTAAGGTATACTATACTAAGTTTTACAATAATATAAAATTATCCCACCAAGTCATTTTTCATCATTCAATGTTGTTCTTGCTTACCTTTTGAATAGTAATAACTGTGAAGCCCGACGATAAAGCTACAGTCTTTTGGCCTACCTAGTCTTTTTTAAAATTTACCACTAAACTATCATGCTATTTGCGACAGTCGCTGCACCAATTATCGATAATAGTACTTTTCTCGAAAACATCTCGCGCATGGATTTTCTTAAAAACACTTTAATGCCGTTGTGAGCTTAGTATACATAGAATTTGCGTGTTAGCCTTTGCGTTGTGAGCTTAGTTTAAATAGAATTTGCGTTTAGAATTTGTTAAAAATAAGATTTATGCTATAAAAATATTTTAACGTAACCACACATGTAGAGTAGGGCTTGGTTATTAATTATTAAAATTTCACGTGGCGCAGCAAACGTATTGAAGTTACGTTTGGATTAAGGGGGAATGGGGGGGGGGTGGGTGGGTGCTGAGTGGTAAAACTTCATCTAAACTGAAAACTAGGTTTATGTCTCGTACTGCCATTGGAAAAGAGTTAACTACAAGAAAAATTTGTCCGACCGAAGAAAAATAGCTAATAACACCAAGAAGTTGGATTTTATGGATGCAAATCATTAATTGAAAGCGCCATTAGATTTTGCTAGTCCACTAAACATCGCCCCTTGCAAGAACCGTGTAGGTTTGTTTGTTCTTTAACTTCTAGCGTCTTGGGAGTATCACACCTGATACGTACCCCCAAATACTCACTCCTGCCTCCTTATACCCTCGTATGTTCTCTTCATTGGCAAGGCAATTGTACATTTTTATTTACCAAGTCCGTACACACATTAACTGATCTAGATATTATTTATATATTATTTAAGCTTTTTCTAAGACAATAACACTTCACTGGTTTTACTAAATTTTGTAAAGGAATACCCATTCACTGCCGTAGAGATTGCATGTATATGTATAATAAAGTGTTTTTGGCATCTTCTAAAATCTGTTTTTATTTATTCTGCTCAATTCTTCTGGGACAAATCATTTCTTATGAAGATTGACTGATGGCCTGTTAATATGAGATTGAATATGAGGTGGGAAGATTCACGACTTCGTTCATATGATGAGCTTTCGTCCCACTTGAGTGGGATAGCCACAAATCCAATATAAACGAAGCCTTTGTTTTCAAGCTTGTCCAACTGGAGCATTGGTCTTTGCATCCTACCTTGATGTGCTGGTTTACTGAAACGTTTACATATCAGAAATTTTTATCGCACCTGAGTCGAATCCCACCGGGTCAGAAATTGCACCTCATCTAGGTGGGCCAGCCCACTCTCTTTGTCTTTGACCACACTACAAATCACTTTATGGGCTAGATCTCACCTCAGTGGCCTACCCCTCCTCATATGAATAGGCCATTAGGACACTGGACCTTAACTACACTCCAGGGGCGGCGTTGGGGGGTAATCAAGGTAATCGCTGATTACCTATTTCTTCAAGAATTTTAGAGCTATTTTGTTTCTCGCAAAGTCATACAAAACATGACGTTTTCGAAGTTTTAAACAGTTGTTGCGTCATAACAACGAGGTGGAGCCCTCTTATTGTGCTCTATGACATATATTGACTCATTGCCCTCTTGCTTTCTTTACCATGGTTTCACAGACAGTCGATAATTAGCTGAGAATCTTTCTGCAAACATCGCTTTTGTTTAATATGATAGCTATTGAATTTGAGGATTAGCATGGCCGTGCCTACACAACACGAGGCCGCGAAGGTAATCATGACCCTTCCTGATTACCACACATTTGTCTTCGTGGGCGTCGTGACGTAATTCTTTATTGAACAAACGGCCTTAAAAGGGAGAGCGCCTCGCAGCAACATAGTCATTCCGCAACCCGATTACCTTAGCACTGTTGCTCTTGAAAAATTAAATTTTTTGTCATGGATCGAGTTTTGAGTAACGATATTAGATGGGGTGTTTCGAAAATTTTTTCACTACGTGCAGCACAAAGTAACAATTTGAGTCACGAACAACGATTGCGCCTAAAGAAAGATGGAAGGCCGTGTCCAAGAATAAAGTATGCGGGGAGAACGAGTGCTTCGGTGTATGAATCTTTTTCATGGATATGTGGCGGAGAAAATGAAGAAGGCAAGGAGACATTTTATTGCTGGCCCTGTCTAGTGATGGGTGACATATCAACGGTAAGCGTATATTTTACTAAATTTTGTTTAAATAATTTCATATGACCAGATTCATATTTTACTGTCAAAAAATAATATGAGGTTCAATAAGTAAATTGAAGTAAATCAAATAAAATCGTATGCGAATCATTAATTAGGCTGGAGCTCTATAAACATATCTGGGTTGGTTTTCAAATTACATCGTACCAAAATTACGATCCAAGGTCATTTGACATCCACATAACAAGACCTCTCAGACCAAGGTAGTCAAATCAGCCAGCGATTACCTTGCCCTTTTGGAGGCTAGGAGTATAAAGGCCGTGAAGGCCACGGAGGCCGTAGAGGATAAACACGAGACTGTTTGAATCCCACATGAATAAGAGCCGCAAGCCTACGGCCTAATATCGAGAGTAAACCGCTTATAAGAAACTGAACCCTGATATTGCAAAAAAAATAAGAAACTCAAGTTCTAGAAAATATGACTTAGGAAGCTAAAGGGAAACATCTTGCTGTATATTCACTTCATTTTTTTGCCTGTATTCTCGATTTACTTGTTACTGTCTTAAACTCTTAGTTCTCAGTTTCTTAAAAAAATAATTTAAATTCTAGCTTTAGTTATGGGTGTACATAAAAGATATGGTGAATGGCTTGCTAAATCCAGTATTATAATAATGGAAGAAATTTAATCAATTTTCCCTTCATTTCGTGCTTTGTTTGAATTATAAATATCTTCGAGATTAAAAGCATTTTGAAACATGAATATACATCCTGTAAAGAGCACATTTTAGAAGAATTTTGTGCCTATACTTGGAAATATCTGGTTTGAAATATTTGTAATTTTGGTTCTATACATCTAACGTTGAATTTTATCTAATTCAACAGATGAAAGGTTCATTTGTGCAAGTGAACGGTTTCAAATCGACTGGACGGAACCTTGTAAATGTTGCTGGCAGCCATCAATCATCAAAAAAGCATATGATGAACCACACGTCATACAAGTTGCTTGGGAACGTTGATGTCGCTTGTGCTATAGATGAGGCCAGGCAAAGAGAAGTGACAAGACACAACAACAACGCATCACGGTATACAAAGATGCTGCACCACCACATTGATATTTCTGTGCTGTTGTCTGGCCAAGGGCTCGCATTTCGTGCTCACGACGAGTCCAAACGGTCATCGAACCGGGGCAATTTCCTGGAGCTTATGGACCTCCTAGCATGCTATAGCCACGAACTGCGCTCCTTTTTAGACAAAGAACACGTGACGTACACATCCCATGATCCGCAAAATGACCTCATCGATTGCATCGCTGAAGAAGTACGCAGTGAGATTCAAAATCGAATCCACACTTCGAATTTTATTGCAATCATGATGGATGATACTAGTGATATCAGCAATGTCGAGCAGTCAGCAGTTTCTGTCAGGCTCATTCACCAAGGAGAAGTGGAGGAGCATTTATTGGGACTTATCGACGTGAGTGACGACCAATCAGCAGATGGCCTAACCACAGCCCTTCTAAATACCCTCGCAAAATACAAAATCGTCCCAGATGCTTTCTGTGAGAAGGTTGTCGGCCAATCTTACGATGGAGCTGCGACGATGAGCGGTGAGCTAAATGGTGTTCAGGCGCAGATGCAAAGAAGATTTCCTGTAGCCTACTACAATCATTGTGTCGCTCACAGGATGTCATTGAGTGCCTCTCAATCCGCTACTAAAATTCCAAAAGTAGCCAAATTCTTCGCCACGATTGACAGAATGATTAATTTCTTTCGTAGCAGTCCAAAACGCAGTAGACATCTGGGACATAGCCTTCCAAGACCTGGAGACACTCGCTGGCTATCGCGTGACACAGCAATTGGCGTTATAGATTCATTTTATGAGGATATCGGTGCTGCATTATACGAGTTTTCAAATGCTTCCAACGAAAAGGCAGATACTCAGACAAAAGCTCGTGGAATAGGGACACAGATGCAGCAAGTCGAGTTTGTGTTTTTGCTCAAGACGTACAGGAAGATATTCGAGCACTGTACTCCCATAATAGTCACAATGCAGAAAACGACCCTGGATGCCATACAGCTGACCTCAATGATAAATTATTTTAAAGGAGTCTTGGCAAATTTCAATTTTGATGGAGTTTGGGAAGATACTCTACTTACTGATCCTGAGCTTCCTACCGTTCGCAATAGGGGAGGATGGAGAGCAATGGAGCAAGGAAATGATGGATCACAGGAGAGCTGGAGGTCAACTCTTACAAAACTCGGCAAAGAAATTGTTGCAAAGTTTACGGAGCAACTCGATTGGCGATTTGCAAACCTCTCAAAATTCCAATGGATGAATTTAGTGCATCCAAGCAAATTTAATGAGAGAAAAGAAGCAACTGTGCGGGAGCAAAGACTGCTGATCGAGGAGCTTCGGAAACATTACCCATTTGCCGTGGATGATACGACAGCTACAGAATATAATCTGAACGTATTGTACAACAATAACGAAATTGCTATTTTGCTGAAAAAGTTGGTACGCGAGCGTGATGCTTTGGCGGCGCAAAAGCAAGCTCGACGAAGAAAACGTGCTCGAAAAGAGGTGGAAGTTGGTGCAGATGCCGCAAGTGACACAGAAGATGTAGAAGAGCGAGATCTGTTCGAAGTTGAAGAAGGCGGCAACCTGGAGATTGAATTGGTAAAGGAAGGCATGCCAACCATTCAAGATCTTCTTTTTGTAATCAAGAGTGCTGACCTTTCTGATGCCCCTCCACAAGTGGTAAAGTTGCTGGAGCTTGTCGTAACAATACCACTTACGAGTGTTCACTGTGAGAGAGTTTTCAGCAGAATGAAGCGTGTGGTTTCCGCTTTAAGATCGAAGATGCTCCAAACCAGAAAGGAAAATCTAGTTTTTCTTCAAGTGGAAAATCGATTGCTGAAGTTGCTTGCAGCTAGACCTTCTTTTAAAGACAACGTTGTCAGCCGTTTTAAAACAATCAACCGACGTCGCTTTGAAAGATTTTCAAGGAAATAAGATTGGCTGTTTCAAGTTGTAGACCTGCATTAAAAAAGTCAGCCTGTAACAAAAAATCTTTACATTTTGATATGCATGTAGTTTCAAATTAAAGGTATAAATCACCAGAGAGATTATGCGTACTTAGAAGCTAAAAGCCTACTGTTCAATTCAAAAGACTATAGCAAATTTCATAACTATAAATGTCAAAATACAGCCAGTAAATATTGGCATTGTGATGTGACCATAGGCTTCATCGCAAATGTTTGGTGATTTCTTTTTGCGTGCACAAGATTTGTAGCTCATAATGATCAGGACATAATATCAGGGTGAAAAATGTGCATTTTTTTGTGAACTTTTAGGTTCTTAATAGATAAAGATTTTTAATTTCTGCAAAGTGAAGTTTTTATAGTTTTTTAATCTGGTTTTTTAAATATATTTGAATTAGGTATTTGATTCTCAATTTGCTTTCAATTCTATTTGAACTTTCTTGTATCATGTTCTAGTATATATTCACACTAATGTTATTGGCTTTAATATCATAGAAAATGCTTAAACGCTTGCATACTTTGTTATGAGTGTTACTTCAGAAATACTACTTCAGAAGGAAGGGTGTGGGTATGTTTATATCATTGGCAAAATATGGGCGTTTCCCTTTTGAAAAAGGGCGTAGTTAGAAAGTTGATTACCTACTTATTTTCACTCCGAGCCGCCCCTGCTACACTCGAAGCAAAATTTCTATCTTGAGTCTTGCTACCCCAAACCATCATTGAAAAAAAAGAAAACAGTAGAGAAATAACCTATGTGTTAAAACATTGCTAGACGTCGAGGAGACTTTTTATTCTAAATAATCTAGGGTAGGTTTTCTGCAATATAACCATGATTTGTGGATTTATTTTATGGCTTTTGTCTACATTATAGAACATTATCTACCTTTCATTGAAATTAATGAGACATTTTCTGTAATAGGTATTTGCTTTTGTGAATTTAGCATGGAAATCTTTAGGTCCGAAGTTCTTATAAGCGCCTTTTGGCTAAAAATAGAGCAACACGAAAACATGATCATCCTCAGATGAACAATTAGAAAAGAAAACAATTTTTTCAAGATTCTCTCATGATAACAGGGCAGATTTCATCGGCTTATTCGCAGTGCTACTAAAAATGTCATGCAAAACTGTTGTTTAGTGGACTTTAAATTTGTCGTAAAAATTCATGCAACGTAGTTGAATAAAAATCCATTTTTGCAATGAAATTGTCTCATTCAATAAGATAAAGAATGCACTAGAATTATTTTTAGTGATTTATAAAAAGCACACTCGCATTAATTTTTATTTTAAATTCTTTGTAACAGCTGAGCTCTTTAAAAATGAATATACAACAGCCATTTTGAGAAACCTGCGCTCACTGTGAGACTTTTCCTTTGTGACCACAGCGGGAACTTTTGTTATTCGAGAAGATAGATGCCTAGAGTAATTCATCAGTTTTCTGCAGAGCCTGTTTCAGATACCTTTTGAATGACTGAGAAAGCGTAACAGCTTGGAAGGAAGTCAGCTTCTTTGTTCTTGTAATAACGGCTCTTTGATATTCTTATAAACAACTCATTTCTTTTTGCGAATAAGCGAATAAACGCCAACTTCACGGCTGTTGTGAAAACTCATAAGTTATTTATACGTTGAACAGAATAAGCCTGCTTCGCGTGGGATGGTTTTCTACGTTATCACAATGGCCTAAACTTGGTTGGTTTCGATTAGTGCATCACCTATCATCCCCTACACATGCATGTTGCAGTGACCTAGCACGACACTGACTCCTTATTCTTTTTATGGCAAACACAACTGGCTAGGCACAATGCACAGCTGGCAGGGGTTAGGTTTCCCAAAGGAAAATCATCTTTTAAGCTGTTGATACCAAACGACTTATGCTAATTTTCTTCTATCTTATAAAAATTGTAAGCCAGCAGTGTACTCAACAACGATATAGGGACCTATTTGCGAATATTAATCGTGATACCTCATAATAACTCCACTGATGCATAGGCTACATTGTTGCTTATCAGCCAGGTATAGAACCATGATTTTGCACACTTAACATAGGCCTAATATTTTTTTCCTTTTTTCATATGGTTTGTGATGCTGATGCAGGCTAAAAAATATGATAGATAATTCAAAGGCTTCATTTAATCAATATTTGAGTTTTTGGATAAAATCATGAAAAATTCAGAAGTTAATTTTCTTTAATATCTGCAAAGATCAAAATATACACTTTTTCTTAAAAGAATGTCAACAAGATAGGCTTCTTCTTCTCCAAAGATGTGATGAATTGAATTGAATCATAGTCATAACAATCCACCTCAACGATCTCAACGACAAATGTCCAGAGTAAAGGTGGGACGGTCGTTATTAAGGCAATGGCAAATAAATGATTAGAAGACAAAATTATATTCATGTGTCGTGCATGGCTCAAGAAAAGTGGATTGAACCATGGTATGAAATCTATGCCTTAAAAATCATCGATCTGCAATAAAAAGGAAGATGATTTTTCTTACTAAATTTTGTATGACCAGGTCTGTATCACCAATAGGCTGTCAAAACACTTAACCTGCATTAGCAAAAAACCTTAGGCCTACCTGAGACGTTCCAACCTAAAAATATTTGAAATCGGACGTATTTTATTTTAATAAATTTGAATGAAATAAACGAATTTAGCCCGTCTGAAAATATCAATGCCCATGAAATTTGCAAAAGCAGCCCTTGTAAAAATTACTTCCCTTCAAACCATAAAGCTTATCCCTAACTAATAAGAATCAACTTTCTATAAATATGTGATAACAACTTTCTATAAAGGGAAGATTGAGATGGCAAATATATTTGAATGCGCTGGTTTTGATGCATGTTAAACTTGAATCTTCTCTGTTTTGATTCATACACACAGATTTACATTTTTGCTAAGCAATTCATCAGGAAACATCATATTGTAGTAAGGAACCATTATGTGGCAGTTTTAAGGGGGGTCCAGGGGGGCCATGGCCCCAGGCCCCATGCTTATGATATCCAAACGGGACCCCATACCTAAGAAAAAAGATAGAAATTGTAAAGAACAAGGGCCCTGCAGATGCTTTTGGCCCGGGGCCCTGCAGTCCCTAAAACCGCCACTGGGAACCAAACATATTTTTCGTCGCTAATAAAACCATTGGTTGTGTTTCTACTGTGCACCAGCCTCTGCATGGCTTAGTGAACCAGTAATTTTTTTAGAAAGTGTACTGAAAAAATTATTTCCTAATCATTGGCATTTCTGAGAAAGTATAGTAGGCTGTGTAGGAGGCTGTGGTTTTTTGATTAAAATTCTAATAGCTAGAGCAGGTTGCATCAACTATGAAACTTAAGAATGGCTGCCTCTGATTGGCAGGATGTCCTAAATGTAAACAATACATCTGGCTAGACAGACCTCACGCTTGTTCAAGGAACTGAAAAGATCTGAATCAAGAGCCAGAGTAAATTTTACCAGCTATGCTTTAAACATCTGAAAAATATGATAGCAAACTTCACAAGCAGACATGTACATCTTTTTCGTATTGGGATTTTAGAACAGATTTAAAAAAGTTTCAGAAAGCAGGTTAGGTTTGAAATCCAGAGAAGGAGAGAAAAACTCTCAAATCAGGAGACTCATGCCCAAGTTGGGGGATTTGGAACCTTTGTTACCTGTTTGCATAAGCTGTTTAGTCACCACAATGTTTTGGAAAACTTTGACATGAACAGCTCATTGTACAAAAGGTGTTTTAAAGTAAAAGTTGACCAAGTAACCAGTAATTGGTTACAAAAGAATTGGTAATTTTTCAAGTTAAAATTATTTTAGATATTTTAAATTTGGCATCTTCAAGGTATGAATATTCAGTTATTGTTGTATTCAGATCTAAAAAGCATACTGCTGTATCCTGCTTGATGTGATAGAGGCAAATTGTTATGGGAAAAGGAAAAGATAAAAAGATTAAAGAATATCAAAATAAGGGCCACCATCAAAGAAAAGCACATTCATTTAAAAAACATGAAGGAACATATGATGGGAAATTTGAATTACCAGAGTCTGGTATAGCAACTTCAAATGATGCTGGAGATGGTAGAGGTATGTTAGAACTTCAATTTTAAGAAACCTTGTTTCACTTTTTATTTTCCACACTTTAAGATTAGAGTAAGTCATATTTTAAATCTTTTTTGTGTTTCCTATTAGTATTTCAGAAGAATGATTTCCTTGCTGAGCAACATCTGGCTAAGAAATTTGTGTTTTAAGGAACATTTTGACTTGATAGTAAACAGTTTCCAGCTAATTTCTGATTCTATCTTTGATGGAATTTTTTGATTTTTCTCTTTCTTCCTTTGGTCTCAATTTTATTTTTTAGAATGCAAATTTTCACAACGTATAAGAGTGTAGCAATTTAATTTTGTTTGCGAATTAATAGCAGTCAATTGACCTGGTGTTTTCTTTCATTTTAGCTTCAAGATCAAATAAGCTTGGTTTTCCATTAGCAATGTGGGTGAGTTTAGCAGTTTAAACTTAAAATTGGTCACTAAAAATTTTTTCATATTTTCTCAAAAAGTTTGTAGCTTTAAAGTTCATGTATTGGCAAAATACATTAAGTACCAAAAATTTTGGTGGGATTTGTTTTCAGTGAAGCAGGGCAACTGAAAATTACTCCCCACCCACAAATTTTGTTGAAACCAAAATTTTATCGTGCCGAAATTTTCAAACGCTAGAAAAATCTGTTTTACACCAATGGACTTTCATATACCGAAAAATATTCCTTGATATTATTTGTATATTACGCTACAAACACAACATATCCATTTTCAGTGTTTGGTTCTCATTCCTCATTAACAAGTAAGATATCCAGCTCATCTTTACTTTCTCCCCTTTGCCCTCTGCATCCAAGAAATTTGAGTTTCCTGTGGGCTGTACGGATGCTTTTACTGGCAAATCATAATTTCACCCAATCATTTCTTTTCAACGCTCCAGCGATTTTGATTTGGATGCCTCAATTTTAACTTACAATCAACCAGAATTTCTAATCCCCTTGTTTCAGTTGGCAGACGAAAATATTGCGAACTGTGGACGCATCCAATTAATTTTCCTCCATGGTTTATAAAAAATGAAAAAAATACCTCCACTAAATAAGAATTTTTGACAATCTTGCCTAATCTTAGTTGCATTTATCAGCCTGACAACAAAATATTTTATTTTGTAACTTTGTGACTGTGTTCCAGATAATTTTATGTTGAAGATATAAAAACCTTATAGAAAGTTTTCCATTTCTATACTCATCTTGCCGAAATGTTTTCTTTTCAACGAAATTTACACCAAAATTTACACCAAAATTTAAACCGAAGTTTCAAAAATACGACCAAAATTTTTTCTACCGAAAATTAATCCACCGAAATTTTTTACACCAGCTTTTTTTGTACTTAATGTACTTGTTGTAAGTCCTTTTTTAATCTTTGATGGTCCAAAACATATTTTTCATGTCAGCCCATTACTGATTAAGTTTTTTTTAAGAAAAGCAACGCTCTACAGTAAATGCCTTTGTCATAGGACCTTGCTCATTGTGATCCAAAGAGATGTACAGGTCAAAAACTCAGTCGACTTGGCTACTTAAGAATTCTCCGATTAGGTAACAGATTCAATGGTATTGTTTTGAGTCCCCTTGGAAGACAGTATGTGTCACCTTCTGACAGAGAAATCGTCAGAGAGCATGGAGCTGCTGTGATTGACTGCTCGTGGGCAAAATTGAAAGAGACTCCCTTTCATAGAATGAAAACCGGATTTGCAAGGCTTCTTCCACATTTGGTTGCTGCCAACCCTGTGAATTATGGAAAACCCGCAAAGTTATCCTGTGTTGAGGCCTTCGCTGCACTTTTCTATATAACAGGTAGGTTTTCTAGTCTTATAAAGATTGCTGTTTCTAAACAACTAGGTGAATGCTGTTGCAAGATGGCTGTTATATTTGCCTGATGAAATTCAGAGCTGCAGCTCAAAATTCTCAAGTTCTACCTATCATAATGTCTATGCTCTATCTTTTGGGTATCAAGCGCTATAAAGCACTAGTAAACATTAATGTTTGTTATGTTTCTAAGCTCTATTCCTTAATGCATAAAATGCGGTGTGTTTTCTCGGTTCAAGAGAGGAAAAACAGAGTCAGATAAACATTACGGTCGCACGGCCACTGACCGGAGGAAGGTCCACGAAAAACAATAGAAGCTCCTATGACACACCCAAACCACGCCCAATTTATATTGTTTTGTGAGGAAGGTTTGCCTTCTGGGATGTTTTTTGTCTGGAGGAAGGTTAACAATTTTTCTGGACTCTGAGGAAAAAGTTAACAAAAAATGTATTTTCAACACGCTGTTGTAACCTAGCTTTTTTAATGAACAAACCCTGAAACACCTTAAAGCTTTTTCTATTATTGCAATGGCAATAATTCAGCATGGTCCTGCATAACTGACTGAGGTATTGACAACCGGTTTTTTATAATTTTTTCTGCATTTTCACTAAAAAGACACTTGGCGTTTGTCCATTTGCATGGCCCTTGACGCTCTATTAAATCTAGGACATAAAACGTTTTGTCGTTGAAACACTTGATTGAACCTCTTATTGTGTTGTAGGATTCACAAAAGCTGCTGAAATGATTTTAGACAAGTTCAAATGGGGTAAAGGCTTCTATGAATTAAACCGGTAAATGTTCAATTTCTTTGTTGACTCTACTACGATAAGACACTAATGAAAACTACTCTTAAACAGAGAGACCGTATAAAATTTTGAAAATTTCGAAATGAAAATTCCACTCAACTTGTTTATTTATTTGGAGATTAATTTCACCCACCCCTGTTATTTTTCATTAGAAACTTTGCCAACCACCCTCGTTATTCCAGCCACTCTTATTAATCCGGACTGATTTCAGCCGTTCGAGCAGCTCAGTTCTTTTGATTGTAATCTTTAACGCTATTTGCTATTCTTATTGATTAAGGGTTTATCGAGTGATGAAATGTTGTATTGAAAGCCATTAAAGAACTATAATTCATTTAAGTGCAAAAATCCAATATAGCTTGAATTACTTGTTATATTGATATTCAATGTTGTATGAACTTTAATGAGGTTTAACACTTAAACAGATAGGAGCCCTTGCAATTAAAGCTCAACAGATGGCTCTGTTTTGTGTAATTGGGTGATAATTTTTCAGAGAAATTCTTGCGATCTATGCAAGGTGCAAGAATTCGGCTGACGTTGCAGCTGCTGAGATTGAATGGGTTGGAAAATGTCAAGAAAGTAACAGAAAGATTAAAGAGATTGGTATGTTTTTTAGGATAAGTCTCTAAATAATAAGTCATTAAATTTGCACCATGCCAATGCGTACCTTTGAACTTATTTTGTCAACACATTTTTTATATTCCTCTATATCAATTAGCTTGTTACTTTATGTTATTTTTTAAGCTGAAACATGATCTCCAAAATATGGCCTGTTGATAATAACATTTGCAAGCATACTTTATTTGGAGATTATGGAAACTATGCTACAAGGTAGTATTCTCCGCGCAGCATATTTCCAAGCCTACTTAATCAGGCAGATTTTGATATTTCTGTCCCTTCTACCTCATATACACAGATGTTTATACAAACTTTCCAAGAAATGTTTGCGCTGTTTGAAAATCAGTTTCCCAGTTTTTCTCAAGGTTGTTAATTCCTCAAAACTGCTGCAAGATTTCTTTTTCGTTGTGCACTTTTATGGTTAAAGAAACAAGGACAGACAATTCCCTTCGTTGGAAGGAAATTTTATATCATTTTTCTTTCGTTTTTGCATGATTTTATACTCATCTTTTCTAGATATGACTGAAATTGACATGGATAAGGAATACTTCAACCCAAACAGAGCTGCAAGGTAGGGGGTTAGGTACAAACTAGTGCCAGTCGCCTGCCATTTTAAAGAGACGTCATGTTTTAAAGTTTAGTGTGAATACATTTTAAGAGAGAGAAAGCTAGAAATTAGTGTGGCTTTTTGTTGCCCAATCATTAAAACAAGATTTAGCCTTGATAGAAACCGAGAAATGTTATGTCCTGGTCAATGAAGAGCAATGAAAGAAAATGGTGCCCAGTTTTGCAGTAACTTATGCATCCCGTCCTTAAACGAATTATTATACTTTGATGTAGTTTAGAATTGTGGTTATCAAGCGTTATTTTTACTAAATATGATAAGCTGCTAGACTAAAACCTTTCAAAATATCTTGTAAAAACGTTTATGATTACAGAGAAACTGCACTCCGGTAGTGCAATATGTTTACTACATTTGTTTTACAGGATAAAAATGTCAGACCTCAAAAACCTTTGTATCACTTATCTTCTATTTTTTATATTGAAGAGCGACCGAGGATGAAGAAGACGATGAGTTGAGCGATAATGATGATGAGGAAAGTGAAGATGACAATGGGAGTGATTATGATGACGAAGAAGATCACAGCTGCAGTGAAGAAAGCAAGGAAAGTGACAACGATGAGTCTGTGGAGCACAGTGAAAAGGATGGTGTAAATAGCGACCATGAAGATGAAATAAACGATGTTAGTAAGAAAGAATTTGTTGGCAATTTAACTTTAAATTCTGAAACTTGTAGTAGAGTCAACAATGTATCTTCTGAACTGAATGTAGCCGAGCTTGAGTTGGGCGAAAGGACTTGATATCTATATTTGAATTGTTTATAAAGAATAATAATCAAACATTAATGCCATTGCTACTTTTTCCTTCAAGCCATTCTTAGTTGTCGGTTATTCGAACCAACAACTCCCTCTCTATTGTGTATGCATCCCTTTAAATCGTTATCTTTGCTTCTGTATCATAGAATTGATATTGATTAATACAATAAAAGTTCCTGTAATTTTTGAAAAGCATTATTGTTGTAACGATGTTTATGCATAGCTCTATGTATGTTTTGTAAAAGAATCTGCATTGAGTATGATTTCCAATAAAGCTTTGTAGTTTATTCGTCTATGCGCCCCTCCTTGCTTACAGGCCCAGGGGCAACTGCCCCCTGTCCGTAAAACGGGGTCCTGCAAATTGAAAATAATTTTCGCATGCAAACTCGTTGATCTGAATTGATTTATTTACGTCTATCTTCTCGCTTGCGTTCAACTGCCTCCCAGTCCCTCAGAAGAACAATGACTAGGTTTGAAATAGCATGAACCCCTTTCTTTTGTTTCTTACTTTCTTTGACATTCCTACTGACACCCCCTGCCTATTTGCAATTTGCAAGATTTTGAAGGGGTCCCTAGCCAACTATCGCTATGCTGTGAGTTAGATTTCGTAAAGGAGGCTCCCTCCCTTTGACAAAATTCCACAAGAGGCCAGGTAAAAAGAGTGCTGGACGATCCATGATCCATGTTCTCAGATCTCACTGCAAGAGGCTTGTTTATGTAAGGTGAAAAAATGTGGTCGTTAATCGGAAGCCAGTTGAAAATGCTAGTAAACAGGACTTTTAAAGAGGTTAACTTTCCAGGTAGGTTTTTATTGGGATGATTGGGTTAGGGTGAAATGAATGGAGTAGAAAAGTAATGATATAGGTCACCTTTTATAGTAGGTGTCAAGGCAAGTAGATTGCAATGCAGATTTCTATTTTCAATCAGCACGTACAAGAGAAAAATATTAAATTCCAATTTCATTCACTCATAAATTATTCCCGAGTTCGATGCAGTGAAACTGAGAATTAAGTTACAAAACAAAATCTGAAAAAACCAGATGACAATAAATTGATTCCTACGTCTGGAAATTAAAAGACCTAGCAACTCTCCTCATCACTCTAGGTCAAAGTTATGTCATGGGTCACATAAAATTGGACAGGTTTTCAATCCAACCTGAATCCTGTCAAAAAAGTAAAGCAATTGAGACACCAAATTGGAAAACCAGCACTATTTTGAATCTACCGAATTTAAAGGGCCTCTACAGCCAAAAAATTGTATGACTAATAAAATTTACTGAACAGTAACATTTTCATTTTATCATCCATTTTTAACAAAGAGCAAATTTATGATCTGCTAAGTTTTGGCCAGAAAGACCCTCTAAGACTGAAAGCACCACTCTGCTGTTACAGGCGAAACCTAGAACTGTTCTTCTTTCTTGCTCTTAATCTACCTTGCAGCTCATACGCCCCATTTTGAAAACATTAAGTTCCTCAAAAAATAAATGTTGTCCAACCTGGTTTCTAAGAAAGGGACCTTCTCTATAGGAAAGCGACATTTCTGTTTTCCAAAATTGGTTAAAGACAAAATCAAGTAATTATTAGTGACATAAATTTATTCATTAGATTTGAAGGGCTAAAGTCCAGAAATGTGGTATTTAATCTGCACTGTAAAGTAATCCTGGTGTAGTTCTCTCTGCACAAATTTACTGATATGGGGCCTAGCCCAAAATACAATAAACAAGATGTAAAAATGCAGTTAAAAGGACTGCAAAACTGAACTTAAACAATTTTTATTCATTCAGTCATTTGTGTGAAATTTTTGTCATGCAGGAATCCCCTTGCTACTGCAGACGTGCAATGCAACCAAGAAAGCAGGTGGTCAGGCCAGAAAGCAAGGCAAAAATAGAAGAGGGAAAAGACGAGGTGTAAAGAAACTGGATGGTATCTACTCCTTTGTTGCCTTTTTAAAAGTTAATTGATGTTTATCTTTTTAAATCAAATAGAAAATGTATATAATGAAGCAGTTAAGAAAGTGTATTTTCAGACAGCAGATCATACCAGGAATAAATTTGCAGGCATGTAGAGCAATTGAAGGGGTGCAATCGGGTGCTATCTCTTTCATTAAAGTATAATAAAATATTAATGAACATTTATTGAAAATACAAATGTATATTTTGCACAAGGGTATACATTTTCTTTTTTAAAGCAATTTTGCAAATGGAATATAAAATTTTTATTAGAAAGGAAAAAAATGACACAAAGACGGATGGTTTTTGAAATGCTATCAAAAGTGGATATCCTCCAAAATAGGGTTTTTTTGAAACACACTGGATCAATGTGTGCCCATAAAAACAGAGGATTTGAAAACTCTCCAAAATATTTACGAAAGCAGCATGAATGGTAAAAACAAAAAATGGGATTTTTATTCAGTTTCTATGAGCTTTGTAAATGCACAAAAGCAACACAGTGAACAGGGCCCTATCCAATCTCTATCCAATCTGATATGGCTCATACCATTTTCGTATTTCAAAACGAAAGTGCTGTAATGTGGGATGAAACCAATCCAATACATCTTTGCTCATGTAATTGGTTTAATCTGATATTAAATGAAAATGATGCAGTGCAGAGAGGATAAAACAAAGGCAAACACAGCATTCTGGTGCACTACAGCATTTGCATATAAACAGAGCCCCAAGTCCAGAATGAAATGAAAACAGTAACATGGGAACAATATAAAATTTCATGTCGAATTTGGAAACTAAGAATGATATGAAACGAAAATGTTCTAGTTTAAAGAGCCTAAAAATGTTTACTGTAATGGTGATAACTCATAGCCTAAGGCTCATTCTTAGTTTCCAAATTCGACATGAAATTTTATATTGTTTTACATGAAATTTTATACTCTATTTTACACCCGTTTTTGTTTAAGACCATGTCTATTAAAATTTTTTTTTTAATTAAAATATTTTTTAAAAGCAAAGCCTGGTAACCATAGCTCATTTCCCTAAGTGCTTAAAATTTGCAGGGTAAAAGGGGAATACAACTGAAGATAACCCTAATACCAGCTGAAGATGGCCAATATTTATTTTATTTTCTATCAATCACTTAATTGAAGAGTCCAAAGGTGAAAAAAACCCTTCTTAAAACACAATTCATGCTCCCATGTTTTCATGTAAAGAGATTTCAAAACTCCTAAATGAAATGATGACTTTGCCTGAAAGAAATGCAGGAATATTTTGTTATGGTACTGTATTCAATCTGTATCTTGATGATAGCACACAAAAAGATGTCTTAATGTCTACATAAAGAATGAAAGCAAATGTGTATACATAGGGTATTAGAATTTCTCAGAATTTCTGTTCTTATTTCAGGTTGTCATGTAAAGGCAGGGCAAATTCTAGTGAGACAGTTAGGTTATAAATTTCATCCTGGAAAAAATGTAAGTTTATGAATCATTTTTTTGAAATCTTAGGACACTATTTGTTCGGTTACTGTGTGGGAGTGTCTAGTTTTATATTTTTATTAAGAATTGTCATTAGGTAGAAGTCCCAGCTCAAGTTTTTACAAAAATATTTTAACTTGATTTGACTTTTTTCTTTTAATGATTTTAATTAACTTCAGGATACTGGATACCAAAAACCTGTGTTAAGAATGTAATTGCATATTAATACCAACATTTATCAAAAAAGGAGACATTAGATTAATGGCAATATTAGTGATAAGGCCACATACACCCCTTTATTTGGGCTCAAATACCAAGTACTATAGAAAAGAAGAAATGGTATCTGTAACATCCATAAAGTCAATTTGATCCCTAACAGAGATCTATGCTCCCTATATACAAAACCTCATATTAGCATGAATACCCCCCAAAGATATTCTGTGCATGTAGGTATGTATGGTTGCTTGAAAGAAAGAAACTTCATTGTGCTATAAGGCTGCGTTTACAGGAAAGATTTTGGAGCAGTTCCAAATGGAACTTTTTTCAAGGGTACACCTCTTTACTATCAGCTTGTGTGGACCCTTAATGGGCAATAATAGCTTTTAGTATGCAAGTCTTTTAGTATTAATTTTACTCAATAGAAAATCAAATAAAGCACAATAGGAAACAGACTGCCTTGAAGCTAACTGAGATGTTTGGAGAGGCATGAAACGTGAAGCAATTTGCCTTGTGATTTGGTTGAGATTTTCATTGCTATTTAGCTGTCTTGTTTCATATGATTTAGCTATGTTCCAATACCAACTTGATTTGACATTTTATGAATAGAAATACCACGCAAAGTATATAAGAAGACTTTAGAGAGGGATTCCAGGAGCTTCAAAATTCTATTAAATTGTATAATTTTGTGACACTATTATACAGAGGTATTCTTTCAATCAAATAATATGTAAATAATGCGTGGTACAGTATTGAAGAAATAAAACATCGTGACTAATTTCAATTTAAATCTAGTGTCCAATCTTGGTAAAGCTTCTCAATTTTTCTACATGGCAACTTTCATATCCGTCTTTACATTTTAGGTTGGTTATAGTCGAGATCACACTCTCTTTTCATTATGCGAAGGTTATGTGAAATACACGCGGGAACTCTTGGAGCTAAACCCAATTAAGCTTCCTCGCCGACCCCTAGATTACGCTGAGAGGAAATTCATAAACGTTATAGAGAGACCAAAAAGTAGAAAACTCATTTGTGTCAATGAACATGAGATGTCAACAAATGTCAAGAATGATGTTTGATTAATGATTAAGTGAATTCGTTAGTTTGTACATTATTAAATTTTAAAATTCTTGTGTTATAACAGTGAAAAGCAAACTAGCTTGTTCCTTGTCCATGCAGTTTTCAGTTTCATATTTTTTTTAAAATCAATGCAGAGCAGTTGCTGTCTGAAAAGCAATTAGAAAGTTCAGCAAGAAGATGATCCAGAAAAGGAATAGCCACATTCAACCAATAATATCTGCCAGCATCAGCAGATATCATTTCGTAACATTCTCACTGCTCTGCGAATTTTCGCGGTTCTTCTTGTTACAACATGCACTTGTGAACGACCAGCTTCTTCTGTCCGTTTCCTGAAAACGTATCTCCGCAGCACAATGACACAAAAACGCCTAAATGGTTTGGCAACACTATACGCCATTAAACACAAACGGCGACTTACACTTCAAAATGTTTTAATATCAGATCAAGATGAACCACAGGCTAATAAGATGCTTGATTTAGAAATGTATTGATTGCAAACACCAAATGATTCTCTTTTTTCCCTTGTAAGTTTAAGCCTATCAAGCAGTTGCTGTATGTTTCTGTATTAGAAATCTTCCTGTTGCCACGGTAAAGCTGAACAATTTGTTTGCATCCTGAACTGATTTCTTGTTTCTTCCCATTTACATCTTCTTATATTGTTATCAAGATTGTCGCCAAGCCTTGACTGTATCCTGGTATTTCGTATTAAATAATTGCTGAATGTTCCCAGTGGCGGATTTAGACCAGAGCAAACGGAGCAGCTGCTCCAGTCAGAATTTTCTAAATTTATTATAGTGCCTGTTTGATATTAACTTAGCTCTGTTACTTCATAAATCATCAATTAATACTTTCTGATGCCCCCAAACAACCCCTGTGGACTAGATAGGTGCCTTAGAGAACTGGTTTGAATTTTGTCGTCTGAGTTGCTTATGTGTTGACTGTGGAGGAGATGTTCACAATTTTGCTCCACATGAAATACGTCATGGTCAAATAAACCAATCAGACCACTGGATTTTGCTCCAGTTGATGAAAATTTGCTCCAGGAAGTGCTGGTTAGCCAATCAAACTACTGAGCAACTGGAGCAAAATCCAGCTCTGCGATTGGTTTGAATCCGTTATCGGGAGCAAGTTGGAGCGCACTCTTTCGAATTGGAGCTTTCGTAACGTTCTGTGTGTAACGGGGCTTCGAAAAAAAACTGACGACAAGGATTTGAGTTTTTTGAAAGAGAGACGGCAAAACAGGTATGTTTACTAATGTCAATTATGTATGTCGTTTAAGGGAGCCCTCTTTTGATGCTGTCGTTGTGGACGTTTATAAACCCAATGAGATAGGGGTTCATTTAGGCCTATAAGCAAGTCATGTTATTTAACAGATTACTTTCTTATCACAAAGTTATTTGGAAGTAATAATGGTACAGATCTTTTTGTCTAATCTAAAAGCGCAAAAGGTCCTTATGCCTTGGCCGCTGGGAATACTTGTGGGAATGTAGCTAGCTGTAATAAATAGAATCAAAGCTCTTGTCAGAGGCGAGGGGCAATTCACTCTTTCAGCTGCCAGTTTCCCTCCAAACAAACAGATTTCTAGGGATTTTTAAAAAAAGCTATAGGGTTTCAATTGTTGATTTGCCCCTCGATCAAGAGTGTTTGTCTCAAGCACGGAGCTCTGCTCTGAATTCAGGAGTTTTATGTAATTTAAATATTATGATTTTCTTTGAATATACGAAGAGAAAGGAATTGGTATCAAACGTTGCTAATCTGGGTGGGTCGCTAATGACCGATATGATATAATCGATTTCAATACTCTATAAATTGTCTTTCAAACTAATGTTTGTCTTGCTTCATCTAAAAGATAATAAAAGCTATTCACAAATGCAGCTTGTGTTGATTGAATTCAGACCATTAGCATTTTTTAGTATTACGATTACATAGGCGAGTTTTTGAAACTGATAAGAATGACACTTCTACCGATGAACAAACTGCTATTTCCGCGAAAAACCACCGCAAAGGAAACTTTCAAAGGCATCAATTTGATTAAAGGGCACTTGTCGCTTTAGTAATCGGCTAATACAACAAAAACGTTTGGTGTGAAATTCCATTCTTTCGTGACTTGTCATTTATACGTCATGAAATTTTACTGCCGTGAAAAGATAAAAGATTCAGTTTGGTTTATTATTTTAAAATTCCGAATTAGTTGCGTGTTTCTGTTGAGAAAGAATTCCGTCAACTAAAGTACAGTTTCAAGCAGTTTTTTAACAAAATTTTTATAACCTCTAAATTGCTACTAGCTTTATTTAAAAGTTTGTGCTAGTTAGAAATTTTATCTGAGATTCGCATGAAATTAAAGTCGTTTTCAGAGAATCTAAAGGGCGTAGTCATAAAAATTTTTCGGGGGCTCCGCCCCCCAGCCCCCTCAGGTTCTGCTCCACTCAGAATTTTCGCTAGATCCGCCCCTGGTTCCTGTATTAAAAATGTTCCTGTTGCCACGGAAAGCTGAACTATACAAGCGGTATTGCCAAGTAAAGACGGATTTGTGACTTTGTTGAAAGTTGTGATAGTGAGAAGAATCCACGTGCTCTAGCGAGGGATCCAAGTTTTTGAGAGTAATTTTTAGCAATAGAGGAAATATCACTTCTAATTAAGGTATTTTTCTTGTATTTGTTGCTACCTAGCAACCGAAGGTAGTTTTTAGGACACTGAGAAGCTTATGCTTATCGAGCAGTGTCCTGATCCTTCCTCTCGATGTGACCACGCCTCGTGATTCCTACGCCTGGAATTACAGAAAACTGGCGACTCTCCCCACTCTGGGTGAAATGTTTGGTCAAGTGAGGGACTTGAACCACGGTTCCTTGGGTTTTTAGTCAGTGCATCTAAGAACTGAGCCATCCTCGCATCTAAGGTTGGATGATACAGAAAGGCCTACAATGCCTGCCAAAAGTCTTGAAACACTGACATCAATTTCCAAGGTCAAAATCAATCATCCTCCTCTCCCCTACAGAACAATGTTGGTTTACTATCAAACGGGTTAGGATTTTAGGAAGCACTTTCTTTTGCGCTTCTTTGATGATATTTCTCTAAATCATCAACATTGTTTTAGGGGGAAGGGGGCGGAAGTAGCAATTTTTTTCATGAAAGGAATGAAAGATATCAAATGCAGCGTAAATTGCTGGGTGTTCCAAGTACTTTTGGCAGGCATTGTAGTTGTGGAAAACCTTTGTTTTCAATTAGCCTAATTTATGGTCGTGAATAATTTGTAGGTACTGAGGCTATTAATTTATGAGAAGATATGAGTAGATTTGGGTAATTTGTATCCAGTTGTGGATCGAAAGTACCACGAGGAAGAATGCTGCGTTTAACTTCTTTTACATATTCGACGAATCAAATTGGGAAGTCAAACTTCTTCTGTCTCCACAAATCTTGATTTTAGGCAAAGATGCATGTTTGCAGACCTTGAGTACTTTTGATATCTTGCTAAACTGAAAGGCTTCTATACA
Organism: Rhopilema esculentum; assembly: GCF_013076305.1. The sequence goes on from NW_027019762.1 coordinate 3,417,107, forward strand.
ATACTCAGTACAGTACGGGGTATTGAATGCTGGCTAAAAACGAACAGATGTTAGTTCTGATACGATGAGTTTTAAAGAGTCTTTGCAAATAGACAGTTAATTAAGTGTTACAGCGATAGTTGTTTTGAAGAAGACACTATTGACACCGAGAAACCTTTTGGTGTTCCCATAATCTGCTTCTTGATCAATGTCGCAGACAGCAAACTGGGTGAGTTTCATTTACGACATATTTCATATCATGATGTATTAGACCGGGCTACAGTGGCGGTAGGTACCACCTCAGGGCGGAGAAATTCAAATGGATATTTTCAGGTAGCTATGGGTCTGGTTACTTGGAAAAGTGATGGTGAACGGGGAATTGTTGGGGTTTAAGGGGTAAATACGGGGGTTAAAGTTCGTCATATTAGCATATTACCTCTGCGGAGGAGCCACTGTTTTGTTTACGACTTCAGAGCATGGCAAGTGCTTGTTATCATAAAAAAATGATCTAGAGGGAGTCTTTTAGAGCCTCTTCTTTAAATTCCGACATATTGCTACAATTAGAGTCGTCACGTGACCAATTTTTACCCCTTACCATATTTGGAATGTGAGCTTTTTTAACAGAATACCTTTGTTTTTTTTTGTACCACGTATTCTTTTGTTTGGTACTCTTAAATGTTAAAAGATGCAAGTTAAGGCAAAGATACCTGCATTTGTCATTGTTTATCCATTTTAGGTTTCATTTTCACTTTCTTTATCATCTCCGAAGGTCACGTCTTCTTCAAGATCCAGGAACAAGTCAGTCAGTTCGTCTGGAAATGCTTGTCGTTGCCAGTCTATAGACAGATTCCCTTTCCAGCCAAAAGTAGAAAGATCTGTCAAATTTATGGACCTTTCACCCGATGACTTCGAAATCTTTGCAATGATGTTTGATCGCAATATGTGTAGCCTTAGTGATGATTGACATGGGGGCAAGAGTGAAATGTCTATGGCTTTACCTTGCCTTACATACTTCTTGTCAAATAACTTTTTCCTCACATCATTGAAATTTTTTTGCCGGTATCCATACCGGCAAACATATTCACATATTCTATAAATGGCAAACATATTCTTCAAGGTTGACAAATATTTGCTCATCAAGTTCCCATACCTGCCCAAGTAGCGAAAATGTGTTAACAAATCTGTTGTTCTTCTGGACAACCTCCCAACATTCTGATTTCCTTTTGCGGAAAAAAGATGACACATAGTCATTCCCCGTGAATGCATGAAAGCCTATCAGGCACTTCTTCAAACCATCTTCCATCTCAATACCAGACAAAAATAGTCCTTTTCAATTCAAACCAACTCCAAAATCGAGATATACTTGACTTTGCTCTTTAATAATACTTAATAAAATTACCAAGATGTCGATGTCTGAGGATGGAGAGCGTACAACAACTTTTTTCGATGGATGCCGAGTTAAAGCGTTTCTTTTTCCTTGTAAACTCTTTGTAGCAGAATTCATGGTATCAAAATTATTTAGCTATGAGATCAACATCTTTAATTTCATAATAAATGTTCTGATCGATATTGGCTTCAGCAGCTTCTTATACGTTAGTTCGGCTGCTTCGTCGTGATCGTTATTGGTACATGATGTTTCTGTTGCCTCTTTACCCGGTACTTTTGGCAAAAATTACACACCTGGGGATAAAAATCTGGTCTCTGAGTAGCTGCAGTCTTTAGTCTTTGTGGACGCTGAATAGCTTCAGTGCTAGTTTCTGCGAGGAATTTCTCATGGGACAGGATCTTTGTAAATTTTTTATAACAAGGTTCTAAGCGAACTCTGTGCTAATTTGGATCAACCTCGTCAGGAATGGAGCTGTATTGTTCTTCGTGGAGATTTTTGCCACCAAGTCGTAAACGAGTAGCCTTTGCAGCATAAATTTTATCTTTATTGATGTCAGACAAATCTTTAATAATACTGTACAGACAATCTTTGCTCGGGTAATGAACAATACAGCTTAGGCCTTGCATGTTTAAAAATATAAATAAAACACGACCTCCTCAATACTTTAAAGGTACACAGAGTATCCAATTTTCAGAGCGAAAATAACAACTTAAATACTGAAAATGACGCTTGGAGCAAAACAGTTCCTTCTTGGTAATGATGCACACAGGTCTTTTTGTTCTGCTACGTATTTCCGTGATTTCTTGAGTTCATTGCGTTACATATTCGTGTTACTATTTGTACAAATATTTTCAAAGCGATGAATTGCGAAAAAAGTTGCCCAGCATCTGAAGGAGATGTGGAGTCATCACGAAAAAACCAAATGCGCATGAAATCAAACGGACCTAATAAAGTATCATGTCTTCGCAACCATTATTCTACACATAGTTAAAACCAGTCATAAACCCAAAGTTATTCAGGGCATCTATCAACAACAGCTCGGTTGTAGAATAATCTTGCTGATTTATACATTATTGTAACATTTAAGAGTATTAAACAAAAGAAATTTCAGGTATTCTGTTAGAAAAGGCTCACCTTCCAAATATGGTAAGGGGTAACAATTGGTCACGTGACGACTCTAATTGTAGCAATATGTCGGAATTTAAAGAAGAGGCTCTAAAAGACTCCCTCTAGATCATTTTTTTATGATAACAAGCACTTGCCATGCTCTGAAGTCGTAAACAAAACAGTGGCTCCTCCGCAGAGGTAATATGCTAATATGACGAACTTTAACCCCCGTATTTACCCCTTAAACCCCAACAATTCCCCGTTCACCATCACTTTTCCAAGTAACCAGACCAATAGCTACCTGAAAATATCCATTTGAATTTCTCCGCCCTGAGGTGGCACCTACCGCCACTGTAGCCTGGTCTATATATTATACTCACTGGTTTTTGCATTTGCACGTGTTTTTTAATTGGGATCTTGAATTGAGAATGCAGTGAATAATATACGTCAAATCCTCAGTTGAAAAAGCTTTGTAGCTATATATAAAGTGTCAGTAGTGAAAACTAGCCATTATTTGTAAATTTTTTAATGTATATTATTTAAGTGCCTCCAGTGACCCGCCTACATCAGTTTGCGACGTTATTTTTTTGCAAGTTGAAAACATGCAAGAGTAACTATGTTTTCGGTATAAAAGCTTTACCCGTCTCTGTATGCTCAGACTGGGCATTTCCGAAAGACTAGAGGGCGTGGTCACCTAAAAGGTTTTCCAGGGGCTTCGTCCCCGGACCCCACTTTTCCTGGTGTCACGGCCATGATTTTGTCTGCGTCGGCCCCTGACAAGGATCAAGTTTTGTGATTGTCAAAAGATTTTTTAGGAGATTGTTAAAAGAGATGCATATGAAAAATGTTAAGGTGACAAAAATGAAACACAACAGTAATTTTTCTAAGTGCAGATGCAAGAGCAATTAAACAATGTATTGGGCAAAATTGCTAATGTTAGATCTGCAGGAAATGATAATACTTTGAGGATCCAAAATTTGAATTTTTGAAATTTTACCTATTCAGTTTGCAAAAAGTTGGTTTCAATTGGTATATTAGGGTAGAATTATTAGGGTACTGGTGGAGAACCTTTATTTACTACCATTTGCTCTTTATGTCCCTCTTGCCCTTTCTTGCTATGGTTTGCCTTACGTTCAAGAAATAAATTTATGAATATTTTACGAAGGGATGTGGGTAACACTTAATTTTATGCCGCGTCTGCGTGTTTGCGGTTGCGTGGGGGCGTTGTGGAGCAATGTCTTGGGTCTTGGCACAGTGATTCTGTGGTCTCTGTGGTCTTGGCGTCGTGCCCCGGAAAGAGGCCAGATCCTTGTTCGCATTGTAATGGTAATAATTCAGTTCAATTTGAATCGATTTTAAAACCCTTCTGTTGTAAACATTAATTTTTGATGGGAAATGGCGATTGTGTTCTCTCCGACACCAGGCACCGAGCAATAGCTTCATTATGAACCTGAAGACAAAAGATTTATTTCTTCTTTTCTTAGTCTATTACCAGTGGCAAGTGTCAATGGCAGGTAAGCTTTTTAATATTAGTTTATGTGAAGATAAGACATCTTTATCGAAAGCTTGCCAATTGCTTTGCTGTTAGCTTTCCTCTTGCTTTCCATTTCAGCTAAAGTTGTTGTCTGAAGTTGTTTATTGAGAATTGAAGTTACTATTTTAACACTCAATGAAAAGGACTGTGTTAAACGAGTTTGCTTTTTTATGAGAAAGGCGCATTTCTACCTGAGGGGGTCGAATATTCTCCCCGTAAACTCCGTCCCCCAAATCTTGATTTATGCTAGAAATTTTTTAAATGAAGGGACTTTAGGGACTCAAAAAATTCTCACAGAAATGCCGCTAAAGATTTACGTAAAAAGACTTTTCAAAGAAACAAACATATAAAGTTCATGCAAGTTTAGTTCTGGTAGCAGCTGAATTTTTGTGAAGGGCAGATTTTGCAGGACATAAATTTCTACCTCAATTTCTGCACTTGGGGCGTTGAACATATTTAATAAGGTAGTCAGGGGGACGTGGAAGTCTGCAGTTTTCATGAGCTGTTTGGTTAAGTATCACAATCTATATCTTTGTCAGTTAATGTTTCTTTTCTTGACCCCCCCCCCTTCCCACCAGTCTGGAAATCAAGGTCATGGATGCATCCATTTTTTTGAAGAAATAGATTCAGTTTAAATTTTCATTGAAAATAAATTTGTTTCAAATTAGAAATTCTTCATTTGTATTGAAATGTTTGTACACCCAAATGCATTTCAAAACGAATTAAGGATTCCTAATTTAGAATGAATAACTATTGATTTCATTAATGATTTGTTGATTAATTAGGCAATAAATCATGCTACAAAACAGCAAGATACTTGTTTGCAAATAAACTAAATAGATTAAAATTAATTAGAAAACCTTACATGACATTGTGTATTTAAGTATATTTGCCTATGAAGGAGCTCCTTAATAAAAGGGTAACAAATAGGTCCTCTGATTCCTGAATTCCTGCTATATTTATAACCCAATCCCCATCCATCAATTCCTGAATCTCGATGTTATTGATTCCCAAATCTGGCTCACAAAAATTTGCAAATTCCCATTTCTTGTCTCCAAGAAATGATGATTCCTGCTTTCCTGTTTTCCTCGAAAAGCAAATTGTGTACCCTCTATTGGATGAACAAATCAAGAAAGAGCTGTTCATATCAAGCCTGTAGGACTGTATGCTCTTCTCTCAGGCATGAATAAAATAATACCTTTTACTGCAAATTGTACCCTTACTTTTTTTAGATCTCTTTTTTGATTCCTAGGTCAATCAAATCTGCAAATCTTGACTTCTTCATTGGTATTTTTGGACAGCTCAAGACAAAGTTTCCAACAGAAAGTGACATCAAGGCTTGAATCCATGACAAGATACATTACGTCTGCCACAATAAATGACATAATGACAATCAATACATCTTTCCCAACTACAACAGATGTATTTTCAACTACGACCAGTGCAAGCAGTATCGTTTACACAACAATACACACCCCACATGTATCATCTATCAATTTGATGAGAGCTGAAGCAAAGTTGCTAAGTACAAATGTTTCCCAAGAAAACATTATCCAAACACCATTTCCTACTGCCACAAATTTCAACTTGCAAATATTGAATTCATCCACTCTGCAGTTTACTCGGAGATCAACATCAAAATCACTGCACAATACATCAACAGCTAATACAATAAACTGGCAAAGACTTGCAATAAACTCAACATTAATATCTTCACCAACATACATATCATCCACAAAAAGTATAAAAGAAAACAAGACATCCCTACCTTCACACACAGTATCAGAAAACATTTATCTCAATTTCAGCAGCACACAAGGTGCAAACTTTCATTTAGGATTTCTAGAAAAATCTATCTTTTCAACACACTCCACGAATCAGAGCTCTATTTATAAAGTTAAAGAGTCACCCATATATTCAAACTCTTTTAGGAAATCACTCAGTTCATCTTCTACCTTGGAAAGAAATGCCTCACTGTTATTGTTACAAAGAAGCACTTCAATGCTGCAGGAACTGAATGGCCTCAAAAAGTTTTATCATACAGCATCTTTGATGTCTTTTACACAAACTTCAAAGTCAGCTGCTACTTCACCAATACCACACATTAATACCTTTGTTGTTACTTCGTCAATACCACACATCATTTTATCATCCACATATGGGTCATCAGTTAGACACACTTCAAAGAATCCTAATCAGTTTCTTAAAACTTTACTTAAATATGGGGTGTTCTCAACAAGAACAAAAGTTTCTGTAGTAGTTGAAGCCTCTGTTTCTGAAAGAAAGACAAATAGAAATATCCGAACAGTTTCAAGATTCAAACCAGAAAGGACACCAGTGAGAGTTTTGGCCATTTCTTCAAGTAGTGCTGCAGCACATACCTCATCCTCTTTACTGGCAAGTCAAACTCCCACTATAAAAACAGAAGTCAGGATACCACATAAAAAATCTGAAGGTGAGCAAATCAACCCTGTTTACTCCAAATCTAGTTAAAATTACTTACTAAGTTACATTGTTAGCAAAAGACAACATGGAGTTTTTAGGCTACAAAAAATTAGTTTTCTTGTCCAATTTTTGTTAAAGAAGAATGAGTGCAAATCTTATAGATTTTTGGAGTTTTATCTTTTCCAAACTGCAAGCCTTGATCTTACTTACCAATTGGTTGCCATTCATCAATCATCAACATGGCTTGTAGCTGAGCTGATTAAAATATAAACCTACAGGATCTCGTATTTCCGGATTACTTTTCATTTAATTGAAAATTATAATGATTTTGCTTCAATACATCTTTATATTTTGGCGAATAGGTCAGGACAGTTCTATGTTGTAATTTTCAGTTTTGTGTTTCATATGATCATTGACTGTTCACATCAGAGACTTGGTTGAAACTTAGAACAGTGTTGTTTCGTACCCACAAGCTGGTACAGCTCTGCCTATACAACTCAGTTTTTTTACAGACTGGTATACAGCCAGGGGCAGATCCAGAGCAAATTTGAAGGAGGGCAGTTGATAGTGGGGGGGGGGCTGAAATTTTTCAAAAATTGGTTACGAGAGTACGCTGTATACAAAAATTTCAGATACCTTTTCAAAATAAACAACATAACTTTGAGGTAATCCTTGAAGCAATGTAACCTATGGGTCCAAGAACCTTTTTCATCTGATTCTCATTCTTCAAAAGGGGCACACAATTTCCAACAAAAGGGCACCAGACTTGCTTCAACTCGTTGAGGGAGGGGCAACTGCTCCTAGTTGCCCCCCCTTAAATCTGCCACTGTATATAGCTATTTTCAAGAAATTTATACTATCATTCTAGGCTTTCCTGCTTGGATTGCAATCCTGTCATCAGCAGGGGCACTTACAGCCATCATTACTATTGTAGCTGTTACATTCAAGTTTGTAAGATGGTAAGGATCCTTTTTTGTTAAAACCACTTACAATTACCCAACAAGGCCTTTAAACATTCAACCTTATATTTAGATGTGATTCAATCTTTTTATTCTAAAACAATTCAAGTCAAACAAGCTTGATCTAGATAAGCAATGCTACTGAAACTGACAGAAATTACATTATTTTATAAATCATGGATAATTTTTTGAAATAGAAAAATATTTTTTTTGCTAAGATTATTTTGCTTCTGTTTTCATAGGAACAAAGACCATGGTGATTACGCGTTGTGGGTCTCGAATCTGGAGCTGCAGCCAATTACATCAAGGTTAGTATTTGACAAACTAACAACCTGGTGGGCTGAATTTTGCAGACAAGAATCTTCTTCATCACCACAATATATATGTTATTGATTTTCAATATTTTAGGCTGAAAATCCCAAAACATAACATGAAGTTTCAGTTAAGTTCAGTTTAGTTCATTTTTATTTTAAATTCCACTACATACAAAACAGTCTTTTATTAAACAACTAACATCATAAGAAACTACAAATTCATAATTAATAACACACTAAAACAGAAGAAGAAAAAATATGATACTAGAGGATTTGTACGAGGAGGAAAAAATCTTAAGGAGGAACTCTCTCAGTAGCTAAGCTAATCGAGGAGAGAGCACCCTCTCTTTTCAAGAAAAAAACTTTAGGATCAATGGGTAAATGGTGACTACCAATAGTTATGTTCATTCAAGAGTTACATGCAGTATTAGTATTACATTCAATATTTACGTTCAAACAGGAAAGTTTTTCAGTTTCTGACTAGTTTCAGTTTTCAGTTTAAGCATGGGGTAGAAAGCATTTTCAAAATTAGGGGTTATATAGGTAGAAGAAGAGGCACCTCTCGGAGCTGCAAATAGGCACTTAACATATTGTTTTGTAAGGTGGAGGAATGTCCCCTGTGGAACCATGGTTTATTTCTATGGGCTGAAGGGTGTACTGTGTTGGTATTTATTCAATAAAAATCTTATTCCAAGTGTTGAATAACTCAACAGTATACAGCATTATATTTGTTGAATTATTTACTTGACAAGAAAAATTAAGTTTCCAGAAGCTAACAGGGCTGCTGTGAACACCACATTCACCTGCCATGACTTAGGTCACTGGTTTCTATAATTCCAGCTTCCTTTGAAAGATTCACGTTCAGCTGCATAGAGTGATGAATATTTCTAGTGATTATCAAAGAAGCAGGATTGTGCAATCACTGTTTTCAGGTTTATAAACGCACTACAACATTTGGGTTTCATGCCATAAGTCCCACACAGCTTAGAAGTTCTGTTCATCTTTGAAGCGTTTTTGGGCTTTTTCTTAATATTTTATGAGTCATGTTTTATTGCTCAAAATATAGAGTTTTAGTACTTGCCCCGAACCTTGCTTATTATTTTTTTCCACTGTATGTTAACTTTGAATGATATCACTTCAAGTGATATTTTGCAAATAAATTATTGTCTTTAATTTTTTTCCATACCAGGAATGCAGAAGTTTTGACTTGACCTGGTTTTGAAGACAAAGACTTCTGTGGTTATTTAATTTTTAATTTATCAAAGATAAGTCGTCAGTGACGTTAAAAATTGTAAGTAGTTTTAAGATGCATCAAAACACACGTAAAAAGCTGGACTTTAAGCACAATATAAATTAAAAAGTAAAATTAAATCAAAGAACTAAATTAACACACAGAACAAGAGAGCTATTTAATTGATTCAAATTATTCCTAGTTTTGTCAAAATAAGTGAAATTCAACTCTGCTGTTACAGAAATTTGCAAGGCAAAACCTGAGTTGTGAGCTTTTAACCTACACCATTCATCCTGAAATCATGTTTCTTTGTTTGTTCTTTAAGCTTGAAATCTTGAAGAACACCAAAATTTCCTTGTTTAACATTATCTACAGTGCATGGAAAGTTCTTTCTAGTATCTTCATTTAAGTGAAATTATTCAATATTATCACATTTTTTTAATTACATGCAAAACAGTAAAATAAATTAATATTGTTAAATTTATAAATTAGAAGGACACCAAGTACAATTTTCTCTACTTGTAGCTGGAAATTTATTTAATTGTAAGTAACACTTTCTGTAACAAGCTAGGATGGGTTGTGTTTCTGCTCACCTAACCTGTCTTATTGTCACCAAGAGATGTAATTATCAAGTAACAAATGCGTTATTTAAATACCATTCATTTTTTACTTTTAAAATTAGTTAAAAAGTTTTGTATGTTTAACTTATTAGGGTAACTTCTTTAAGTATTTAATTTATCATGGAGTGAATAGAAAATAATTTAATGCTTGAGATATGAGTGATGGACAATATTAGTTGCTTAATTTATTTCTTTGTTATTCTTTGTCCCTAGTATGCAGGTTCATACATAACTTATGCAGATAGTCATCAAAAACATTGTTTCAACGTTAACCAGCCCCTCTCTGTCACTGTAATGTGAAATAATTTTTTATATGGTTACATAGATAGTTAGAAGTGGTTACAGAGATAGGCAGAAGTAACAAAAGAGGTTTTTGCAAAATATATTGTTTTCACTCTTTCAAAATATATGAACAATAGGGAAAGATAAAATAAAGATAGAAGGAAAATCATCACAGCTTTATTTTATTACATCATCAATTGCATTGTCTGTTTTATCCTTTCTCTTCATATGTACAAGAGCCAAAGCCATAACAAGTGGTAGATGGGCCAAACTAAACCTAAAAAGTTTTCTTGAAGAATTATTATTTGAGTCTTTATAGAACCTCCATGACAAGTAGGTCAAGTACAGATTCACAGGAGTCACAGTCAACATAAACCACCAATTTGTCACATCTAAAATTGGAAGCATCAGTGACAATGGTATTTGTGCTACACTATGGCGCACAGTAACACGTCTACAGAGAGCTGGATCGGTAACTGCCATCATTCTGTAACCAGCTGGAAAAAAAGGTAACAACAAATTTGTATAAATTTATGAGACAGGATGAACAAAGAACAAATTAAGGTATTACTATTGTACTACTGTTCAGTGGTAAATGCAAGGGAGGGAAAGGGAGCCTAAACTCTACTTTAAAGAAGCATAGGCCTTGAGATGTGCCCCAAAATGGAAGAAAATTAGCACAACAGGAGTAGTAAGTATCACATCTTTACATAATTAAAAGATGCAAGCTATTTAAACAAAAACATGTTTGATTCCAATACCTTTGACTAGGACTCAAATACATGTTTCATGGGTACCATATTTACTCTAATATTCCCGCTTCTCTTTTATTCCCACCTCTCTAGTAATCCTGCTTGTATTTCATAGAATGTAAGAATAATCCCGTCTCCCCAGTAATCCCGCATGCGGGATTGAAACTTTTGATTGGCATTTGCTTTTCTTTACACACTTTGTATGGGCTTCAAAATCAAAGATAGTAACTTATGCTTGGAGTGAATGGGTTAAATCACATGATAATGTCGTAGGCGGGAGAGGGCAGAGAGCTGTCTTATTTTGCGAGTTTATCAAGCATCCAAGTCTCGCAGCATAAAAAGACGTTCGATTTTTTGACTTCATACTACTGTCTATGAAGCATTGAAAAAAATAATCCCAGCTCTCCAATATACCCACCTCTAATAATCCTGCCTTTTTTTGTTAGGTTGAAACGCTAATCCCGCAGTAGGAATATTAGCGTATATACGGTATATATGGCGTAGCTGTAGACAGATGTGCCCCCCCAGGGAACTCTACTGTACAGTGGCAGCATATACAACTGCTGTTGTTATAGCATAATGAAGTGCATTGTAGAAATTCAATTTAAAGTAGTAATTCCTGTTTAGCTATGTTTCAAATAAGAGAATTTGAGGTAGAAATGAGAAGACATTTCGCATTTATGAAAAATACAATATATCCTCAAACTGATCAGAATACTTCATTTTTTCTCCTTTATTTCTAGGGCAGTCTCATAATAAGCTTTAGAGCAAAAAGCAATTGTTCAACATCATTTCCTTGCCAAACTTGCAAATTAAGTATACATGTCCCTAGCTTCAAGAAATATTTAAAAAAGGTAAGTAATTAGCTTCCTAAACTTTTGTTTTCTTTCTACTTCTTTATCTTGATCTAATGTAAAAGTTGGGTCATAATTAGAAGGTAAAATGGTTGGTCTGTATACCTCTTGAATAGTCAGGTCGATAACTCCAACTTAGAGCATTAAAATGAGGAAACTGCCAACAATAAAGTATTCCAGCTAGGACCCAAGCGCCAAGACCAAGATCTCCAGTTGCAGCTGCCCAGCCCATGAGAGGTGGGATTCCCCCAACTACAGATCCTATCCATGTGTTTGCAATTGACTGCCTTTTTGAAGCTGTGTAGATTCCAGCATATAATATTATGTTGAGGGCACCTAGAATGGCAGAATTTGAGGACTGTGTATATTCACTGAAAACCCTTGAAAGTTTTACACCAATGTAAGTAGACAAATGGGACGCACTGCCACAGGAAATGACTTTGTTTTAAATTATATATACAGGCCTGGCCGTTTGTATTTTTATAGGTGAGCTGTGAATCGCTCCCCTCATTTGCTGAGGCGAGCTAAATCAGTAACACATAGAATGTAATTTAAAGACAATCGACAGATGACTTAATAAGCCCCTTTAGTATCTGTCGGTTGCCTTAATATAATTGCCTCAGTCAGGAGTGTTATGTTTTACTTCTTTCAATTTGTATTTGCTTTAACCGTGACTTAGGCACCCCCTTTACTTGAAGTATTTGAAAGAACAGACTCTCTCCGTTTTATGTAAAGCTGGCACAACACAAAAACAACAATTCTCTTGCAAAACAATCTTTTTGTTGCACAGAATTTGAAAATGGCTTTCAAAAACAAATTTTGAAACAAACTTAATTATACGTCTAGCACTCTTCAGAGAATAAAACGTCAGAACATAGAAGGAAAACTCTACGCTCAAATACCCAGTTTTGGATCGGAATAGGCCATCAGAAAACGCGAGGACATGACTGTTGAGGTTTTCCAATAAGTGCCCCTTTCCTATTGAAAATGTTACCAACTGCTACATAGATGGAACGATGATCAGGCTTTGCCAATAATGCGAAACATGTCGCCGTTATAGTTTTTCACCCAATCTGGGTTTTTCAGTAAATGCTGCTGGATAGTGGAATTCCATGTTTTGGTTGTTGTTTTTGATCTGCAAGACAGAGTACCCTGTTCTCTTTGAGGGATAGTTTTGTTTCTATTGCTGGAAGGGACCTGCTGTCTTATTATATCCCCAATCTACAATTCCTACCCATTTCTTCGACTTTCCTTCCAAAAATATTCCTGTTTTCTTAAGATTGAAAGGTTCTAATCGCTACAAACGTACCTTTCGGTTAACTATCCTTTTCCAAATAGATCGAAGTTTATGCCTATCATAACAAAAACCGCCCAACAAGCAAAAAGTTAATTGCAAAAAATGCAGTGACGGGAGAAATCGCTGTTACAAAAATAAGCCAATTAACCCGTTTTCAGGGTTCTCTGAATAGGAAAAGGGCAAATGAATGGAAATTTTAGGGGAGCGATTCTCCCTTCATGTTCTGTTTAGGAGAGCAATTCATAGCTCGCCTCAGGTTGCGAGGGGAGCGTGGAGGCGAGCGCGAGCTATCGCTCGCCTCAAACGGCCAGGCCTGTATATAAATAGGCTAACTAATACTTCAACCTGACAAGAAAACTTCAATAAATTTTGCAAAAGCAAAATAAAAAAGATAATGTTTCATTGTAGAGAAGTTATGTCTTGTTATTGGATACAAAATAAAAGTTTGGTTCAAAGTTGCCTGCTATTGGTCAAATAACTTCAATTTATACATATCTCAAAAACATTTTGTATGTTTTGCAGACAATTATAAATATATGAAATTTATACCTGAAAAACCTAACCACAAAAGTAAGCATATCATTGCAAATGACAAATTTTTCAAGATGCCAAATGGAAATCACAGCTAATGGTAAATAATTAGCAAGGAAAGAGGGGCACTTTGTTCATAACACACACCAACTACAAAAGCTGAAAATTTCCAGGAGCCAATTAAACTACGGATAACCAATATAGAATTATCAAAAAATAACAGTCTAGGTTAAAGATCAAGATTTTTACCTAGAACACCTGTTAATGCATTGTTCCCCAAAGACAGAACTGATATCCCAACCAAACTTGCTATAGTTCCAAATAAAAATGCTTCTTTAGGTCTGTGAAAATAAAGAAGTCAGCAAAGCTTAATACAAGGGTAATGAAACAAATGATTATTGAAAATCATATCTTTGTAATTTAGTGACTATTCACAGCAGTACAAATATGTATTTGTGTGTATTTGTTACTACCTAGGTTTCCAAAGGTAGGTTTCAGGACACCGAGAGAAGCTATGCTCAATGAGGAGTGTCCTGGTACTTCTTCTAGATTTAACCACACCTTGTGATTCATACCTCATAAATGAATAGTAGAGAGCTGATGACACCCCTCAATTTAAGTGAAGGCTTTGTAAGGTCAGTGGCTGGAATAACAAACTCTTGGATCTGTAGTCTGTCACCATAACAACTGAGTCATTCTTGCATCTATTAAAGATGTAACATGACTTACTGCAAGAGACCTTGTACCAACACACGGTTTCTTGTGCGGGACATCTGGGAATCAAATGGTACCTCAATGAACTGAAATTAAAACACATCTAACCATTAATTTTGTATTTGAAAAAAGAGTAAGCATTCTGTTTCGGTTACTATGTCTGCAGATAAAATTGAAAAAACTGTTCAAAAAATTTTAATTGCAAATGTGGAGGGAAAAGGCATTCCTACCTGGTTAAAGGAGTTAGCAGCACCTGAACACAAGGAAGTACCTGCTGCAAGGCAACTAAAACCCACAATATCAAATGAACCAGGTGCCAATGCATAACCTGCCATTGCAGATATTACGACAAAACCTGTAATTGATAAAAATATGCATCAGCAAAAACTTCAGCACCAAAATGAAACCTGTCAAAAAATATCTGCTAACTTAAAGAGGCTAGTGTGGAAAAGTGGTCAAGGTGTCGGTCTCATGATCTGAAGGTCGTGGGTTGAAGTCCTGTTATGATATCTTTCTACAAGCCTCCAGCAAACACACCTGTCCATCCTTTCAAGGTTGGTAAAGAAGTACCCAGGGTGTTAGTTTTAGAATATCATTTATGAGGCACAAGTTGCAGGTTCACTTAGCAAACATTAGCTACCACAACCCCTTACTGCATTTGAAAACAAAATTTGCTTGCTTGCTTTTAAGTACTTGACATCTAAACTGCATCACTCTGAAACTAACATTTGTAGGGCAAAGAGGGCTTGATTGCTATGAAAAAAAATGAAAAAACTGTAGGAAAATGACCCAGAAATACTCACTTGATAACTTTGCTTTTGATAATCTCAAATAAAGTTTTATTCTTGTTTTCAAATCAGGTGTTGCTGTAACCCATTTATTCTCTTCTTTTGATTTGACATCATCAACCAGCACTTTCTCCTCTTTTGGGAAGGACTGGATTGCATCCACTGAGCTGGCAGCTTGTTTTAAGACCTAAAATCATAACCCTTGAGATTGATGATTATTGAAAACCAGTTCTTGCAAAAAATCTTTTTTCCACTATCTTTATTACCATTGATTAGTTTCCTCTTTAGAAAAAGTAATACAATTAACTAAAATCTTGATTGAATTCTGTAGAAAACAGCTATTCACACTGGTCTTACTGATTCTCAGTAAATATAGAAGTAATTTCTCGGTAAATATATATAAGTAATTTTATTGCTCCTCTGTCAATAAAACTTTTTCTTATTTCAAACATTTCAGTTTTGATTCTGGAAAAAGCAAATTTCATGATATAGTGATACATATCAAAAATACACATTCCAGCCATCTGCCATCTCCAGTTTTTTTCTTTTGATTAGAGTCACAGCCTTGACTATAAATGAACACAAAGAACAATTTAGCTCAATTTGCCCCTTGTTTAAGCCTTCAGTCTATTAGTAATGACATTGATAAAATAATAGAACTAAGACAGTCTAACTAAAACCCCTATGTTTATCTCCCTTCTTGCATCCCAATTCTGTGTGGAACAGTTTTAGTTAGACTAGTATCTTAGTTCTGTTATCTTATCTTGGTAATGATAATATTGCACTTGACTTTAGTAAAAAGTTATTGCCAGCCACACAGACAAACTTTTCATCAATGATAACAATAAGTGCATACAGTTATTTCTATATCATATAAAGTGTTATATTGTACCTGTGAGTGCTTATATCTTGCTTTAGAAGGCAGACAGTGGGACAATCCTTGAAATCTGTAGTATGATCTCATTGGTCTTAGATAGTTCTTTGGGGCTTGCAGAAATGTAACACCTTCAATAAAAAAATATAATTTGGTAAGTCATCAACAAAAATTTGTTATCCCAGTTCATGGGACTGGGTCATTAACAGCTGAACCCCCTCCGCCTTTAATTATGTTTGTCACAAATTGCTAGGCCTGTATACCAAGGAGCACTGGCAGTTACCTAGGGGGGGTGAGGGTGGGCAGTTCCCCTCCTGATACTTTGGAGGTCTTTCGTTCTAAAACAATGGGAAAATGTGACATCCTCTTATCACAACAATAGGCTTACCCCTCAATATTTGAGCAAGTATCCCCCTGCCAAAGGGGTTATCCTATTGGGGGGCAAGCCTATTAGTTGTGAGGATGGCTCAGTTGTTAGAGGCGCTGATTACAGATCCCAAGGGCCATGGTTTGAGTCCCTGACATGCCAAAAATTTCACCCAGAGTGAGAGAGTTTCTCAGCTTTCTGTAATTCCAGAGGAAAGAATCACAAGTCATGGTCACATCAAGAGGAAGGACCAGGACACTGCCCGATAAGTATAAGCTTCTAAGTGTCCTAAAAAACAACCTTCTGATACTAGGTAGAAACAAATATAAAATACAAATACAAAATATCACTTCTATATCTATTTGTCTAAAATATCAAAAAATTCACTTGTTATCAGTTTGTGATGTTTGGTCTCCTTTAGGATATGGGGCTTTATCAATATCCATTAAGTGATTATTGATGGAATTCAAGAAATAGCATTTGATTGTATACACACTAAATAAGTATTTCTTCCTTAATAGAATGTACTTCATAAGGACTATAAGATAAAACTGGGCCTTTGTAATGACTCCAGGGCCAGATACCTCTATTTCGAAACAAATAAGCTTGAAACTGGCCTTTCTTTTGCATTTCAAAAAACTCTAATAAACAGAAAATTCAATTTTTGGGTGAGGCTTGGATGAGCCTCGCATTATTCTTGAATTTTAGTGATTTTTGGCCTCTACATTTTACAGAATACATTCTTATAAAAAAAGGGGGTGTTAAGGATTGTATATATGGCAGAAACTTATTTTTAGCCGTGCTATTGTTTGCACACAGCATGTTATAAAGAAAAAAATGAGATGATGTGTCAAACAATAAATAAAGTAACGCAAATTTTGTGTCAAAAGCACAGTTTTATCTTGTAATAAAATCCAGGGAACCCTAAATATCCCTGAGCAAACTCTAAATTGTTCAGATTATTAGAGAAAAAAATACTACCAAGCCAATACAATAGAGCTTACATCGTTAGGTTTACATGGTTGCATCTGTGTATACTTGAACACAATCTTCGCGGCAACTTACATAACAAAAACTCAAATAACAACACAACAAACATCCGGACTGTTACGAATTTCAAACGTAAATGTAAACGAAAATGTCAAATCAAGGATTTACCTCTTGGGCAGCTACAATTCCTTAAAACCACGAACATGTTTTACCGTATTATGGTTCTAATGACATGGTTATCTAAAGCGAAAACTCATGTTGCCTGCAGTCCACATGTCCCATACCTTAGGCCAAGGTGTCCTATGATTGTTCCGCCTCGTTTTCAAGTTGAAAAATTGTTTCTTCAGAAACAACTCAACTTATTTCCGGGCAAAAATTTCTTTGAAACACGGACGCCGGTGGCTGCACGGGAGCGCACAGAAACCGTTGCCCCATTGTCCTTGCAAAATATAGCATTGATCTTGACTTTGCTTAGGTTTGCCCTTTTTCTCGCTACTAAAACAAATAACCCGGCGGAGGGAGTTGAAGGGCTTTTGACCAAGGACATCAGAAGCGGTAGGGGGGCTGAGGGAGCTATAGCCCCCAGTTATGTCCAGAATGTACTCAAAAGCATACAAAAATAGCCCTGATCTAGGTTTTTAACATGGTCAATCCTGAATATGCTCGACGGTCCTTGGTTTTGACTTACCGACTAATCACTACGATAACCAAACTGGTAGCTTGGAAAATAGAAGTCAGCTTTTAGGACGTAAATAATAACAATGATAATAATAACTGATGCCAAATCTCAATTTCAGAGATGCTCTCCTTTAGGACGTTATCGGCAGGTACCACAAATGCCCCGTTAATGCAGGTATTTGAGGAATTCCTTCACACTTTCGTTGACCCTTTTTAGTGAAATTTTATTGTTAGTTAATATGGATCGCTTGTCTATCCAAAGACTTGCAGGAAACTGTCCATATTCAGGTACATTTTTAAGAGTTTCCTCACTGGTCCAACATAGAGGCTCCTCCGGACTCCCTTTATCCTTCAAGTCGACCATATTTTTTTGAGCTTTGATAGGGGTGACACTTCTATTGATTTAGTATAACTCTTTATTCTAAAGTTACTTTTTTCACAAGTCTTAGTTTGGAAATTTTGCTTTTCTTAATGTTTTCTTCCATTTTGTACCTATGTTTTGCGAAAAACAGATTTTAATTGCTCTTTTGTGAAAACTATTATCTAATACCCGTCGAGTTTTATAATAAGCAACTCCTGTTCATTCATAACTTCATAGTATCAGCATTTAGAAAGATTCAGGCGCTGACTACAGGTCCAAGGGCCAGTAGCTCGAACCCAGTGGCGTAACACACGCTGTGCACCTTTAAACACAAAACTAAGGGTGCCAATGAAGTTTCTCGAAAAAAGGGTTTTTTGGATGAAATTTTACGTTTCTTGAAAGCATTCACGGCATCAGTAAAAGGAGCCATATTTAATTTGTTATATTTGATTTACGAGGATCTCACAGATATCTTAAATCTAAGCGATTTCCTCAGTGAAGCGGTTTTAGAATGTTTATCTTTCAAGTCTAGTAATGTTTTCAAGTGCATCGATCAATGTTTATGAATCTGGTGCGACCAAAAGGGCCAAAAAAGAAACTTAAAGTCAAAGCTGCTGCAACAAGCAACAATACCGAATAGGCGAAGGCAGAGAGTAGGCGAGAATATTTGAATAGGCAGAGAATAGACAGAGAATATTTGAATATGAGTAGGCAGAGAATATTTAAATATGAGTAGGCAGAGAATATTTGAATAGGTAGGCGAAGTCAGAGAGTAAAGGCGAATGGATCTTTTAGCACGTGTAGGGGTACCGCAGGGATCTGTACTGGGGCCTCTCTTGTTTAATATCTACCTGAATGACTTGTTTATGTTTGTGACAGACTGCAAAATATGCAATTATGCTGATGAAACATCTACTATGTTTGCAATGAAAATCATGAAAACGTAATCAATAAATTAAAAAGCGAAATCCTAATCCTTTCAGAATGGTTTCAGAATAACTACGTGAAGCTAAATGGCGATAAGTGCCACTTGATGATTTTCGGTGAAAAGAACAATTATCTATCGATAAAAATTGGAAGCACAACCATAATAGAAAACACAGAGGAAAAACTGCTGCGTGTCACTTTGAACAAACAACTTTTTTTCAAGACACACGTACAATCGTTATTCAAGAAAGCAGGCCAAAAGCTTCATGCTTTTTCGCGTATTTCCTATTTACTTGACACTGAAAAACTCAAGCATATCATGCGGGCGTTTATCCTATCCCAGTTTAGCTACTGCCCGTGTGGATGCTCTGTGACAGAAACCTTGATAACAAGATCAACCACATTCACAAAAAGGCACTGAGCATCGCATAGAAGAAAAGTGTTTCTGACTTTGATACACTTTTGACGAGAGGTAATTCTGTGTATGTGCATAAACGGAATCTGCAGTTGCTGATGACAGAGATTTACAAAACTAAATCAAATAACCCCCTCAAGCTTTAAGAGTGAAATTTTCATTGAGAAAAATCCCCCCTATCAGCTAAGAAGCAAAAATTTTCTACAAATGCCCAAGGCCGGACAGTTCGGTTTGGAATGGAGAGCATTTCTTTCTTAGGATGTCAACTGTGGCATGGAATCTCAACTGACATGGAATCTCAACTGACATTAAACAGTCACTTAATATTTCCATCTTTAAAAAGCGTTCTCTAACAGTTCCTAAGTAGTAGCAGCTTTTCTTCACTGGGAACCTTTTTTGTCCATTTTCTTTGTGTTTTATCCTCTTTAATGATATGCTGTGTTTTCTAACTGGGTTAGCTTGGTGTCAAATTATCCTCAAGCGAATTGTGTGCATTTTCATAGTAATTGACATCTTCCCTGAATCGGACTGTTTATAAATCATACGGTGTTTTCTAAAAGGGGCTTTTTTCGGCGTTCTAAAGGGTGTGGCCTAAAAGCTTTTCGGTCACGCCTTTTTCCGCCCCCACTTTTAGACTGGTGCATGATGCCTGACCAATATCTACTAGCTCCAGTCTCCTTCCGCAGGGAGAAAAAGCCAAAAACATGTTAATTTATGTTGATCTTTAGAAATCGATTTTACAGCATGGGCCATGTCGACCAGGCGGTTCATTCGAGTACACAAAGGGAGATATATCTGTTCTATGATTTTTTTGTGCTATTTATTATAATAAACACGTTAAAAACATCTCAGTTTCAAGGCTGTCTCTGTTATTCGATGGAATCACGCCACTGTTCGAGTCCCTGGCAATAGCATGACCAAACCCTCACTTAGAGTGAGAAGAGTCGCCAGCTCTCTGTATTAACTGGCTTAGGAATCACGAGTTGTGGTCACATCGAGAGGAAGAGCCAGGACACTGCTCGATAAGAACAGCTTCTCCGTGCCTTAAAAACAATCCATTCAGAGATATTATTGATCAAAACAAATCAAGAAAAAACGCATTCACCTGGCATATCCCCTCCCCTGGAAGCCCCAAGCTATGAAAGGGCACTCATCAAGAGTCTCGAAGCCCGTATTTTATCATTGCAAAAACAATTAGACCAAAAGCAGGCAATCATTGACAAATTATTGATAAAGAACCAAACGCAGACTTAAGTGCAACAAATAACCCAAAAGAAACGAAGAAATGCCTCAGGTGAAAAAGAAACGTGGGAAATACCAGTCCCAACTGAAACGACCAAAGCAGATGAAAATCTCTATATCAAAAAACCAGATCAGCACCAAGGAAATGACACAAAAAGGCAAAGGCAAGAAAGTAAAAGACAAAAGGGGGGTTGCACAAGCATCCCCAGCGAGGCAAGAAAATAGCATTCGTAGATTCACCCAGGGAATAAATGCACAGACAAATAATTGTTACCAAGACAACAGTGGAGACAAAGCCCAGCACAAAACGTCAATTGGCAACAAGAAAAGTAAACCAAGCGTTGTAATGATTGGTGACTTTATGCTGAATGGCATCACTGAGCATGGCCTTGACAAACAACATCGAATAAAAGTCAAGGTATACACTGGGGTGACATCGTAAGGCATACTAGACCACATCAAACCATCAGGATCCATGCTCATAATCCATGCTGATTACTAACAAATGACATAACGAATGATGTTGAAACTGTGCAGTATTTCAAAAGAGTTGTAGAACGTGTCAAGAGAGAAGCACCTGCAATGAAGCTAGTCATCTCTCTGCAAGTGATAAGAGACGATGGAGGTGGAAGAATAGAAAAGATTTTCTTGCCTTGAAAACTGAACTAAATGAGTTCTGTAAAAGAGAGGGTCTGTAGCCAATAGACAATAGCAGCCTGGACATAATCTGCCTTGGCGTTTAGCGACTACACCCAAACAAAAAGGTAACGCCTTTTTAGTAAGAAATTGTATATCTTTCTTTGATATCTACCTTTTCCTTAAATATCGAAACAATACGCTGCACGATCTACCAAAGCTAGACTTAGTTGCCTTAACAGGTAGCAATAACCATTGGAAATCATATGAAGGAAAACAGGAAACTTTGGCCAATTCCAAAAAGCAAAAATAGGCCAATCTAGAATATTAACTGGGATAACGATTGCACTGATCCATTCGAAAAGCTCTGAGGGCACAATATCCTATGAACATAATCTTCAGGTATATCATATCTGTCAGACACAAGTTTGTCAGACACTACCTATGTAAATATGTAGATTTATATTGTACTTTTTCCTTTTAGTGTATAAATATTTGGTATTAATTAGTTTTACATAATTATCTATGTATATTAGCTATTGTTCAAACCAACTGTAAATAAAGAGATTATTATTGTTTTTTATACTACTATTCTGTCTTTTAATACTTTATTTTCAGCATTTCTTTCATCTACTTGACTGATATTAAGGCTAACATAATGTCATTTTGACAGAGTAAGCGTTGGACTTTAATAACCCCATGATTAATTCAAAGTATTATTAATTTTCTTATCTCTAGCTGATTATGTCTAACCCGGAGTGTCTCACCGTTTAGGTCAATTCATGTTACTATCTAGTAATCAAATGGAGAAGATACTTATGTCGAAATAGAAATTCAAAAGGATGCCTCTCTTTGTCGCCTTCGGGCGTATCTACATTAAATAAGGAACAGAAATAGGTATTTGTGTATCGTGTATCGACTGGTAATTTTGACCAAAAAACTGCTCTAACAATTTTTAGCTTTTGCTATAAAAACATGTCAAAACTCTTTGCTTTTAGATCCAAAAGCAATTTTACATCATTACAAGCAACAGAAGCATCTGATGAGATGAACAAACTTGGATCAAAGTTTGGTCCTTTCGGTAAGTGTGTAGATTTCTACTAGTACAAAGAATTGATGCTCTAACAATCTTCAGATTCGCTCTAACTAAAATTAGTAAAAATGCCAAGTTGTTTTCACATCGCCATGAATGAGAAACACAATTATGAAAAAGGTCCTATCAGTACTCGGCCTTTTTGGTAAATATTTAGGCTTTTACTTCTAAGAAAAGTAGACGCCCTAACTATCAATAGTTTTGTTTGATCTAAAAATGTTAGAATTCTTTTTTCATATCATAAAATCAATGAAATTCTATAAAAAGTTGGTCAATTTTGTAAGTGTGTAGGTAAATATTTTTTCCATATGTCGATGCTCAAATAATATTCGGCCTTTTCTATTAAAATGATTTCAAATCTACGGCCTTTTAACTTAAAGGCAATCTTTTGTCATGGAAAGTACCGAAGCGACGAATTCGAATTTTTTGGAAATTTTTTCTTCTTTAAACTAAAAAATTTGCTTAAGTATGATCAGAGAAAGCTAGATTTATACTTCAATTGGAGTGAATGTCTTTCCTTCACGTAAATAACGACAGTTTGCAGAGAAAAACTTATCGAATAGAGCTTTAGGCTTAGAAAAAAATCGGATTTTTTTTCTTTTTTTCTTTTACAAACAGATAAATCCACTTTAGTATGATCAGAAAAAGCTATATTTAAACTTAGTTTTGAAAAGAAATAACTTTCTTCAAGAAAACAACGACATTTTACAGGCGCAGACTTTGATCACAAAAAAATATAGACCTAAAAAGATCATCGAATTTTTTGGAAATTTTGAGAGGGGTAAAATTTTGACTAAAAACTAAGGCTAAAGGCTTGGAAAAATCATCAAATTTTTTGAAAATTTTTTTCCTCTAAAAACTAAATAAGTCGCTTCAGTATGTAAAGTTGAAGCCTAATTTCAACCTAAGTTGGAAAATAAAGCTCTTTTTTTCAAAAAATATTCATATTTTAGAGGGATAAGATTTTGATCAAAAACTTAGACTATAGCCTTGGAAAATCATCAAAATTTTTTGGAAATTTTTTTTTTCTAAAAACTAAATAAGTCGCTTCAGTATGATGAGTTGAAGCCTTATTTCAACCTAAGTTGGAAAATAAAGCTCTTTTTTTCAAAAAATTTTGACATTTTAGAGGGATAAGATTTTGATCAAAAACTAAGGCTATAGGCTTGAAAAAATCAGCAAATTTTTTAGAAATTATTTTTCTCTAAAAACTGAAAAAAAAAATTGAGTATGTTAAGTATAAGCCTTATTTGAACTTAATTAGGAAAAGAAAGATCTTTTTTTAAAAAATATTCACATTTTAGAAGGGTAAATTTTGACCAAAAACTAAGGCTATAGGCTTGGAAAATTCATCAAATTTTTTGGAAATTTTTTTCCTCTAATAACTGAATAATTCACTTCAGCTTGATGAGTAAAAGCCTTATTTGAACCTAAGTTGGAAAAGAAAGTTTTTTTTTCTAAAAAATATTCACATTTTAGAAGGGTAAAATTTTGACCAAAAACTAAGGCTATAGGCTTGGAAAAATCATCAAATTTTTTGGAAATTATTTTCCTCTGAAAACTGAATATTTCGCTTTAGTATGATCAGAAAAGGCTTGATCTAATCTTAAGTTCGAAAAGGATTCTCTTTTTTTAAAAAAAAAGACACAGTTTAGAGGAGTAAAATTTTGACTAAAAACTAAGGCTATAGTCTTGGAAAAACCATCAAATTTTTTAGAAATTATTTTCCTCTAAAAACTGAATATTTCGCTTTAGTATGATCAGAAAAGGCTTGATCTAATCTAAAGTTCGAAAAGGATTCTCTTTTTTTAAAAAAAACATCACAGTTTAGAGGGGTAAAATTTTGACTAAAAACTAAGGCTATAGTCTTGGAAAAACCATCAAATTTTTTGGAAATTATTTTCCTCTAAAAACTGAATAGTTCGCTTTAGTATGATCAGAAAACGCTTGATCTAATCTTAAGTTCGAAAAGAATTCTCTTTTTTTAAAAAAAATCACAGTTCAGAGGGGTAAAATTTTGACCAAAAACTAAGGCTATAGCTTGGAAAAATCATCAAATTTTTTGGAAATTATTTTCCTCTAAAAACTGAATATTTCGCTTTAGTATGATCAGAAAACGCTTGATCTAATCTTAAGTTCGAAAATGATTCTCTTTTTTTAAAAAAAAAATCACAGTTTAGAGGGGTAAAATTTTGACCAAATACTAAGGCTATAGGCTTGGAAAAATCATCAAATTTTTGGAAATTATTTTCCTCTAAAAACTGAATATTTCGCTTTAGTATGATCAGAAAAGGCTTGATCTAATCTTAAGTTCGAAAAGGATTCTCTTTTTTTAAAAAAAAAATCACAGTTTAGAGGGGTAAAATTTTGACTAAAAACTAAGGCTATAGGCTTCGAAAAATCATCAAATTTTTTGGAAATTATTTCCTCTAAAAACTGAATATTTCGCTTAAGTATGATCAGAAAACGCTTGATCTAATCTTAAGTTCGAAAAGGATTCTCTTTTTTTAAAAAAAAAATCACAGTTTAGAGGGGTAAAATTTTGACCAAAAACTAAGGCTATAGGCTTGGAAAAATCATCAAATTTTTTGGAAATTATTTTCCTCTAAAAACTGAATATTTCGCTTAAGTATGATCAGAAAACGCTTGATCTAATCTTAAGTTCGAAAAGGATTCTCTTTTTTTAAAAGAAAAATCACAGTTTAGAGGGGTAAAATTTTGACCAAAAACTAAGGCTATAGGCTTGGAAAAATCATCAAATTTTTTGAAAAATATTTTCCTCTAAAAACTGAATATTTCGCTTTAGTATGATCAGAAAACGCTTGATCTAATCTTAAGTTCGAAAAGATTCTCTTTTTTTTAAAAAAATCACAGTTTAGAGGGGTAAAATTTTGACTAAAAACTAAGGCTATATATAGGCTTGGAAAAATCATCAAATTTTTTGGAAATTATTTTGCTCTAAAAACTGAATATTTAGCTTTAGTATGATCAGAAAACGCTTGATCTAATCTTAAGTTCGAAAAGGATTCTCTTTTTTTAAAAAAAAAATCACAGTTTAGAGGGGTAAAATTTTGACCAAAAACTAAGGCTATAGGCTTGGAAAAATCATCAAATTTTTTGGAAATTATTTTCCTCTAAAAACTGAATATTTCGCTTTAGTATGATCAGAAAACGCTTGATCTAATCTTAAGTTCGAAAAGGATTCTCTTTTTTTAAAAAAAAAATCACAGTTTAGAGGGGTCAAATTTTGACCAAAAACTAAGGCTATAGGCTTGGAAAAATCATCAAATTTTTTGGAAATTATTTTTCTCTATTAACTAAAAAAGTCGCTTCAGTATGATGAGTAGAAGCCTTATTTGAACTTAAGTTGGAAAATGAAGCTCTTTTTACAAAAAAATATGCACATTTTAGAGAGGTAAAATTTTGATCAAAAACTTGATTAAAACTTGTCCGTGAAACTAGGGAGTCTACAAAAAATCAAACCTTGGCATTCAGGTGAACATTTTCAAAGTGGCTTGTTGCTATATCGAGGATCATTTTCTCTAAATTATTTTGTTGTTGTCAAAAAATCAGCTTAATTTCTAAAAGATTTTTTCATCATACTCATGAACGGAAAACTCGGCATTTATAGAATATATAGAATAAGAGATGCAGCTGTTATTTTATGTTTTTTTGTCGGTTTACTGAGGCGTCTAAATTGAAAGCACTGGAACGTTAGAATAAAATAATTGAGAGAAGTTATGAAGTGCCAATAGAAGCATCAGCTCAGCCCATAGAGAAGTCAAATATTTTGAATGTAGAGAGCGAAAGATAATAAAGTAAAGATGACCAGGATATCTTTTCTGTTGATGACAGACAGTGGCGGAAATTCAGGCTTTCATTTTGGGGAGGGGTGGGGCTCAGGCCCACGATTTTGCGACAAGATAACATCTTAGATCGTATATAATTTATAAGGAAAATCTATCACTGTACATTTTGATGAATCTAGGCGATTTTTGGGCGGAACCCTTAAAAAATCTTTGCCCACCAAGCCCTTTAATCTAGTAGCTAGAAGAACAACCCATTAATGATTTAACTTTGGCGTTGCTAGATTTGAACAAAAAACTATCGACGTGCCAAAAGTGTGGATACTTCGTGGTCGATTTTGCATCCTAAAAGAAGCAGATGAAAACAACAATGCTTCAAACTTGCTTAATTTATTGAAAGTTTTTGCTTCGGAAACAGGAAAGTCTATTTGAAATCCCCAGAATCATGCTTTGAATAATTTGCGAACAAAACAAGAAAAATCGAGAAAGTGGAATGAAAAAATTGAATAAAGTTCCCCTAGGAAAATGTTGATTTGCTTAAGAGACAAAAGTAAAAATTTGATTTAAACTTGTCCGTGAAACTAGGGAGTCTGCAAAAAATCAAACCTTGGCATTGAGGTGAACATTTTCAAGGTGGCTTGTTGCTATATCGAGTATCATTTTCTCTAGATTATTTTGTTGTCAAAAAATCAGCTTAATTTCTAAAAGATTTTTTCATCATACTCATGAACGGAAAACTCGGCATTTATAGAGTATATAGAATAAGAGATGCAGCTGTTATTTTATGTTTTTTTGTCGGTTTACTTGCTAAATTCAACAGTGTTCAATACAGAAAATTTTTTCAATGTTACAAGTGGAAAACAAATCTTTGGTCAGTCCGGGCTTTGCGTAGCCTCCCTGGCGGACAACCAAATACTTCTCTATGTCGAATACTTCCGGTACTTCGCAACGGCCATCAAAGCATAAGGATCGCGATTCGCTCACTCTCATCTCGCAACGCCGTCGTCATCTCTCACAGGACTCTGTTTAAAAGAAACATTATTATAAGATAACTAACAATCTCCCTATTGAACGGGATTATACATATAAATATATACATGGGTGCTGATCAATTGTTAATTTCTCACTTGGTCAGAATCGAGCCCAAGTTTTCTGCATCAAAAACAACAATCATTCCACTAAGACAAACGGCCGAATTAAACGATGTGTGACTTATGAAGTCATCGCCGTAGCCAAGGCAGTAGTTTTCAAAATGGTTTTGAAAAAAGCAAACATTTGAGTAAACTAAAGCACTCTTCAGAGTTTTAACGTCAGAGCATAGATCGAAAAGCGTAGACTGGGCGGCTATGCATAAGACCCAGGAAGAGAAGCTAGGGAGATAAAGACAAGGGACATGTTAACGAAAAGAACAAAGAATCTAATAGAAACTGCGGACAATACCAAGATTTTTATTAGGGAGATGGGGTTGGAAAATGTATTGCTAAGTGAACTATACAGTTCCTTATACCTTTAATTAATTTCCTACCAGAAAATTGCTTTGCATTGTTTATGACGGACAACATTCTTAAAGGGTGTTTTATATTCAATCATGCCCTTTATTTAGCTATGCCCGTGATACTCGTCGCCAGCCCTCCAGTAAAAGAGGGCCTTAGCCAGAAATTCCATGCGAATTGCCAAGGAAGGGAATCGGGTGAGGGATACCTCTTTATGTCAGAGCAGTGTAACGAAGGATGGGATTCTTCGGAAAAATTGGATCACAAGTAGCGTGGACTTAGCACGAAGCAATTGGTATTGAAAGAAATAGTAAGCTTCTACAAGATTCCTTATAAAGAAATTCTTATTCCTTATAAAAAAATGCAGATTCCTTATAAAGAAATGCAGATAGATAAGGAAAGACGGAGGAAGAATGAAATGATGTCACTGAGAATAAGGATAGAAAATTGATAACAAACCTTGACATTAATCTGGTGACGTACTAGAACTGTTCGCAAAATTAATGCCTGAAAAACAAATTTTTGAAAAAATAAGAAATACTTTAGGGGATTTAGGTAAGCTTTATTGGTTTAGAAATTCTGTGATGCTGTTTACATAAAGGTTTGTGAAACTGCTTGGCCAAAATCACAATTTCAAAAAATTTCAATGTTTATGATTGACAAAATGACAATAAGATTTAGTTTACATGGGTGTCACATTTCCAAAACGTGACCAAAAGAAGTGAATTAAAAACAACTTTTTTTAGAAGACATTACTAGAAAATAATACATTAATATAAAACCGGTTGAAAACAGTTGCCTGGTGATCACAAGAATAATATGTAACAGTTGCATTAAGCGTGAAACTCAGAATAGCAACTTGAACCGTCATGTTCTATATACCAAAAACGTAAAGAGCTATTTGTAAGAAATTAGACATCAAAATTCATAACATGAAATAACTAGTGCAGAATATATATTGTTTGAAATTACTCCAATATTTGATATGACTTATCAGCAAGAAATTAAAGAAATGAATTACCTTGCATCTCCGTTGGTACTCGTGTCCCATGGAAAGGGCCTTTTCGAAAGTGCTACTTCGTTGATCGATATCTCGAGCATATAATATCTTTAAAAGAAAATGCACAAAATAACGAACACTCAACCAGCTTTATAGTACAGGATTATATATCACAATAATAGATAGCAGCCTCTTCTTAATTAATGGATACCGTAAACTCTCTAATTATACTAATGAGGACGTATTTATTACGGACATTTTGGGATGAGGAGAAGTTGAGGGGTGCCCAAATGGGGAAAGGGGGTTTATGCAGAGACAGAGGGACTTATACGAAGAAAAAGGGGAATTATTCGAGAAGAAGGGGCTGTATGAGGGGAAGGAGCTTATTCGATTAGAGTAGGGCATAAATGAGGCGGGAGGGGGCTTATACGAGAGGGGGCTAGGTTTTAGGGTTTTGCTGAACTGCTATCAAGAATAATCCTCTTATAAATTAACTTGATAATTTGCTGCTATCGACACAAAAAACTAAAAATTACCTTTTTCTGAGAGTCTATTCGCGCCGATATTTGCCCGTCGAGAATGAGTTGGGTTAATTCGTCTTCTAACAAGGATATACTTGTATTGAAAGCCTCCGCCATTTTGTTCAGGTCAGCAGAGACGTATGGGCTAAAATACTGGCGATGAAAACAGACTGAAGGTAAATTTTCAATTCCTAGCATCACGAATTAATATTTCATTGAATATTTACTCAAATAAGTTGTATAGTAAGGAAAATGACTACAGAGGATAAAAAATGCGTTTTGATTGGCTCTTTATTGACCAATCAGAGCACTGCAGTGCCCACTAACCTCTTATATGGTAGCAAAGTCAAAGTGACAGAAACTTATGTTGCCAACAGAACATACCTGGATGAGTGCCCTTTTTCTTATTTCTGAATAAAGCGTGTTCACGTGTGGAGATAAATAAATATCAAGCAGCAGGTTGTCCTGGAAAATAAAAAAATTATTCTTACTTTATGGTTACGTTCAACAGCCATGGATTTTATTACGGAGTTCTAAGGATTATAGAAGGGCCTATTTATAATCTGACAAAAATCGACACAGGCCTGATAGTTCATTAGCAGTTAAATCTCGCATGATTTTTAATCAATATCATTTTGACTTCTTAGGGGTGTTTAAAAACAGTGGCGGACACCTGGGGGGGCGAACGTCCCCAATACTTTAGAGGACAATGGTCTTTTATTCCAAAACAATGGGAAATGTGACGTCATCTAATTAAAACAATAGGCTTGCCCCCGCCAATATTTTACCCCTGTTCAAAAACTTTGAGAAATTCGACAAATACAGGGACATAAACTGAAAGAAGACGATACAATGTAAATTAGCAAGTCACTAGCGAAATTCTAATTCTATTGGTTCTTTAAAAAGTGAAATGCTGAAAGTCGATGCAAGGTTACTGTTGTAAGAGAAAAAGAGAGAGAGAGAGTGAGAGAGAGAGAGTGAGAGAGAGAGAGAGAGAGAGAGAGAGAGAGAGAGCATGTGAATAACAAAGCACCTGATGTCTTCTAAATCTTCAAAAAATGATTTCACGATTAAAGAAGTCATTGATGCAAAAAAACTAACTAAATTAAAGCACAACATATGTAGCTAAACAATTTCATGGCTGTACATAACTTTAAAATGGTTTTGAAAAAGGCAATCATTTTACAACATTCTTGAAGCTTTTTCGTCTGACATTCCTCAGAGTATATAATGTCTGATGTTCAAATGTGGCTTAATTGTATAAAGAAAAGATGAGTTACGTACCTTCATTTCGCCTAATAATTTCAAGCATTCTGCGTATTGTGAGTCGTAGAATTTATGAAGAATATTTCGAAGTTGAGGCTCTAGCTCCAAAAACTGCTTAAATGAGCTTAAAGGAGAAAAAAATATTGCACATCAGTAGAGATTTTGATGTCATAAATGGGCAAACATAGCTGAAATCAAGCAAAATTTGAATGGCCTTCCCTGTAAAACAATTAAACTGCTCAATTCTCAAATTTTCCATTCAAGATAGATTTAAGATTTAGGAGAAGAAGAAAAAGCAAGGAATAAGCAAGAAAATGTCAAAAACAAAAGAAACAAATTAAAAAAGAACGAGATAAAGAGCAAAGTAAAGAAAAACAGATAAGAGTTTGTAATAGATTTTTTACAAGGAACAAGAAAGGTTCTACTCGTTCAAAAGTTGAATAAATAGCTTTTTTCGGAGAAATTTCTTAAAAAATTAAAATCGAATGAAAATAAGACTTTGGGTTTAATGAATTATCGAGCTTTGCCAAATTAAATCATCTGCTTAGACAGATCTCGTATATGATTCAGTTTTACATTTTGCATCTCAAGTTCTTTGCTTATAGCTTAAACTATATGATTACACATTTAAACAAGTTACGAAGCAAAATTTCAAACTCCGGGGCTTTTAATTTGCTTTTAAAAGGTCTTGCACAAACGTCTTCTCAAGTAAAATCCAATTTTAACCTTTGGACTGCATTAAGGTCTGCAAAAGGTTATTTAAAGGAGCAAATGTAAATAATTAGGCAAAAGGTAACAGCACTAAGTCACACCTGCTTGACAAAACTTTCTTCTGTAAATCCTGTCGGTCGAAAGTTGCCAGTGAGCAAAGGCCGCCATATATTGCAACATCGTGAGCAGAAACCACCTTCAGATTCAGAATACATTGACAATAAATCAAAATAAACAAAAAATTATATTTAATTACATAAAACAATAAAGAATCAAGTAAACATAGATGGAAAGATAGAGGGAAATTAAAGAGCAACAAATTCAAACTAAATATTTCTTGCGTGCAAGTTTGGCCATGAAGGTTGTATGACTTCAAAATTCTTTGCTGCTTGGGTCGAAATTTTGAGTCTGTTATCATATGCATCAATATACCAGCGGGTATACAGTAGAATCCTGTTATAACGTACTTGGTTATTACGTACTTTCGGATATAAAGTACTGGTGTGCTTGGTCCAGGCAAAAGGTGTGCTTGGTTTTAGTCAATTTTTACTTACCCTCGTTACAACGTACTTCGGATATAACGTACTTAATACGCTGGTCCCTTAAAATACGTCATAACCGGATTATACTGTAGCGGTTTACCATTAGATCTGCAGGTTATTGACTCTAGTTAAGTATGTCATTTTGTATATTTAATCGAATGGTAGCTATGGTAGATAAAATGAAATAGTTGTACACCATTCGATTAAAATGTCGCCAGATAAAATGTCGGTAGATAGAAAGCGAAATTCCTTGAGTACAGTTCTCTTAATTTCTCTGTTGTTTGATATTTCGTCTATCGTTCAAATTGTTGTCTTATTTCTAGATAACCTCACAGTTGGTATTCGGAATAATTGTATTATAATAGGCTTAGTGCATGATGTGTTAAGAGTGTGGGTTTCTATGATGCAAGTTGGGTCATTGCCATCGAGTAGAGAAAAGCTTGTTAAAGGAAGCCTAACAAATCGATTCTCGCATTTATTTTAGCTTGTCTCAACTGATAAAATTTTGCAGCAATTTAATAACCTAAAATGGATATCTTTAAAAAAAATAGCATTATTCTAGAAACAAATATTGATACCGTAAATCCTCGAATGCCCCCCCCCTCGAAAAAGCCCCCCCCTCAAATAAACCCCCACCTTAGAACTACAAATTGTCAATAAGCCCCCCCCCTTCGAATCAGCCCCCACTGCTACCGTATATTCTCGAATTGGACCCCTCAATTTGATGATTTTTGCCATCTGAGGTTGCCTATGGCGTTTTATTGAATTACCACAACAAATTCATACTTTTGGTAGTAATTAATTAAATGCTCATAAAGAAATCTCTACTAAAATAAACAAGGTCCTTTAATAATGTCTTCTTAATGTCAACAATAATTCTATAAGCCCCCCCTCGTATAAGCCCCCCCGTATAAGCCCCCTCCTCGTATAAGCCCCCCCTCGAATAAGCCCCCATCAAATATTCGAGGCTAATTCGAGGATTTACGGTAATTGGGCCTCAAGTTAAATAAAACGACCAACTGAGTAATTTCATGTTCAATGTGGTATCATTGAGTAATATATCATTCCACTTGCAAAATTTTGAAGAATATGATAACAACCTGGGGATTACAAATGGAAACGAACCTCAGAGAAATCTAAGTTGTCAAAAGAAGCCTGAAGGAACAGTCTAGCGGCGGCTTTGTATGATTTCTTCGCAAGTTCAGCAAGGCCTAGCAAGACAAGATGAAAAGTTAAATCAGTAGTACCAGGGTTAATAACAACAAAGAAGTTGCAGAACTGTAAAGAATCATCTAGCTGTGAGCGATCTAATGCTTGGAAGTTCCTGGGGGTGTACTGAATAAACAGACTACACGTGGGTGCCTGCCAACAGGGTCTCGTTTTTGGCTGAATATTCCAGGACAGGATAACACCTATTGCCTTTTCTTTCCGGTACAGTTATGCCCACTGAAGATACTTATTCCAGGGCAGGTCAGACTTGTCATGAATATAAAGTTTTTGTCCAAAATCTACAAAATTATTAATCAGTGAAATCATTTTTAGGCGAAAAATCAAGGATCTAAATAAAGGTATCATTTTTCATTTTCCAGGAACAAGTATCTTTTTGTGAATGTTAGTTCACCACAGGTATCATGTTTTAAGAATTTCATTCCAACACAGGGTCATAAAACTTTTTGACGTAATTGTTTTCCCAGGCAAACCCCCGTGCTTATGCTAAAACAATAACAATCCAACACAATGAAAAAATAAGGTACTGTATATTTACCAGCGGCGCATTTCAGCTTCGATAGAAACCCTTGGTTATATGGTTTTTCTTTCTGCTTTGATGAGAAGAACATTCAAAATCACAAACATATCTTATCAACAATTTATTGCTCATGGTAATAAGTACCCTATGTTTGACTTTGTGTATTTCCCAAAAAGGAGGCATTGAAATACGAGAAAACAACGGTTCTTAAGCCCGGACAAAATCCTAATCTCAAAGTCAAAGTAATGGTCAAGACTGCTCTACTTCAGAGTAAGAACAACGACCATCGTTTTGCATCATGTCAATTCCAGATTCTTCTTGTGAGTTCTTTTTTGTTTGGGTGCCATGGGTGACATTTTAAAACGTTGAAAGTCGTGTTATTCCAGAAATTCCGGTCTTTAGCAGCTATTAACAACGCCCTCTATTAGCAACGCTCGTTCTGTCATGTGCACCCTCTGTTTTGCTGGCATGTGTGTTTGGTTTGTCAAATGTGATCTTCGTATAAGTAAGGATCTGAAATTTATGTGTTATTCTCACTAAATAAATTCTTATACGCTTGAGTAGAGCTGGTTCATATTTTGACAACTGTGGAGGTGATTACAAGCATACGGCATCTTGGTAACGCTCTGGGTGGCAACACTGGGGGAGGGGGGTGTTTATTGGTTAAGGTTAATCCACTTTCGGTACAAGAAATATGAATGAAAGGCAAAATAAAAGCAAAAAGACTGGAAAAGAATAAATATATAGAGTGTGGACAAAGAGAAGAGTGCTGGCTTTTTGTGATATCTTGTCCAGTGTTAATAAACAAACAAAACATGCGAAAATATATCTTTAACAGATAGAAATGTAGTGAACATTCTTACCTCATTGAGATCAGGTATTAACTCTGCTTTGTTGACATATGTTTGAACGTGGGCCCAATTTGGAAGAAAGATACTGACCTAGAGATTTTAATAGAAATAGATTACAAACATCATCTTAAAATGCAAGATATGTAATAAAAATGATTCGAAGCTAATCAAATCATAGCCATTACTGGGATGGGGTGGAGGGGGAGGTGGAGGAAGGGAAACAATTCCTTTCGTTTCTATTGTTCTCGAAAAACGGTACCACTCCAACAATTCTTTCTTTTCTACGGTGCTGAAACAGAACAGCTCTCTACAGATTATTACTTGGTTACTTTTCAAAAATCATCACATTGCGAAATGATTAACGATCTTTCATAGCGGCAACAAAATAAATCATAGGTCCGTAAAATTCGCATACAGTTAATAACATAGAGAGGTATGATTGAGTTCCCTTGAAAAAAAGGGAATATCTGTTAAGTTTAAAAAATTATTTCTATAAATTATTGCTAGAGGGCATTGAGTTTATTTGCAATGACTGTAAATACTAATTTTACTAGACTTTACTAATTTTATTTATCAAAATCAACTTCCATTTGAATACAATTTATATCACTGAGAAGAAGAACAATTCTGTAGAATCAAAAAGGAATCACTTATATAACATCCGATTAGGTTTTGCTAAAGCGATTGCTTCACAAGAATATGAATGCCAAGTACAAACCTTGATAACGTTTAAGCACATGTTCATCGTGTGTTTTGCGCTGACGCAGTAATCTCTAGCTCGTGAATAACACTTCAACGCATTCCTACAGCAAAAACAGCGACATGAAACAAGAAGTAAAAAGTAGACTAGTTCAGATCACAGAACGCAGTCTGGTGCTTGCTAAAATTTGATGAAAAACAATAATTTAACTGAAATGGGTTGGATTGAAAAAACAACCGAATGTTCCCTTATACCTATATCATCTTTAGAAATCTTTGTATCCCGAATGTCCCTAATATCTTTGTATTTTCAAAATTTTTATTTGTGTTTTTTAAAATTTTACCAGCATTGTGACAATTTGAAAATACCCTGCATCCAGCTGAAATTAGTTTTTCTTTTGACAGTCTCAAAAAGCACGTTATAATAACTTGAGTTACAACATCATTTTTAAGGTGGTGATGAAAGTGAAGGTGGTATGAGCCCTTACGTTAAGTTGCCACAATCCAAATAATGGTCTCCAAGGTCATCGTTTCCGCGTCTGAAAAACAATGAAACACATAAAATTTGAAGATAGTATGAAGAAGCTGAAACACAACATACTCAAATTCTTTTTGTAAGCTGAAAGTAAGCTGAAAATTGATATCCAGGCCACACCTGTGTGGATCGAAATTAACATGAGAAGAAGAAGGTCACGTTTGATTGGCTCCCTGCTTATAAATGCTAACCTTTCATCTAGGTAAAATTTGCGAAGTTGATATATTTTGACTTTGCATAAAAATCCCTGTCAAAATTCCAAACTACCGTAGGTCCTCAAATAACCCCCTCAAATAACCCCCCGCCCTAAAGAGTTTTCCGTGAAATAAGCCCCCACCCTCGAAAACGTCTCTATAGGCTGCGATGTTGATTCGACAGCAATAGGCCCAATCCCTATATATCTACGCTAAGCATATAGAACAAGAAAATTCGCCCTGTTGATATTTTTGGCAGCTGCTGTATATGCCCCGCCTTCAAACAAGCCCCCACCCAAAAATATTTTTTCAAAACAACCTCTTGGGGGCTTATTCAGGGATTTATTGTACAGCCTAGCTTTTAAAATCAAACGACCAAGAAAAGGTAATTTCATGCGAAAAATTCCCAGAGGCCCCAACCCCCACCATCCCCCTCCAATTCAACATAAGCAAAATAAGGCTTCAGTTTCGAACTACGTGATTGATGACAATAACCTCTTGCAAAAGTATGTTTAATAAGTCAATTCGCAATGAGAAAAGTACCAAACAATATTTACCTTATACTTTCTTTAATGGAGTTAGTTTTGTAGTACTTCAAATCTGTTGACAATTTCTCAAGCTAAAACGAAAGAGACATCTTTATATGAATACAACTTTTCTAACCAGAGATTCCAATATAAAAAATCGAATGGTACAATTAATCAAACTTGAATTTTTATTCATTTCAATAATACGAAGAGCTAATGATGCTGTTTTAAAACTTACTTTGGTTTGAGCTTTCTTTTCAGTTGTGTCAATCCATGACTGATCTAGTCCAGATGCATAGCCCTGGCCCTCAGCAGCTGATTCAGCTGATCCCTGGTTGCTGAAAAGGATTCAGAACAAATTCACTCCCTAGGTCAGTGAAAAATAATAAAGAGATACAAAGAACAAACTAAAAGAAAACATGAACTAAAACGGTGTATTTAAACATTACATATGATGGGTACTTATTGAAAAAGAAGGCAGTGAAATAGATTTCATAATAAGAATACTATAAAGGCATTGGATTAAATGTAAAATGATGCCAATCCTCAGTACCTTACTTCTGCTAATTTTCTTGCAATTTCTTTATACATGTCTAAATTGTGTGTTGATTTTACTGCAGAAGATGCCAATCTGAAAACAACAAAAAAATACAATTTTTATCTATAGAATTCCCATTAGGTCAGATAGTGCAAATAATTCATATAAAAATGTACTATAAAAGGTCTGCATACCTCCCAATGTTTGGAGAAAGGGTGGGCAAATGCATTGAGAATTTTATGAAACATTTACCTGGATGCATCAGTTTAAGAGCCTTGGATTCACAGTGCCTAATATGATTTCATGCATTCAGAGTAAAATTGGTTCAACAATTTGTTCAGCTAAGTGATCAAATACAAACAAATCATCTGCCAGATTTTCTCTATTTGATTGTTGACGTGAACATCTGATATAGCATGTTACTAGGCTGAAGATTATTTTCATTCCATACTTTGTGTTGCGTTACACCTGAAAACTGTGGTGAAAATCACACCTTGAGCTTGATAGCCTACTTCACCAAAGAATGAGCAGGGACGATAAGATTAAAATAAAAATTTTATGTTGTAATTAATTAGAAATGTCACCTCATAGCATCAGCAGCTAAACTTGGACAATGATTTGCAATAAACAACAAACGCTGTAACTTGGTTACTCCCTTGTAGCTGGATGCATACACATCAAGGTCCTGAGAGGTAAAAACATAAGCAATACAAATAAATAACATCAATTCTTCACTGCAAAGCTTTCGAATTACAAGAACTTTTTTGTAAAGTTCCTCAATAAATATCACTGAAATGCAGAAAACTGGCTGCTAAACAAGCATGAAACTTTGAAACAGAACAGTACAAATGCAGTGCAATTGTAAGCAAGAAGAAAACTGCCAATAAAGTGTTTTGATCAAAGAAAAGAGCAGAACAATAGTAGCAAAGATTTAACAGTCATATAGTAGATAAAGTAAAAGAGACCAAGTGAGAAATAAACTATTTCCATCTAAAAACTCTATGATACTTCTTAATTGTAAAAATTTTTATTTACATTCCATTTTATAAATTTTCATAACTATAAACATGCTTGAGCCAAAACATAGAAATTGAAACTTCTGTTCATTATGATAATTGTGTAGTTTATTTGGTGTTTTATGTTTTTTTGGTATCTAAATTGTATGTTAAAAAATTTAAAACATCAAAGTAAACTAATGAAAGGAGAAGTTAGTTCTGAAATTTTTTCATATAAAAATGTATCATATTGATAACTGATGTCAAAGCATGGGTGGGGCATGTGTTATGGAAGTTGCTTTGATGTTCGGCCCCTTCAGTCTAACAGCTATATTTTAAAGTTGCCCCTCTTAGCCTAAGATAAGAATACAATAATTTCAAAATGAATCGTTTAGTACTCACAATAACCTATCAAGGCATTGAGAAAACAAGAGATTGAGAATCCATCTAATTAACAAAACTAGAGAACTGCCAAGAAATATCTTGTTCAATCAGTTTTTCAAATCAAAATGAATCTTTATTTGGAGTTTTTGTTCTGCTTGAGCTTTGGAGTAATTTCTTTCATGTTTATCCTTGAAAAGAATTTGAAATACAGGATTGCCATTTATCCATTTCATTTCCATTTTATAGTTCCTTTTAATTATCAAAAAATTATAGGAAGTTTAGGGAGCAAATCTTGTGACTGCATTATTTCTGTGATTTCTGCTCAGTAATTAGTAGTAAAACCCTGTTACAATGCTTAGGGTATCATTTCTCCACTTTCGAAATGAACAGTTCATCAAGAAATCAATCTTGCATACTTCCGTGTGCAAGTTAACTGATCGCTAACTTAAAAGTTACCATGCCTAATCATTTTGGTTCCCGTTTGTCAAAATTTCTGCAGTCTGAACACAGCAAAGGATTAGTTATGCAGAAATTGGCATGTGTTATACGGTGCAAAAAAAGATTGTGCAATGCGAATACAGCCTAACAGACAGGGGCAGCTTTTTGCATTTGCAATAAATTGAAGAAAATAAGTAGAAACACATACAAATTTCATGGGAAATTAATGAGTCAGTTGAGATAGATTTTATGCAGATGGAAATACAGTAAAACTTCTCATTCCCCCCCCCCATTTATAAGCTCCCTTCAAAATTTCCCCACCCTAGAATAATCACCCCTCACTTTTGATTAAGCTCTCACCCTTATATGCCAAT
Source organism: Rhopilema esculentum (assembly GCF_013076305.1). Next base: position 3,456,105 of record NW_027019762.1, read on the forward strand.
TTATGTGTTTGTGTAAGCCCCACAGAGTAATAATTTGACAACAGAATGATAAACCAATTTTGTCCATGATTGGGATCACATTATGCAGCCAATGAAAGAAGGTAAATAAATGGAAATTGACAAAGAGATCACTGAAGACAATGAAATTATCAACTTCTTTGTCCTTTTCTTATAACAAGACTAAATTAATAAGCCCCAGAGGCTTAATTTAATGATTTAGGGTAAATAGGTAATGTCACAAGAACTGATAAATATTTTGAGACAACAACAATTGCTTGTTAAAAACAATGGCCACTCTTTGATTGAGCATGGTCTTTGACAGGCATTAAAAGATTAAATTTCTCTTGAGATCAATGTTCACGAAAAAATAAGGTTTTTAATATTGTTTGGAAGTCCAGACATTCAATGACAATACAAAACAGTAGTTAATGCTTTTCTAGATAAAATTTATAAGAAAAAAGTAACTTATCAGGGAGAAGAGTATGTCATCAAACAAAATTCTTAAAATGGCTGTATAGAAAATGAATTTGAATTACCAATGTTGGAAATTCCACCACAAAGTTCTCCTCAGGAGCCCCACCTTCATTTTCAGGAAGGTCAATCTGCATAGGCTCAATTGGATTCTAAAACAAAAATCTCAAGTTATCATTCGATGCATAAAAATATAAATCATCTAATTAGCAATTTACCTGCATACATATAAATGTCTGCAGCTCTGCATCTCTACCTTAGTGTAAAGGATACAAACCAAATACATAATGTGAAATCTGATGAAAATTTTGAATTAAAGATCTCTGTGCTTTCATGGAGTTTCTTCTGTGGAGTTTTGATTGATTGTACATAAGCTAGTCATACATATATGGATTTTGCACTGCAGATAGAAAATGAGTGCATCTTATGCTGTACAGAAAAAAATTTTTAGCACTTTATAGTTTAAATTGTCCAGCCACATCTGAAAAGGTTGAACAAGTGCAAATGAGATCTTGTTAAGACCTAATATCTCCTGAAGGTTGGATAAAAACATTAAATACATATCAGCTTTTAGCCTTTTTAAGTTGGTTATGTTAAAAAATGCCTGGAGACTAATAGCAAAGCTGAAGGAAGGATAAGATTAAGTTTATTTTAGTTTTGAGTAAAGACAAATTATAAGAATCTGGAAAGCTGGAAGAAGGTATACCCCAGATTATAAAAACCTAGATTAATCTTAGCTGCAAGCAATAACACACTATGAGGTATGACCTAGGACCTGCAAGGGAAGGCATATGAGCTGTGAACAACATTATTTGAGCTCATATAAACATGACTGAAATAAATATACATTTTTGAAATGATAGACATGATTTGAGTGTGAAGTGTTAAATGTGAAGGCAATAGATCCTGGCTGTACCATATTGTTGTCCATCTAAAGTATAGCCGAGAGCAAATGCTCTAGGTTTGAAACATGTATGATTTTGCAGGTGCATAGCTGTGACCAAAGGCACATTATTAAGAGCAACCTGTGAGCAGAAGCATTTAAGCTGCAAGCATTGATGCCCATATATACATTACTAAAGTATAATATGCATGACTCGATTGATACTGTGGGTCAGGTGTGAGCACAAAAAGTCTAGCGTATCTATAAGCATAAGCACCACAATGTCCCAGCCTGGACACTGTGGAAGCCTTTACATGCTTTACTTTTCAAGTTTAATCCTCTAATTTTTTCCATTTCTTGAGTTAACAAATGTTTTGCACCCACCACTGGTCTTGATTATTTCATCATGCAATGATAATTATGGTATTGGTTGAGGGCATGACCAATGTTTTTAATATATGATCAGTAATCTATTTCATTACCAAATATCGTAAGTGATTTCTATCATCATGTATGTTGTAAATGATTAGTCGATGTTAAGTAGGTTGATTACGAGTTTAAAAATATGTCTAAAAACAATTTCTTAATAAACTAATATATAAGCATGAATGTCGAATGAACTGATATCTACTATTGTCCAGCAGCTTCCCGCAATATACCTCAAAGATATCGGTTTTTAACTTAAATTTAAGCCAAATGAAATAGTTGCAGCATTCAATTCATCTAAGAGAAACAAATCACAAATGACATCAACTTTTGAACCTAGTGAAATACAAATTTCTCAATTAGAATATTTTTAACGTTTGTACCTACCGCATCTAAATTGCGAAAATTTGGAAGAGGCATCTTCAAGAACTAAACTACGAATCCATTTATTATGTTACAGGTTCATAAATGCTTTTAGGCCATACATCCGAAGGGCTACTGGAGCAAATCTCAGAACGAGGCTAAATTTAATGGTTGGTCAACTCAGGCGTTTTCGGGATCCTATTCGCAAAAAGTTTTCTCTAACCATTTGCAGTTTTTGCACAAGTACAGCAATGGAGTTAAGGGAGAATAACCAGGGCTGAGCGATTAAAGTGAGCATTTTGGATTTCTTCCAACAGAAAGTTTTTAGGTGAAGGACAACTAATTTGTCTCTCTTAATAAACTACCCATCCTCAAAAGAAGACGAAATTGCAAGATACAAGGTAACACACAACATCCTTCTGATTTCTTCTAAGACCACACGAGAAAACATCTAGGTGACAATATTTACAATGACCTCTGACCCTTTGACATATGAGCACTCATTCTAAAGTGACTAATAAAAGAAGTTTATTGTACTCGCAACATAAATCTTTGAATCGCGTTGATTTCGGAACTTACTCTGCATGCAATTTTACAAACCGAGAGCCAGAAGAATTTGAGATAGCATCACCAAAAAACATCCAACAGAGCCAAGTTTCAATACTATCTCACACTAGACACCAATGTGAGAGCACAAAGCAGTCCTAAAAATTGAAGGCTGTCGTTAAAGCTACAAACGAAATACTGAGTTGTTAAAAACATCTCTTACAAGCACTGATAAATTGTAAGACTTTATGTTCCCGCTTTTTATGCCGTTTTCAAGCTTATGTCTTTTACAACCTTTCGTAACATCTATCTCCAAAGTTCAAAAACATGCCTGGATGCGAGCAATGATACCTTCACGCAACAGTAGCACGCACAGGAGAGACTGGGGCTAATTCCCCCTGCTTGTAAATTTTTTTGAGAACATTATGGAGAAAGTGGGCCAGGGGGTAAGATTCTGGCGAAGTTTTTTTTGCGATGGGGTTCAATGATTTTTAGCTACCTTTACATAGCCAAACGTCAGTCTTGGACATTTGCAACTGGAAGAAACTAGCTTTCCTTGTTGGCAAAGTGGCATTTTCTGACAGCCTAGTGCCTAGTGGCTTGCGCAACAATGCACAGTGAAGCCAGCGAATGAATTACATTTTCATTCTTCTGAGCTGAGCTATGTTCGAAAGAAATAGTGCGAGCTACCAGGCAGCAGGAACTATACAGACAGAATAAAAGGCCACTCTCCTTTTACTTTTAGAAAACGCCTTTTTCACAATAGAAACACCTATTTTACCCATCGGTAACACCCATGTTCATCTTTTGGCTATGTAGAGGCCGTCAAAAATCATAGATTTGCAACACACCTATACTATTTTCTCATCAAATTTAGACAAAATTAGAAATCGATTCACTTATAATTATTTCACACGAGGAAACAATGTATCGTAGAGCATTGGCAACTTGCACCAAAGCAAAAGAAAAATTACTTTATTCCAAATTGTAGCAATTCAACTTAATCGTAAAAGTTCTGGGCCAGTGTTAAAAATATTTTGAATATTTTAGTTTTTCATTCCAAGAAAAAAAATATCCTCCCTTCATTTTGAAAAATCAAACCTGTTGTTTGCTTTTATTAGTTTATATTTCTTACTGAATTTGACCCAACATTTCACATGTTTCATTGAAATCTTATAAAAATTTTCTACTGAAGTTGATATTGTAGATCAGTCTATTATAATAGCACAGAGGTTGCACCCTCCGGTTTCTGTATGAATGGATAGCGTTTGCATCCCAGCTGAAACCTGCCCAAGCTCTATTGAATTTGTCCCAGCCTTCTTTTTCTCGGATGTATCAGCATGTACAATCTTTTCATTTGCAGTTCCATCATTCAACACAAACCGAACTCTTCCTCCAAAATATTTGTTCCTCACCGTGACAGAGATTTGTGACATTGAAAGAGCATTGCTACTTGGAACATGGAACTTGAGCCTAAGGGAGCTACCAGAGTTTTGTGTTATGTACCCTCCAGTTGAGTCATAACGCTTTTCAGGGACTGAATTCCATGGAGATTCCTCTAACATAGTAAAGCCGTTATTCAATAGAACAGGGAGGCTCCCTAACTCGTGCTTTGGAGGATTCTCTGGCCCAGGGGTAATGGAAGTGAAACATTTCGATGCACTGTTCATGTCTTCCTTGGTCATGAAAACTGGCTCAGGTAGCAATGATGGTATAGCATTGTTAGAGTACAATCCATTAGCAGCCATATTTGCTTGCCCCCCAGGGTCCATATAGCCAATATATAATTGTCGAGTTGATGGTTTCTTTAAACCATCCAAAATACTTTTCTTGAAATAGTTTATCAATACATATGCCATCTGTGCATGGCCAATTACTTTGGGATGATTGTTATGAAAGAGTTTCCCAATATTCTTTTTCAAGTCTAGATTCTTACAGGCGCACAAAGATCTCTCCCATCTTATAGAAGTACTAAAATAATGCTTTGCCATCTCATCTACAGTTCTTGCCTCATTTTCATGTCTTTTGCATTTATCTACTGCACTTGAGGCTATTTTACCTTTGCTTGCGAAATTAACAAACACAAGTCCTGGTCTAGACTGCATAGATAGCACGTCTCTTGAAAACCTCTCGACAGCCTTATCATATTGCAACGAATCTGGGTCGTTGATAGCAAATTCCCACGTGACCAAATCGAATTTCTCATCAGTGTTTACATATTCTTGCCAGCAATGTCCGAAATACGTCGTGCCTACTCCACCAACAGCAACAATTTTCCTTTGCATGTAGCTCCCAGTGACAGAACCAATTGTCTTGTTCCACCAATCAGCAAGGGCATAATGATAAGTGAGTTTTAAGTTATCTTTTCCTAGATCTGCCCCCAATGTCGAGGAACCACCCAGTACAAACATGGTAACATCTTCACCTTTGAGAGCTGATTCTACCATCCGCTGAATTCTTTCAACTGTCTTCTTTCCATCAATCGCTATTCCATGCTCCAAACAACTCTCGTCAAGTAGCAATGAGTCTAAGTTTGGGAACATGTTCTTATAAAGCCAGAGAGATGTTGTGTCCTTGGAAACTGCTTCGATTAAGTCATCAATATTCGCTGATGTTGCCACGTTTGTTAAAACGACTAAAAGTAACAACAGATTGGTTTTACGCTTTGTGCCTTCCTTCATGTTGCTCTGCTTACCTGAAAAACACATAACGAAAACCTATAACAATGCTTTTATTCTCATTTTCAAGCTGAACTGTACAAAAAACAGTCAAGTCCAACCACTTTTCATTAACGTATATTCAATACAATTCTGCTAAAATCCTCTAGGATCCCTTAATATCCTGCTCTTTATTCGATAGTGACTTTGTGAAAGTTTATGTAAGCGAGTCAGGGACGCCAGGAGGGATGCAGAGGGTCAACTGCCTCTATTGCCTTTTGATAGGAGGGGCAAGGGGGTCGAGGTGCCCTTTCATTGAAGTGCCCTGGACATCGGCCGTTTGTAATCAACAAAAGATTCATATGAAATTTTGACTTTACTGCCTTTTTATGACAACATTTTTTAAACTTTATGACGACACTGTTAAGAAATTGAGAAATTTCTTATGCCAAAAGTTAGTCGATTTCCAAGATACCTAGAAAAGATCAAAACAAAATGACAGCTTCGAAAGAATTGTTAGAGACTGGGAATTATTTTACAAATGCTCTTATACTAAAGCCTGCCCCCCCTTGCCCCTTGGTCGTTCCGGCGGCCTTTTTTGCCAGCATTTTGAAAATTATGAACAATAGAATGTGTTATCAGGATAAAGATAAATTGTTTCATTTCAATTCAAAGAGAGAAGAAGACTGTCTTTGTTTGTTGATATAAATAAAACGATTGCAAGCAACTTTTACAAAACGATGGCAAATTAGAACACACTTTACTTCATACAAAAAAACTAATTTCTTTATCGAATAGCACGCTTAACGCTTCATCGTTACTGGAAAAATTTTAATGAAAAGTTATGGATTTAAAGGATAGAAACCAAAGCTTAAATACATATCTTGATATAAAAACAGTAACGCAACTATTGCTTCAATAAAGATGTTACCTTTTTCATTTCTTTTTTCATTGATAAATTTCAGATACGATAAAGACTAGTTCCTCAACGCCATTATCAACAAGGAGATATTTAAATACTTCTCATTAGGCCGATTTGATCTTAGCTGCGCGATCAAGCAGGTACCAAACCTAACAGCTCACGCATGGTAAGATTGGAGAGATTAAGATAGGAACACAATTTAATTATATTTTGTACACAAATAGAGTAAAGGAAGAGCAATAACTGCGAGTGACATTTTTCATTTAAAGATCTTGTAAAAGCAAAACACTACAAAAAGAATTTATATATTATAATCAGCATCGTTTGTCACTATCGTTAGCTTGTTGCAACTCAGTTTCTGTGGAACTAGTTGCCCAATTTTACGGTGCAGGTTAGCAAGTCTAGAAACTAACCATGCAGGCGGGTGTTCCACAATGCTCTTCTCTCAATATGTTTAATTTCAAGAAAAATGTCAGAAAACGACACATTATCACCAAAATGAATGAATATACCTGTTACCATGGTGAAGGGAATCTAAGCTAATATAATCGACCTTTACCTCCATGTCAGGTTGATTGATACGCCTCACTGAACATGTATGCTTCTCTTCGAAGGAGCTGTTTGAATTTCGTCGAAATTTCAAAGGTACAGAAATTGTTATAGACAAATGCTGAAGCTCTGAGGAAGGTTTGTAAAGCTAGAAATTACCTTTGCTGTTAGAAAAAGCTGAGTCATTTGAAATGAAATTAACACACTTTTTAGAGAATATTTCATGTTAAAAATACTTTCATATTTTCTAAATCTTGATATTCTTATAAACATTCCCAGTTATTGGGCCTAAATGTATTCTTGAATTGTTCTTAAACGATATCAATATAAAATTCTCTTAGGGAATTCAGAGGAGGAAAAGCCCGCCAATGAAGTATGGTTAAGACAAATTCTAAACATAACTTTAAATTCATGTTGAATAACTTTAAGTATATCTTTTAAAAAATATTTCTTAGTGAAGGTTGAGCCTGGATATTGTTTCTAATTTGTTCTTAATTTTTGGCAATATCGAGCCCAAACTATAGCCTCGATTCTCTTAAATAATATATTCTAAAAAAGTGAGTTTTTGCTGATATTTTTGTACTATCAATTTCACTGAATTTAAATAGATATATCTTTTAGCAATACTGCTAGTTTTGTCTCCTTAAATTGTTTTTTATAGCACCAACTACGTGGGATTTAGGGGCTTAAATATCCTAGAAACTACTCCTGTGTAAAGCAACTTCTTAAAAATTACATGCTAGATTCAAGGCACTATTTTTCAAACTAATTTCAAATAAGACTAGAACCTTTAGCATCAGAGATCATTTCTCTAAGATATTGGTAATGGCTTTTGTGTGAACACCTTCGTGACCTAGGCCAGGGGCGGGATGGCACTTTTCTTCTGGGGTGGCTTTTTGGATCTTAAAAGGCTAGTAGGGTGTGACCAGGCCTGAAATAGGTTTGGTCGCTTGGAAAACCAAATTCCACTATAAATGTTTATAGGAGTATTGCAAAAATTAAATTCATTTTTTGGCCAAGGATCATTGCAGAGTTTAGCTTTCTTTAGGTGAAATCAATTTCAATGAATTCGACAGTTCAATAAATCTATTTGGTCTACTGCAACAAATTTTGTACAGTTTATCAAATCTGTGTGATGATGACTATTTTAGAATCTAGTATAGTAAAAAATCTACATCCCTAGATTCTTCTTTAACAATCGACAACAGTTTTTCAATAGTTTTGAACTGCTTCAGACCTGTCAACCCCCGGTTTTGCCGGGAGACTCCAGGTTTTGCTTGCTTTCTCCCAGTCATGGTAAAAAGGAAGCGTATACCCAAATTGCAAAAATTGCTGAGTCATTATGATAGCTTCGCGAATCTGATTGGCTGTCAAGCAAACTGCACACACGACGTTGTAAGTGCTCTTTGTTCCGCCGTTTCTAAAGGTTCTTTCTTTCTCTCTCTTTTCTCTTGCTCTCTACAAAAGATTTCAAAACTTCTTCCCCTATTCGTACCTTTCAAATGCCACAACACAGTTACTTCTGGGCTAGATACAATATCCTATATGTAACGATATGGGTTCTTGTCATGACGGTGAAGAACCAGTTAATAACCAAGCTCGTTAGTGGGGCGAGAAGGCCAACGGGCCTAGCCCCAAGTAGATAACATAAAAGAGATAGCCTGGTTCATAGTTCTGAACTTATTAGCTTACGCTAAATTCTGCACAAAGGTAAGGTAATAGACTATGCAGATAAAAACCTTAACAAGCTTAAGAAAATTCATAAAATTTTGCTGATACAACAAACCAATAATTACTGCAAAGTATGGCAATAGATTCGCAGAAAAATGAACCATGCCAAATTCCTTACATAGAATAAAACCTTATATTACATCAACATCATCCATTCCAGTCGCTTGGTGAAGGACGGGGAGACGAAAGCAAAGCAAGTTACGTCTCTGGCAGCCCTGTGCTTTATGTATGCAATGAAGTCAAATTATCCGTATCCGTATATCTTGTTCTCGTCTTATACCGGCCACAGTGTGACCCTGTTGCATCTTTCAATAAGCTAGAAAAAGCTCTGTCGTTTTTGGACATGGCAGGTCAAGAAATGATCTTCTTAGGAGACATTAACTGTGATTTCACAGCCATAAAAGTTTGAGCAGCCGTACGCAAGACATTGCACAAGCATTTACTTGCGTCATTGCGCAGTAGGTGGCAACCCATCTTTGCGAAAGATTTTCCGTTCACATTGGCAGCTTTTTAATGCGTGCATACGATCAACATTTCATTCGATTTTTATAACCCTTTCCGAAATGTATCGTCTAGGACTTGCAGAGAACCCCCATATGAATATGCATTGGAGATTAAGATATCGGGAAAAACGCAGATTTGGTGTTCACCCTATAAATAGAACGCTAGGAGAATACCTTCACCTTTTCCAGCAATTGAAAGGCGACCGTAAAAAATTTTTTCAATATATTAGGATGGAAGAAAGAACTTTCAATATTGTTTTGAATGTTATTGCGCCCTACCTTGAGAAGCAGGAAACAAACTTTAAAAAACCAATTTCAGCGGAAGAGAGACTGGTTATAACATAGAGGTAACAAATGTTTTTGTTCTGCTAAGAATAACAATTTTTTGTTTTGATCCATTCTTAATCGTGTCATGTTCTTATATATTTCTTGGATAATCTAAAATATATATGGATTATTTTGATCGTCCCAGGGCCTGTATATGTTTGAATTGTGCGGGCTACTAAAAGCGCTTCTTGCAATAATTTCTGAAATTTAATTTTGACATCTATCTTTTCCCTCTCTGGAACTTTTCTAATGAGTGGCAATAAACTTAACAAAAATAATCGGTCTGGGTCACTTTCCTCTCTCTTCCTTCTTTCATTGTCTTTTGCTAGGTGATTACAATGTTTTGGATTCTTTGGATCCCATATTGCGGGCCTTTTTCAATTTCGGTGATGAGGAGCTCGAAATCCATCGCGCGTTTAACAAATCTGTCAGCTATCGTTTAGCATTTACCAGCGCTACAGCATTTACTTGCCAATTTCCGTTTGCCAGAAATTGGCCAGTGTGAACACAGCAAGGGGTTAGTATTGCAGAAATCGCGACGCAAAAGTTGGCGCCAGTAAATGCTTGTGCAATGTGAACGCAGCCTGATATGGGGCGAAATTTAGCGTACGCTAGCTCTTTGGCAAGCAGACACCAGACAAGCTGGCGCCTCCCGCAGGGAAATAAGGCGTACGGGTAAAAGTTTTGATGTAATGCATCGACTATGAACTGGGCATAGAACTCATTCTTTGATGTTATGTTTATCATCAACACAAATTATTCTAACTTGGATTCCATTATATTAAAACACTGACAAAGGAACACTGTGAAACATCACATAACACGATGACAGTGACGCACATTTCCCGGAAAGGGATTACTAACACAACAGCGCGACAAACAAACATGTGACATTAACACGCAACATAATCAAAGATCTAGCTAAACATAATAATAATAATTACTGAAGAATACAAGTCCTAAAATGTTACATATAGATGTAATTAGTTGTGGAATTCTATACCGTTAGACATACGATAGAAAATTGTAAAGTATTCAAAGGTTAATACACCTCTTGTCTTTCCCGAGGCTAATCTATGTACCCTAACGTAGGGTCACTGGCAAGCCCGCGCAGCGGGCTTCGTAGGGGAGCTAGTATGTTTCTAATATTGGATACTTGTAAACATCGCGATTTTTTCTTAGTTATATTTGTTATCGTTACAAGTTGGTGTTAGCTGTTTATTAGCTAGTAATTTGTAAACCAACATAAAATAAAGTGAATAAAAAAACAAAAAACAAAGGCTTTTCAAATGCCTTCCGCTTTCGACAAAGAATGTCTGATCACATGAAAACAAACTCATCACATGGAAACAAACAAACCCCCCGCGGAGAACCAGTATTTACCATGACTCAATGCTTTTAAAGACTCATTGCTAACAATGAGCCATTGCGCTACGTAAGCATCCCTAAAATCAATTACTGCCATTGTTTGGACCGTCGCCACGCTCGCAAAGGCCCATTGTTAGCAATGAGTCTTTAAATTTGTTTACAATCCGCTGACATCTGTATTTCACTTGCATATGTATTTTATCTTCCTCAACTTCTGTTGGAGAGTTTCACCTGAAGAAGTTCATTTAGAATGCAGACCGTTGAGACCGTGCAAATTGTGCCGCTCTCGGACAATGAAACTGAGCGGTTGAAGAAGAATTACCCGACTCCATTCGTTAAATTTGGACAGAGGTTCGTAAGAACGGTGCCGGGAAATTTCCTTTTGCCTGCAGCCTATGAGAAATTCAAGGATCAAATAAAAAGCTTTGAAGTGCGCACAGAAGATGTTTATGTTCTTGGCTTTCCTAAAAATGGCACAACATGGTCACAGGAGCTCGTCTGGTGTCTACAGAACAACTGTGACACAGAGAAGGCTAAAGCTTTTTCAGTTTATGAAAGAATCCAAGTTTTAGACCTATCCTTCATTCTCGACTTTCTACAGAATGAAATTGGTGGAGACCTTAAAGCCTCCTTCGAAAGGATGCAAACCATGGATTCACCACGAGTCTTTAAATCCCATCTTTCGTTTGACCATTTACCCTACGACCTACTCGAAAAAAGCAAGGCAGTGATGTGTTTGAGAAATCCAAAAGACGCTATAGTCTCGCTTTTCCACCATGAAAAGGTACAGAACCTAAATGATTACACCGGTGATTTTTCGACCTTCTTCGAACTGTTCATGGATAATCTAGTGCTTTATACTCCATATTTCGAATACATTCAACAGTTATGGAAGCGAAGAAACCACCCAAACATGTGCATTCTGTTTTTTGAAGAAATGAAAGTTGATTTGGCTGGCAATATTAGAAGGGTGGCAAAGTTTTTAGGGAAAGAAATCACAGATGAGCAAGTAAAGATTCTGGTTGATCACCTTAGCTTCGAGAAAATGAAAGAAAATAAATCTGTGAATCATGAAGTATACCAAGATGGGAAAATCATGAAGAAAGAAGGGAGCTTCCTTCGGAAAGGAGAAGTAGGTGACTGGAAGAATTATTTTACTGACGAAATGAACAAGCAAATGGATGAGGCAATTGAAAAGTATCTGAAGCCTGTGGGACTTGAATTTCGCTATGAGTAATGAACATTAAATAGATAGTTTAGAAAATTTGATGTATTTGGCTGGCTTTTGTAGAGAAAGAATCAATCCTCGAGTACTGGGCAGTCTGTCTCCTTCGTGATGCTCAGGGAAATTACGCTATTGTGGTTCTTCATTCTGATTGTTTATTTGTGCATTGAATCGACGATGCATCAGTGGCGGCTCGTGGGGTAAATTTTTGGTGGGGCTGATGACGCAATATTCAAAATCTAAAGCCATAGACACGGAACGCCAAGAATAATAAAAAGCCTTTCCATTCTTTACTACCTCTAATCAACAAGGCTGTCATCAGTTTGAAAGTTTTGATTGAAAAAAACAAGTGTTTTTAATTAATCATGTATAATTTTTGATAAGCAAAGTAATAAACAATGTGAAATGTTGGTGTGCTCAACTTTGTTTATTCAAGTCCGCTGGACCGTTTCTCTCTTCACAAAAAGGGGAGTTCGTGGGGGGATGTCCATAAAATATAGACAACTTGAATATGGCCAACCCCTAGACGATATCCTTTGCATTGCATATCATTAAAACTGTTAATTGATCAATTTTCATATGCCGTGAAGCTAAAATTGTTCCAGTTGAAAGCCTGCATTGGAAATAGGCCTACGGTTAATTCAACAATTATAATTCAACAAACGTCATGTAGTTCGTATATTGGTACGATACAATTATATAGTCACGTCACAAACATGATATGATCAAATTCAATTCAATTCAAAATAAACGTAGATATTCAAGTTTATCATCATATTATCATCAATCATTATTATTATATAAATACAATAATTAGGAAATAAAGCTTGTAACACTAGGCTATCCCTGACAAATTAGAGCTTTTACCAGTTAAATTATTCAAAGAAATACAATGGCTTAGAAGCAACAGCAACAACAGCAAGAATACATTTTATTTTTCAAGCAGTAATGAATACAATGGGTAAGACTATTTTTTGATAAGACATTGAAACTAAAAATCAAAAGCAAAACATCGCCAAGCAGCACAGAAGCTACGACTTTCAAGAAAATAAATCATGTTAAGGCCAACGAGAGAAGGAGCAATGCTCAAAACAAAGGAACATCCGGTCGTAAGGATCGTAAAGATGAAAAAGCTTTTGATATGTCTAAAATCGGTTGAGATATGGCTAATGAAAGATTTGAAGTTTGCTAACGAATCACTGTTATTTTGGCTCTGTTCATAAAGTTATGAACAGAGACCAAAATACAGAGGTTTGATGGAGAGAGAACCAATAAAAAAGGGGCCATATCTCTGCCATTTCGTAATACACTTGCTTGATTTTGCACATTTAGAAGTATTTCATGATGCTCTTTCAGGCTATGGGATCCAAATTAAAAAATTCTAAAAATATATTTCTGTGACGTCATCACTTTAGAATTATTTTACGATTATGATTCTTGGTGTTTTCACTTGATCATGAGCGTCATAAAATCTTAAAATTACGCTTCTTACGATCCTTGCGACCCTTATGACTCTAGTGAAAACTAGGCTATAGAATACGTAGAGGCTCTAATTGCTAAAGTACTTTCCTATTGAATATGATTTCTCTTTTTAGGTTAACTTCAGCTTCTCACGTCCATTGCCATGCTTGCTGTAGCCTAGTGACAAATTATACTGGTTTGGACAATGCTGTTCCAGCTACTGCCTCTTGCACTCCTATCTTTAGGGCTTGCACAATCTGCAAACAAAAATGGCCTAAGTAGGCTTGAGGAGGCTTTGTACAAAGGGTATGACGAAGTTTGGCCTTTCTCAGTGCAATTTCCAGCGGTCTCTGACTTAAGAGTGAAAAGAACAGACCTGTATGAAGGCATTGCAAACCTAGGACAGTGGTCAGAGTATTCCTTAGGGAAAATCTTAGAGAAAGCCCTCGATAAGAAGAAGATAAAGATTCTTGTTGTTGGTGAATCAATAACACTGGGAGCCAATTTGGGCTGTCACAATAACAAAAGGACGTACCACTATGGCCTAACCAGATGGTGGCTAAGGACAATAGTAAATGCGACTGGCAGCAAACTTGCGAGGCATCAGATTGCAGTAGGAGGGGTCGGTACTAATTACTTTGATCGTTGCTGGAAGGAATACCTGAACGCGAACGAAACATTTGATCTCGTCCTTTGGGAATTCGCCTTTAACGATGCACAAGCTGTCAATCAAAGCAAAGCAATCGAGAGGTTCACACGATCTGTGGCTGGTCTACCAGAAATACCTGGCCTTATTTTCATTAGCTTTTTCAGGAAAAGCTTTTTCGAAAGTTACACCTCTCGGAAATCTGTGAACCCGTGTGATAAAATTGTGGATGATATAAGCAAGAAGCATGAATCTCATGAGTTGACAATAAAAACAGTAGCGGAATATTACGGCATAACATTGCTTGACCTGGAGCGAACTGTTTGCAGTGCATTGGAAGGAAACTCTTCAGCTCTGAGTATGCAACATATGTTTAATAGAGACCATCCCTCGTTTTTAGCGCATGCTCAAATGACATTCATTCTAATACACTACATGAGAGCGACTTTTGCTAATATCGTTAGAAAACTGAAATTTTCAATCCAAAGAGAATCAAACATGAGTAACATTACGCGGTTTAGATTCAAAAGAAAGCTACAACATTTCTCTAAAAGAAGCAAAACGATAAAATTGGACGGTTCAGCCAAGTCTGCTTCAAAGCATCACAAAAAAATTCTTCTTCCTTCAATATTTTTAACAAAGGAGGAAGCTGATGTTTATGACGAGCCAATATGTTGGACTGCAGTCCTTCCAAACATCCACAAAAAGCCGAAACATGACTTGTTTGACCTGCAAATAAAACATTCTAAATCTTTCATGAGGCTTAAGAAAACTGATTGGCGTGACGCTGATGAAAAACGATATGATTCAACTGGTGGATTTTACACAACTAAAGCAAACCAGACTATTTCTTTTGATTTCACAATACCAAAAGTCGAAGAGAAATCAAAGTGGCAAATTTCCGTTGCAATTAGAAACAAGTTTTTTGGCGGGGATGTTCAGCTTTCGTTGAGAAATCACGTTAATAGGAGAGACACTGACCGGGAAGAGCAAGAAGCGACAGATGTCATTGATAGCTCTGTGAAAGTTTACAGTGGAGTCAATGTTTTTGATATCTTAAGAAAAACTGACCCAGGTAAAAAGACTTTGACAATAAGAACATTAACAGGGGGTGTTCATATATGTGGAATCATCATAAGCTGATTGAGTCTGTTTAGCGTTTGCCGAAAGCGGAAAATACTGGTCAAAGGTTCACACGATCGTACGATGAGGGATGACGCTGGCATTTTAATTCTACTGAAAGTTGGATATGCGCCTATAGATAAGTTTGAATCGTAAACACAGCTAGGCACCAAGCTCAAATTGTTTCCACGATGTTTATATACGGGGTGTGGCAGCCTAAAAACATACCCGTCAATATGCGTCAATCAAAACATGTGATAATACCCCGGCTGTCAGATTTAACTGTATCCCAATTTTTCAAAAGTATTGAGCTAAGTTCCTGATTGTATACTAAACGGTTAACAAATATGCCTAACATAGAATAATATTGGCTGCAATAAAAACATGTATTCGACATTAGCCTCCACGAGCGAGGACCATAGTTTTCATTTTCCTCGTTGCTACGAATCTGAGGGTCTTTTCTTGCTACGTGTTCTAAAGTCTTTATGAAAACAGTTCCTTGAGCAAAACTGTAGAGCCAAAGACCGACTCCCGAAAGATAGTTTCCCTACCTCAAAAGATACGTAATGCTTTCAAGGAAAAAGATCTGTAACATAAGACAATTTCTTGCAAATAGGCAGATCTATAAAGTGCAACACAGAATGCTCGTATGTTGACTTGGTCCACATTAAAAATGTCCAATTTGCTTTGTACTTAAACAAATTAGGCCATAATGTTACCTTGAGTTATTTTGTTTTTTGTCTGCTTTTCAAATAGAACACGAAAGCTTGTAATTTTAATGGGAGCTCGGGCAAAAGTTGCAGAAATCAAGCCAAGTTACTTACGAACTCAGGCAATTGTTGGTTGCTGGTGTGTAAGGTTTTAGAACTTCCTTCAGCCCTATAGGTGGGAGAAGGTATTGTAGACTTATTCGGAAGCAGACTTAAAATGTTAAGTCGATTTATCGGCGATATGAAGCCTGTCATTAATGGATTGTAAAATTCCAGCTGTAAGCAAGGGAATAATAAATGAACAGAAAGGTCAACTGCTACATTAATTTTAGAAATGAGGTACAGGCAAAGCTGATTTCGTTGTATTGAGTCAGGACTTATAGAATTATTTTTGCTAAGAAAAAATTGTAGACGTATCCAACACAAGCTAATGATGATTATAGGTCTTGCAAAATACCTGCTTTACCAAAATGCATCTTCTTTGTGTTGTGAAGTGGCCTTGAGAGTGTAAGGCATTTCTGTAAGACAAGGAGAGATTTTATCTAAGACAAAAAGGTACAGTTTAATCTCAAAATATAATCATTTCAGACATAAATTCCTACTTATGACTGTCGTGTGCCATGTATAAAACTATTTTGTCTAACAAGCTGAGGAAAAAGAATGGGGTTGCATTTATTCAAGAAACAATACGAGGGAGAGATTCTCTTAAAATCAGCAATCTATTCAGAAACATTGTCAGGTTGAAGTTTGAGAGCCAATGCAGAAAAGGAAAGTGTATTTTGCAACTAACCCTATTTTGATAAAAAAATTACAATAAGCAAAAACAGGCCTCAAAAACACAGACTTACAAGACTACATTCAAAACCAGGTTATTTACATGATCAGATCACTTGTTACGATCAATGAACAATCCTTTCGTCGACGAAGAAAAAGCTCAAAGAGGGCAATCTGAAATCCTCAAAAGAAGCAATGATTTAAGGTAACCATAGTGTTTACATTTTGTCATCCTAGCAATGCTTCTGACCTTACACCAGTCAGTTCACAGGATGGTTTGCAAACATAGCACATGGTCCAATCAGTCAAGGCTACTTTTATTTTACTTCCTACAATTTCAGCTACACAAGAACATTTACGGAGATGGAAGTGCCCTAACTTCATGGTAAACAAACTGGTTAAGAACTCTTGATCGTTGAGCAAAGATTCAATAACGTTTACCTTTTAAAAGTTATCATTACTCCTTTAAAAACATTTTTTAAGTGTTTTCTACATGAAACATTAAATATACAGGAAATATTCTAGGTTAGTCACACTACTGCATCTCAGTACACGCCTATCTATCCTAACAAGCCTCTGTTAAGTCTAACGTATCAGTGGATCAGAAAGGCAATCCGGGGACCAGAAGGGGGTTTAATCAGCAAATAATATAGGATTTGTTATTTCACAAACTTAAGGTAACGTCATAAAAAATCAACACATAAAATATGTCCCCCCATTTCTGTACAAATCCATGATGCACACTTGAAACTGCTTGCAGTATATTCTTGAAAAACCGACAAATAATTGATTTCCTCAATAAAGCAGTTTAACAATGTTAATCTTAATCTACCTAGACATGTTTTTAAATGCACTTTAAAGACGCATCTGTCTTTGCTGCATGGAAATCCGGGAAAAGCTTGGATAGAGATCATAGAAAATATCTTAGGCAGCAGAATTTATCTTCATATATTGTTGTATGTTATTTCTTTGGATTTTAATGAAAAACCCCAAAGAGTGAGTACTTAAGCTCTAAAACTTGACTCACATTTTGTTAAGTATAGGTGCCCCAAAACACCGTTTTCAATAAGACCCCCTCACAGCTCCGTTACGCCACTGCCACCCCCCCCCCCCTAAACGCTAGTACCCGCTACGTCCGTGTATTTTAGCGATGAACAGACTCCAAGGCTCCTTGATAACTCGTAGCAACTATTCGATATCTTTGCTTAGATACCGAAGAGTGTAAAAACAACAACTTTGCAATCCTTGACGCACTGTTGTATTGTTTTAGGGCAATTGGAAAACCGAAAAAATGCTCTCAAAACTCTCAAAACTTGTCTCGTGCGATATTTACTCCGATGACTGTTCACGAGGTGAATGGGGAATGCACAATCAGTTCCTATTCAAGAGCCTCTTTTCGGTGTAGTTCTTTACCAAGCCCCTTCTGAAACGCTGCATCGAACAACTTACAGACATTTGGAAACAATGAACATGAGAAAACAGCAAGCATTGCTACTAAATACAACATTCTCGACATCAATACAAAATAGAAAGCAAAAAACAAGCACAACTTACCAGCAAACGGCAGAGTAGCAGCAAAACGGCTATCTTGACTACTTGGATACCGTTACATATATAGCTAGTTCACTTAACTGAAGGCGCTGGTCTTTTTGTAAATTTCTCACTCTTAAGATAAATGAGTGTATGGCTTGCTAGTTTCGAAAGGAAAGCCGATTTCCAAACACAAACAAGGATTGGTTAATCATGGTTACTCGATAACATATAGTAATTGGACAAAACTGACAACGGCGAAAGAGAACAATGATTAAGAATGAAGGAACGTTATTTATTGCAAGCTATAACACAATAAAATTAGATACATGTGAATTTATAAGATAGTTAGAATTTAAAATCTTCATTATCAAATAAGTAGACAGGATAAGGTAATAAATAGCGGTTATTTCTAAAAATCTCCACCAAGAAGATTTGTGTTTTACCAGTAATTCACAATGGAAACGCAAAAGATACAAATCGAATAGTTACAAGCTAAATCATACAGAAGACTGAGTCCTTTCACCCTAGCCAAATTTCAGCCATGGTTGAATTGTTGGCTAACAGTGTCACATCAGAGCATTTAATACAAAAGATTTTAAAACTTCCAACGGTGGTAAACTTGGCAAGAAATTTATGTTTGCGTTTTTAAGAAAGCACTAAACAGGTAAGATAGACACCCCCCTTGAATTCTGCATAATAGCTCTAAAAATACCTTTTTAATACAATGTTGTCATAAACGTAAATCAAGTAAGGGGGCATTGCTTGTTGTCTGAAGACATAACTGATCTTACTTTTTTGGGAAAAAGTAACAACATACAAGGTAGAGGTGGAATTTTATGTTCCGTTTTTTTCTGTTTGCAATTTCATTCCTAAAGACTCCTTCCTCAATATTAAACAACTTAAGCTTAATCTCAAACATGCAAGCAAGAAATGGAATAGATGTGTCAGACTTCATAGCTTTGGTTACCAGTCGTAGACAAAGTAACTAGTTTACAGTTGTTTACATTCACGTTGAAGAAGAGTCTAGCTAGCAAGCTCTTAAGCTGCCTCGGATGCCTTCGCCTGTAACTCTAAAACAAGTTGATCATGAGTTTCAGAGGGTCTATCCAGCATCGATCCTGAAATCAATACACAATGGCTGTTAGAGACTTTTAACAAAGAGGTTATACCAGTTTGAAGACAAATGTCAAGATAGACAGCTTACAAGACACTATAGAAACAGGAGAAAGTAAGTGTATTGCTATAATTTGGAAAATTAATTTGTAATAGAAAAAATTCTGTTATAGAAAGAAAAAACGACATCAGAAGGGAAACACAGCAATAGCCTGCTGTTAAAACTCAGAAAAATTAAAATAATTCTCAGAGCCAGCTTTAACATCAAAGATAGCTCACCTTTTAAGTAGTGCTCTCTGCAATAAATTGGTAAATTCTTGCTTATCATAGCGATCTAAGAAATAAAATAGACTTCGTTTAATTACGCGGAAAAACCAACTTTCAAATATGTAAGGTATCTACCTCTATGCTAAATACGTATTAGGCCTAAAGCCTATTTTCTTATAAGAATTTGAAGATGCCGTTGCTTATGTAGTTCCTTTGGGCAAAACCTATTACAGTTTTCTCCTTAATCAAAAGATAGTCTTTTATTGAGTCAGGCAACCCTCCGTCCGGGAGTAAAAAAGCATGCGCACGCAACGAGGCAACCCTCCGTTCTGGAGTCAAAGAGCATGCGTTTGTACATAAGGTGTGGGGCTTCTATCGCATTTCAAGTTGAGCACTTTTTATTAATTTTCCAAAGCTGGCTCGTAAATTAACTTTCTATAAACACCCAAAGACTTCAGGCAGGCACACTTTACACCTGGGCCAGTGGTTCAATGTCTCATCGCTTCAACGGATTTATAGAACTTTAGTTTGGCCTCCATTTATAAACACTATAAGTAATATAAACCGAGAAACTGTTGGAAGAGAACGACAGTGAGCAAAGCATTATTAAATGCTAGAATGTTTTGGGCCATGGCAGTTAGCAGTGATGATTTTAGCGGTGGGTTTAACTTCATCGAATCTTGAAACAAATGCAAAAGCCACAGTGAATAGCTTTATTAAACTTCAGTAGAGGAACTTTATCAAAACCAACCTGCAGACAGTCTTCAGCAAAGAAATGCCTCAAGTCTTCCCCAACAGCTTTTTCCAAGAACCAACGCAAAGGCAAATGGTGATGCAAAAGGGCGTCCCTATTTATGACAAAAATGTAACATTAGCAGGGGGCAGTCTTATACAAAACTTTATTTCTATTATCAATGATAAAGGATCTGTTAATTCTTTAGAATGACATAAAAAGTTCATTATTTATCGAATATCAACCGCGGGATTGTGAAAGAAGCTCGAATGTTGTTCCTTGAATGGAGTGAGTTCTTTAATGTTGCAAAACTAAAGAAATAGAGAGTGCTATAGTTGAAGTATGCAAGTTTTTGCATCGCTTCTTCAAGGAGGCCGCAAGTTTTCGGATTACAAATGGAAGTGTTCTGTTTCCAGTTTCCGTGGATTATATTCATAAGGAGTTCACGCCAGGGTTGATTTCAGGCCAAGAAACTTTTGCATTGAATCGTTATCAGCTTGTTCGTATTTTCTAAAAAAATTCTTCACTAAAAAGTGTTTAAATCTCATTTAGAGGACTTCTAATGCTCATAAACATCAGTGAATAAACATTACTTCAAATAAACTTAATTTTGATATGAATCAAATTTGAAATATAAAACAAATTTATGCATACCACATAGCCAAAAAATCTTCGAGAATATGATGAAGGAAATCAGGACGAGGCAAGTCTCCTTCTGATGTTAAATTCGTGACTGGTGAGCTGTAATAATACAAAACAGGATGCAAGAAGTTTGAGAGGTGGGCGTCCACTACTTCACCGACTGCACGTTCTTCTTTGAATGGATCAGAACTGAAACGAGACAGGAAATTCAAAAGAGGCCGGTAACAGATATACTTGAAATCATAGTCATAAGAGAACATTTGATAAATTCTAGGTTTTCAGAGCGATAAACCAAGAAATGAATGACAAAGATACAAGTGGGGCAAAGATACAATAATTCAAATAGATGACACTGTAGAGGTATTTGGTTCATTCTGACTCCGGATACATATTCACAAATTATTGTCTTTAATAAGTCTATTGCAGCTAAGCACAAAATGTTTGTGGTCAGACATACCCTGGGCCTGAAAAATTCTTCCCGTATTCTAGATTAAGAACAATTCCTCTTTTGAATGGTACACCTGTGTGCTCTATAAAGAAAGACAGCTAAATAACATATTGAAATATAAGGAAGGAGGTTACTGAACAAAAAGAGTTCTGGCTCCCTAAAGAATACAGATTCTTGCTTATCAAACAATTAGCCTCAAATTTCTGATAAAGAAGTATGATGACTCAATCTTAATTTCTACTTTTAAAGTTGCTATTTTGTAGAAGTCGACTTCCAAGAAAAGATAAAACAGTTAACTGGAACATTCAAAGATAACGCATTAGGTGACGTGAAAACGTTTAAAAACTAAAATGTGAAAAAAGATTGCTATCATACTTTGAAATTCAGGTATAAGGCCCTTTGGAAATTCTTCGAAGTATTGAAACTGGCCATCATCTTCTAGACGCAAAAATATTTTGTTGAATAAACAGAATTAGCAATGTAAACATTTGGCTTCACGCCAGAGAACATGAAAAGAAAAATAAATTATTTTTCTAAAAACGTATACATAAAATCGCTGAAGTGGATACGTCAGGGAGCTAAGATGCTCACTACTTTTGGCCAGTTACTAAACAACCTTGAAAAGCTGGCAGGTGAAGAGAATTGTTTATGCTAACCTGCAAATAACTGGTCTATGAGCATCAAAATGGTGCTTAGTTAGCTTATTCTTCAATTCACAAATTTTACCGCCATAACAGATTACTCTGTACCTGCGTTAATATCAATAAACTGGCCAGCAGCGAACATTCATAAACTATCTTTACCGACTTCAAAGACGATTGGACATAAAATGGTCAACAACCAGACCAGATATTTCATATTAGTTTACATCATTACTTAAAAGCACTAGGTTCCGTCGGTCAACCGTTCAAAGTTAAAAATACAGCATGCCGATTGAGAAAACGTTGGGAATTCGTCTTACGTTGCCGATTGGCTGCCTATCAGTAAGTCTATTGTACTGTCCAACCAATGGAGAATTAAAATGGCCATCGAAATGCGTCGCGACATAATGCCTTTTAGACCTAGATGCATGGCCACGACAAGAAAAATACCATCAAATAATCAAAGAGCAAAGGCTCCCACAGATGTCCTAGTTCTGAGGGAGAGTATTTTGCTTCGAACAGAAAACTTAAATCTTGAAAAATGTAATAAAATGCCCTGCTTGTGTTATTAGACCATCAGTTTAAATCTTGAAACTCACAAAGCAATGATCTATACCAAGCAAATATATGAAAAAGAAACTCACGGAGTACAATGACATCAACCAAAACGCCGAACATTTGGTAAATGCCCTGAAAAAAGTGCTTACGTCATTAGTGTCCAGATTCTTTGTTCCATCATGTGTTCTGCATTCGTTCTTTACTTCTAGCTTAAGTTGAATCTTGAACCCTAGCATTAACTTACTCGTTTTTCGACATAAATGGAAACAGCCAGTGAATGGTGGGTTTGTCCACAAAACATAATACAGGGCAAAAATCATTCACCCACATAAATTTTAGGACGATTCAACAAACGATAAATACTATGACTGTATTTGAGGTTACAAATAGGTTCGGAAACAATGCCATTAACCAAATCATATGATCAATATGGGTTTCAAGATCTGTGCACGCTAACTTGCAAGGTTCTTAACTTATTTTGATAAGATTTTAAAAGGTACATACGGATGCTTCATTGAGTCTCTTCGTTAAAGTATTTAGAAGTTCAGTATTTCGTAGTGTGAGGTGTGGCCATTTAACGCCGTGGTTGCGGTATTCCAACAAATGATGCAAGGCTCGAGCTAAATTGAAGGAAAATAACATATAAATGACCCTATCAGTGCTGGTTTTTCCTGATTCAATGTGGAAACTATGGAAAATTTAGATAAACCACGAAGTATTTCTTAGCAAACTACACGAAGATTATCTAATTGATTTACTAACCACCAAATACCAGCGAAAACCGACGTAAGTTATATATTATTCAGTTCATAGGCTCAAACATTAGGATCTCAATATGAGGACCTGCAATGCCACTCACACTCACTTTCAAAGGAAAGACAAACGCATTAATTTGTTGTTGGTCACAACATACTCGATCATTTCTTTTCTGAAACTATATTACGCAACAACTTGAATGATTCCTTCACTATCTGCCTTATCGATGTCATCAGTTGGCTTACTGCCATCCGTCGTCCCATTGACAAAATGCAAGTAAATATGTAACCCGCGTAGCTTTAAAGGACATTTTGAATGCAGTATCATTTGAGATGTAGTTTCTGTAGGGAAAAGGCGGCGGAAAAGAGAGAAATTGAGTCTATATATCTGAATCCTTGGCTTTCCCCTTCTTGCTTGTCTTGCCACATAGAGAAAAAAACAACCGTGTGTGGCTGCTGGGATGTGCTTCGACTACAAGCAAGCAGTGATTATGATTGGCCTAGATCACAACCCTAGGTCGTTATCCTATTGGTCGTTCATTGATTGACAAGCTTCTTTTCGCCCTTTCAGAATCGATGTGAGATTTCCAGTGATACCACAGACATCTACCCAGTAATCCAAAAATTTACACTATATCAAATCTTAAAAATTTTCTATTGTATCTCTCTCTTCCCCTCTGAAAAAAAAACCTGCTGTATGTAATGCCATGAGATTTGGTGTACTCAAATTAATTCCTGAAACACAACTCTACAAGTAGCATGTCTTAAAGAAGAGCGAGTACTGCATCGGATATTTCAATGGAAACTGTATAATTTTTCCCAGCAACACTTAGGTAAAAATAATTCTAAGGACTTAAGACAGCGATCATATCAATGTAGTAATCCTTTAAACTAGCAGAGACGATGGTTAAATATGATTTCCTTATCTGTAACATAAGCTATCCTTTCCCACAAGTTTCAAATTTTTAATTGTGTTACTTACTTGTATATCTGAATCCATGGATAAAACCACCGGCAGATTTTCGCCAGTCTAATGAATGGGTTATTGTACCAGCTGTGAAAAAACAACCAAAAATTGTACGTTTTTCGGATATGTAAACTATAAAATAGACATTCGCTGTTTTTATCAATTCAACAGATGCCTCTGTATCAAGACCAGTCAATTTTCTTAGCTGTGCTTGTTCAAAACTAATGAAAAAATGAAATATTAATTGCAGACGTCATCTGAGTACAGTCGATTGCCAGAGCGTTAAACTTACACAGCTAAAACTTCCTCAAATGAAAATACACACAGCTGAAAACACTTCAAATTGGAAGTGCAAATAAGCTTATACAGTTCAATCTCTCACTAAATTCACTCGATATTTAAACCTCGTAATTAACAATACATGAAAAGGTGTTGGGATTTTGAAAAGTGGGATGCCTTGTCTAAAGTCCTGGCAACACGACTGCCATTTCAATTAACATTTCACTAAACATTTCAATCAACTTTTCTTGGAAATTGTTTTAGGAATTTTTGTATCTGATGAATTTAAGTCAGATTAGTATGCTAGCTAATTCTACAACTAACAATATTTGACGGAGAGAAGATGCCGTTAGCGGCATTACAAGAAACAGGGTATTCGAAGCAACAGGGCGTTCGAAGGACCTTTGCCAATAATTACAGGTAATTGAAGGCTTTTGCTGGAAATGAAAGATGCACTTACCGAAAAAGATATTTTTTGTCACTGTCGATTCATAATTATGGTGTATCATTGGGTATTTCTTGCGCGGACCATCAGCCCTCTTTGGTCTTACTGGTTTGTCAAAGATTCCAAAATCAAACTAAGGAAAGAAAAAGCTACTTAACAAAACTTAGGTAAACACCAATGGATGAACCTTCAAGATAAAATGCGGTAATGCGAGACATTAAAATGAAAAATCAATGGTTATCTTCTGATACAAGCTTCAAAAATTTGGAATTAAACCCAATTGGTATTACTTGCTATGATATGAATTTATCAAAAATATAAAAAATCAAATATATACAAAAATGTTTGGTCGACACAATTGAATAAGAAAAGTCAAGTCAAGTTTAGTTTCACTTGGAGGATGGCGGGGAAATGGATTTTATGTATTACCAATGATCAGAAAATTCCCAGAGATTCATAGACTTGGAAATATGAATTTTGCTTTCAGAATTTTGGTTACGTCCTAAGGAAGACCATCTCATGTAGGCCTGAATAGGCATAATTCTTCATTCAGTGCATTGCAGTGGTGAAAAAAGTTGTAGAAAAGATACTCAGAAACATCCTCTTGCATTCAATGGAACATTTTATATATATTTATATGTACCTTGAAACCCATGCATCTAATAATGACGTCATATGGCTCTCGAACAGCACTATTGTCAGCTGCGAAAAAAGATAAAACTTAGAAAGAAAACCACAACTTTTGTTACAATTATCCAGTTTAGAAATTATGATGCTCTAAACAATATTAGTTACAAGAGTAAGAGGGTTCATACGTTCTCCTGATCCTCCGACTTGGATTTTTCCTTCTTTGTTTTTATTGAAATTCATATGTCGTATGTCACCCTCTAGAACACAAAGAAATTGTGAGCACATTGAAATTGAAAAAATATAATAGTTTGAATTCTCTAGCCTGGCACCTAAAAATAGGGGCTTCGCATGTCATTGTTAATAATTCCATCTACGCTAAGAAGGACTTTACTATTCCCGCCTTGCGATCTTTATGGTCGAAATGCCAAAAATCGGCAAAGTCAGCTGCTTGTGTCATTACACCTTCGATACCTCATACATCTTGATCAATGTTTTTCTTTTGTTTTTCCAAAGACTCTTTGGTTTTGTAAGCCCCCCCCCTTTTATCCCCCTAGTAACACGTCTAAAAACTCTTTAAATCAGTCTTCCAGCGTGGCTATATAGCAACATAACTTTGCAGGTGAACATCACCACGACTTTAACACACAAGAAACATGATTTGAATTATATGACGTCATTAGAGAGGGGTAACATAGAATCTCTAGTGTAACACAGCTAAAATTTGAAAGCTAGGGTTTTAGCGTCATTAAACCCTAAAACATTTGAAACAAAACAATTAGGACTTTTTAGTAGAAAAATAATTCCAATATCTTATAGTTATAATAACGCGCTGTTGACCAGTCGCTAGAGATAAAATATAATACGATAACTAGGTTTAATCTTTGAACGGTGTTCAACATATTGGCAGGGAATGAGGGAATGTGTTACGAATGCTTGAGTCCAAAAGGTGTCTTACCGAACTGGCCATCAAGTGACTTGAGCTGGTATGTGTCAATTGGTCCATCGTTTACCGCTCTGTAGATAAAACAATGCCTCTTAATAGTAACTTTTCACCAGCAGCAAGTTGAAAAGAAACAAACTGAGCATTGCTTGAGTAGCGAGAAACCCTTACACTGAAGTTGTCAAGAGTTCTTGAGTATCGACAAATTGTTGTTTTGCATATTAAAAAGGAACTTCCAAAAAATTTCAGGAGATTGAGCTCAGAATGAGAACAGACCCAGAATTTTGTATTGTGTAACTTGTTTACCGACTACTCATAGCCCGGGGTCAAGGGGCATTACTGAACAAAAACTTGAAAGCCAGTTATCTTAATCTAAAAAACTGAAAGTTCACACCGTTAAATTATAACGTGATAAGCATTTGATCCGAAAAGCCATAATCTTATCAATTACTGTTTCATTGTCCAGTTTACTTAAAAACAAATAGAGTTTTGGTTCAAACGAGGCCTACCTTAAATCCCCAACGTAGTGCGTTTCCCAAGAGAACCTCGCTCTTTCCCTGAAATTTGAACAAGGTTATTCACAATAAAATGGTATCATTGATCGGCTCTGTAAACAAGAAAAAGGAACATAACAAGAAAAACAGAAACGAAAAAAGAAAACAGCAATAACATATATTCTAGCACGAGTTTCAAATGAAAAAGAACTTCAAAGAGCCTAAAAATTTGACCTAAACACCAACTGCTGTAGGATAAAAACGAAGAGCCACACCTATATTGTGGAAGGCTCGTAATAACCATGTATTACAAGGGAAGAAAAAACATTGTCATTGTTTCAAATTGCTTGACATATTGCATACTGGCAATAGGGTCAAGTTTGGAAAGACTTCACTTTGGCAATGAGGCCTAGTTCGTCGTGACAAAAATTGTTTCATAATCGAATAGGTTCTGTTGACTCTGTACGTCGCAACTAAAAGTAAATTAATTTAGACCGTCTTATTATCTTTATGTATTGTCTGGAATACAGTTTTTGGCTTCCGAGAATGTCAGACGATTCCAACGTCGTATTCGACTTTTTTAGGGAGTGAGTGAGTAGTCGTACCTTGACATCATGTGGATGTAATTCGCTGCACCCGCCAAGTGTTGAGCTGTCTCAAATGCGGAATTCCCTTCAAAGGCAAAATATTTCATTTACTTTTTCTTCTTGTCATGAAAAAAAGTCCACATAAAATTTTGTTTATAACAAAACAGATGAACAGCAACTATATCCAGTTCTAAATCAAATAAAACTGTGATAATATTTTATTAAACTTTTCGAACAATATAGCTGTAGACATCGCTACGGATATATCCGTAGTTGAAAAACTTCTTGAGCTCCACAACAGTCATCATTCGATCACTCAACCACTTGATTAATCAACATTCGATCACCTACTGCGATCACTGAAATTTGATTAAAAACTCGTATAAAAACAAACCTCGCCCAATGATAAATACAGACTTTCCCTCGTAATCATCAGCATTAACGGACATTTTCGAATAAGACTGCAAAACATAAATCACCAAATGAAGAAACAATTTAAATTGCGAGATGAAATATACCTTAAGAGCACTTTGTTTGAGATAAAACACAGACAATGCAAGACTGAACGCACGACATATCCAGTGATAAGGTACAGTGAAACCCAAACCCTAATCCATGTGGTTTTCTCTCTTGAGGAGGAGTCAAAGTGGGGTAATATTTACACTACAATGCTTGGTCTAAACACATCAAGAATCAAAAGATACTCTGAATGATCTTTCTTTAAACTGAAGGCAAAACTTAGGGCATAAGAACACGAAATTATCCACGGGGCTCTTCCTTGAACATCCCCGCATTTTCTTTCCTTTTATTTACGATAAAAACAAAATAAAAATTACTCCACTCACTTACCACAGTATTTTCGATCCCTGATATATTTTTTGGATTATTTTCAACCCAAAGACCAGTACTAAAAACAAATATATAAAATCAGAAATGGTTGCTTCCATCAAGGTTCACAATATTTTGCATATCTAATAAAATTTCTGATACAGAATAAGCACCCTGAACGTACCTTCGTCCAAAAGTGGGCAGATTATGAAAATACTTCAGCCAGTGACAGCAGGGACGAAATTGGCTTAGGGTACAAACCAAACTCCAAAGATTTCCCTGAATGGTTAATTATTCATAGAGGAAAATTTCCGAACATTGAAAGTGGATGAAATTACTATTTTGCACCAAAATTATCCCCTCCAACGCACATACTCCTAGCTACAGTCTGCTGGGCCGATATATTAGTTTATTTGGTTCTATTACAGATGTATTTTTCAAAATTTAAAGATAATGTTTGTTTTATTTGATCGTTCTTTGTGGTATTCGTTCGTTGTTCCATTTTTCACATTTAAGTCGCCTCTATAAACAATATTTTATCTAATTTATTTAAAAGCATACCTGACAATCAAATATTTGCACTGATATGGGTTGGTTTTCTTGTCATACAAAGTAAAAGTGTCATTTTCAGGATGTTTAACGACGCGCCTGATGTTGACCCCATACTTCGCCTTTAAATTCAGACGTGTCGCAAAGTCGCGCAGGTATTCAACCTGGAAGCAAAGATAAGTAATAAGTTAAGAACAGGCTAAAAGTGGCAAACTACCAACAACAGTATTTGCAATTAGCTCATGATAGGTATAGTGACTCCTTATATTATGGGCCCCTGAAGGGAGTCCAGAATCCAAATCATACCCCCATAAAATGAAATTTGTTAAAACAGAAAAAAATTCGCAAAAGCTGGCTGGTATTTGAGTGTTAGAAACACAAGACTTTCTAAAAAAC
Organism: Rhopilema esculentum; assembly: GCF_013076305.1. The sequence goes on from NW_027019762.1 coordinate 3,485,594, forward strand.
GACTATATTGCCAAGAGCTTCTGACACCTGAAAAACGTGATAACATGCATATTTTAGCTAAATTTCTTATCCCGTGAAACCTTAAAGCAACTTTCTGGCAAGAAAAAAATTATCTATTATTTTCATTCCTTAGTTTTGAATGAAGCGAGCATGTCAAAGGTATGGGTGGATGCTAATGAATGATGTCTGGGCATAATAGGCAAACTCTAAAGACAGCTTGACAAAAAACTAACTTCAGCATGGAAATCATTCAGAATACAAATTAAATCCTGCCACCCAAAGATTTTCTCTAATTGTTTTGACTGGTGGATTTTAGAAACGATTCAAAAAACAAGCATACCATTTTGTCAGCTGGTGGGAAGAATTCTTTTGTATAATGCTTCAAAAGCAGGGATTCGTCGTCTGATATCAATGAATTCCAGTCATGTCGCATGTTAAACTCTTTATTTGTTTGTCCTAGAAATCCAATCAAAATACAGATTTTCTGTGTAAGGGCTAGACAGGTTAAGAAAAAAATCCAAATTAAAATTTCATCAGTAGGTATTGTTCATAATGGTTCCATGCTATAAGAAACTCATCAGTTCAGGGCAAGGGTTGTGACACATAAATGAAAGCATACAAAAATCATTTACAATATTTCAAACAAAAAAGGTTAATTTTTGAATAGGAACTTGTAATAAGAAATTAGTGAGAAAACAGTATTTTGAGCTGCCAAAGCTGAACAAAATAATTCAAATCCGTTTTTAATTTTATTGGAAAGAGGATCTTTTTACTTCTGAAGAAGACTTTTGTAGGGTACTTCATCATTTGACTTACAAAGGGGACCCAAGTAGGTTAGGGACTAAGGACTGGGATACTAGGGGGAGGCAGGGGGCCTTAGCCCCCCCCAAAAAACCTTAAGTAGCATGAGTAAACTACTTTTACTTTGTAAAATATTGCTGTTGTTTCACTTACTTATCACGGCTGGCCCTCCCCCCAAGCAAAAATTTGTACCTCTGTCTTTGTTAGGGACATCAAATTACTGTCACCAAATCAGACTTTACCATGAACTTTGATGTAGCAATTTTGACCAGCCCTTTTTTTAACGATATAGGCTACCTCCTGGGTAGAAAACAGCAACCCAAGCATTTTTCAGAAAATAATGTTGTGTTTTGTAGTTAACAGAGGATTTCAATCAAACATCAAAACTTGTGACAATGCTTTAATAAATAGTTTGAGCTTTGAAAACTTGGAAACTCTGAGACAACTGCCTTAGTTTTGCATCACTGTTGCACCCTTTCACAAAAGAAAAAAGGATAGCATCATTTCCTGGGATTGCCTTTGTTTAATAGAGATCTAGATATGAGTAGCATTGTATAAAAATTGAAAGCTGCTTCAAGGGGGCATTTAAGTTTCCTTCCTTTGCCAAGGGGGAAATACTTCACAACAGGTATCTCTTACGGGTGAACTCAGATAGGGGAGAACCAGAAATGTTTTAACACTCATAGTGTATAAGAAATTTGGAGCTTTCTGCAGTAAATGCCTCCTTTCTTACCTACTCCAATACAATCAGCTTAACAGTAGGATTCAAAATAAGTGCCCTAGGCAAGTTTAAGCTTTTCCAGACTATAATTTCCTATTCAGAAACCTTGCAAGGTCATTTTATTGCAGGTATCTTATCACTTCGCTTATGTGCTCAGAATACTGCAGTTACAAGGTCAATGCTGTATGACTTCATATATTTTGTGGGGGTGTGGCTGGCTTTCTGCAAGTGTACTTTCAGTTTCAGTATGAAGGGCTTTCGTTTAGTTTAGATTTGGATTTCTTAACATTAATAAACAGGATCAGAAACTTGTTTTGGTGTATATAAACAGCATATGGTGCCAGCAATATTGACACTTCATCTAGCACTTTAACTGCCTACTGTCCCCTTATCTATCCAAAGCGTTTGACTTTGAAGTCAGTCAGTTTTCATTTTCAGGGAACAAACTCTTTTCTGTGGTGGCTCATATGGATGGAAATATTTACCTTTTTCATTCTGCTGGTTGCAAACAACTTTGGGAAAAATTAAACTTTTGTGTTCCATGATTGAAAATACTGTTTAATGAATAGCTCAAAAGTTATTGTAGTGTCATTTTGGTTAACATTAAGAGAAATTGTCTCAAAAGAGCTAGAAACTTGAGAAAAAAAGCTTTTTTTGTAATACAAACCTGTGAATCTTTTGTTTATTGATATTAGTGTTCTATGTCGGGGGTATTTTTTGTAAAACCATCCTAAAATGTAGAAATTATATTTGCATTACAAATACCAAATAATTTTTCACCACGACTGCTCTTTGTGAATTCTGTACTAGGAATTAATTCCTGTAAATCCATCTTGTGACTGCTATGTTTTGAAATAAATCACTACTGTGTTTAGGCTACAGTGCCTGCCAAAGTTACCTGGAATACACCACAACTTGAGTTGTGTTTTTTTTCTAAATACTACTACTTACACCCTCTCTCTTCCCCAAAACAATTGATAGTTTAGATATCATACAAGTCAGAAGAAAAAACATACTTCATAATATTCTTAATTATAGTTGAGAAACATTGTTCCTAGGGGAGGAGAGATGGAAAAATGGAATAAGCTTCTTTCATTATATGAATATATGACAGAAATAATCCAGCATTCTCTACCTGCAGAAGTGTCTCTTTCAAAAATTACATAGTCTCTGCCAGCACGCTCCAAAAAATATCCCATTTGAAGCCCTACAAAGACAAAAATCCTCATTAAAAGCAAACAAAAATTTGATGACAAAACATAATCAAATGTGATCTAAAATAAGCAGGTTGATGAATTAATGGAGAGAACCTATAAATAAGTCATTACAAAAACCTTTTAGGAGAGGTATGACGTTATTTTTATTTCCTACCTATAACAAAGTAATTAAAGATAGAACATTGATTTACAGGAAGGAACATATTAACTGTCTAGACATTGTATGTTATTACATCTTTCTTCCTTGATGGATTTTCATCTATTTTGGCAAGGAAGGATAAGTTTGACAGAAAATTTGCTATTTCAGTCTAAGGAGACTTACAAGGAAACATTTTTATGATCAGTGCAATGAGAGTGAATAATTATTCCAAAGAAAAGTGTTGAGTTGTCTTGGTTTGCATAAACAAACAAGTCATATCTAAATTGTAAACAACATGTAGCACTCATTTTTCAGATTTTTGTTGTGTATTGACTGCACTGAAACGTAGGCCGTTTTCAAAAAACAATTTTAACCAGCCGTCCAACATAAAACTGCACGACAGTCACAACCCTATTGTCTGTTTATGTTTGCAATTTCGTTGTTACATAATTTGGCGTGTGACGGAAACCAGGCACGAGCGATAACTATATCATATTTCGAAAATTAAACCATTTCTCGCTTCATTTCCTTGTTTTAACAACATTAAACTGCTGGCTGACTCGTTTACTGCGAGCGTATTTGTTTCGTGAACGAAAGAGCTGCTAAGATAAATAAAAACCCGATTATGAGGTTGAAACCATCAACAGATAAATCGAAATTGACTCGTTTAGCAATTAGCAATGCTACAATTTTAAAACACAGCATTAAGCCAGGTGCAGAGTTAACACTAGAGCGCTTCAACAAGAGTCTAGGTGAATTTGCACCTGTCCATGATTACGAATTCAGTCATGTATGCAGACAATTTACATTTCCAGCGTCCACAAAGAAAAACTTTTTACAAGGAAAATCTGTCTTTATGATAAAACTAAAGCAAAGTTTGGCAACGGATAGTGTCGAACGACTCTTAAATCTCTAAAGCAAAATACAGAAATTACCTGAAGCTTGAACAAATCTTGAGCTTAATTTTCGAATAAATACCACATGATACAACTAAGCTTATTTGGTATATGCATAAAGTTGCATTGTGCAGAACAAACAAGACTTAAAAGTTGGGCTTGACATCATGTATCGACAATTCTATTAATATTTACAAACACAAATGATCTGTTAGTAAATTTAAACATAATGTGGCATCTAAGATACCAAAACGAACTTGGAAGTAAAAGTGACTTAACATCCGACTTGCTAATAATTAAATTTCTTACCTGAAGGGCCTGCACCTATAACGCAGTAATCAGTTGCTGTTGAAAGTAAGAATTGCAGATTTGATATCAAGAAAATGAGAAGGAGTTTTTGCTTTTCCATCTTGAGGATAGCCTGAAAGAGATACAGGATGCTTTTACCATTTACACAAAACTTCTTCCCCCTACGGTCATGCTCAATTACTTCCTTTCCTATGATGTTGACGGGGGTAATATTCAACACTTCCCTTTTGCTCATTATACAATCATGTGAACGGGGGTAATATACCATGACGATATCAGGTGGACATGTTTCATTTTACTAAATCGAGGAAAGCTTTAGTTTACTAAATGTTTGCTTTTTTCAAAGCCATTTACAATTTTCATTTTATTACTTCAAAATTTCAAGACACAGAATACTCAATTCTGTATTTCATAAAGTAAATAACTGGGACATAACGATAAAAGAAACCCAACTTAATAGAATAAACGATGCACAAGGGGGACTTAGGTCATAAGCACAACTGGTGCGTGATTCTGACCCAGCAGTGGTTTTAGAGCCGGTGGTCAAAAACATATGCGGGGACCTTGTTCTTCACAACTTTGATATTTTTTCTTAGTTGCCAGGCCTCCTTTGGCTACTATAAGAACGGGGCCTGGGACCATGCCCCCCGGGACTTCTAAAAATCGTCACTGTTCTGACCTTTCATTTAAAATATAGGCGTATCATAAGTACCACAAGACCCAGCCCCCCTCCAAATAATTTTCTAAGATATCATTTTGCCACCCTTTTCAAAAAACCTGCCATAATAACAATGTCAAGAGTATCATCTTCAAGAAAAACTTCTAACAAGTACCCACAATTTCTAGAAAAGGTTCTCTCTAATTCTTAGTATCCAAACTAGATCCTACAATGTGCCCCAAAGCCAGTGCTTCCACTGTTCAAATTTAAATTTCCTTAAAGCGAAGCTGAAATTTTTCAAAATTCCTTAGGATTCTTTAAACCGGAATTCTATTTTCTTTGAATATTCCCTTGTTAGTTTTATCCCAAAATTAGTCATGCCATGACTAACGGTTAGTATGCATCTACCAGTTTTGAACGATTAATGAAGAATTCGTTCATTTTCTACTTCGAATGGCCTTTAAAAGAATAAGGTGTTAAAACAGTCAAATAATTATCATAAATTATAAAGGTTGCATAATTATTATACAGTAGAACTTTAGTGTTCATCGGAACATCGATTGCCTAAATTTTCCATTAAACGACAAACGTGCTGTTTTCAACCAGTGCGATCTCATTTAACGTGCAGAGGACACGGAGCCAGAGAGATGCAAACTGTTTGTGCAGTGTGTAACGTGATTTCTACTGACTGACTATAATTTACAAGAGTTCGTATTGATATAGAAAACTGGCAAACTTAATTAAGAGTTATACAAAGGAAAGGATATGCTCGATGGTTAACAATGGTGTGATGGATTAGGTTAAAATGACGTGTAATTAACATAGAGAATGATGAATATAGAATTACGTAGGTATGCAGAAGAAGCAATGATGGATTGTATAAAATGGCCTAAATTGAATCCCTACAGTTCCAGGTAAAAGAAGGACAGCAACAAAGAAAAAATGGAAGCAGACTTTTCCATAACAAAATATATTAAATATAGTACTAGTTTTCATTTATTGGGATTAATGATAACATTATATAAAATAGGTATAAAGTCAAAAATATTGGTTAAAGTTATAAAGATCGAGTCTACAATTCCTTCATAAATTTTCTCCGAAGTTTTCTTGTATCGGCATCAGTTGCATTTGCCTCTGTAACGATATGCGTTAGGTTCGGCAGAGAGATGCGAGAGAGAGGTAGGCAACGTGTTTTTTCAAGTGCTTCTCTTAATCATCTGAAATTTACACAAGTACAAAACAACTTAAAAGAAAGCCTTAGTTACAGATCAACACAATAGGACGCCGATACAGATTAACACATATCACGACAATTATACTTGAACAAACATCACTATATTGGTACGACATAACTCGTCACTGTAAAGACACGAACATGTTACGATCAAATTCAATTCAATATACAAACGTAAACATTCAAGTTCATATCTCCATTGAGAAGGGATCCCAAAATTTTTGCACGTATTCTTTTTCTTTCCCGTTGTTAAAGCTGCACTTTTACCGTCAAAGAAATTTCGGTTCACTGTGACAATAGATAAACTCGAAATGATGTCTTAATTCCAACTGTTTTGGCACAAAGAAAGGATTTGACTTATTCAAAAATAAAGCAAAATTTATTCAAAAACACATGTTTCCTTTAGAATAGGTGATGGCTCATCATCACCTAGAAGCGCTAACGGCTCTATAATTACAAGCTTCAGATATAGGAAATTCAACATCCGACAACCTCTTGTGTCGTTATTAAAAGGTCATCAATAACACTTTAATCGCTATATCTCCGCTGTTACATTACACAAACGACAAAGCAAACATTTGAAAATAATTTAAACTTTTGGAAAAACAGTTAATACTCTAAAAATTTCTTAAAACTTTGCAATTGCTTTTATGACATGAGCCCTTCCTATGGCCTCTAGCAATAGACCTATGATGAAACACGAAATACTAGTCTTTGCAAATGTCAAATATTGTAAAAAAGGCGTAAGTTGATAGAGTTGCAAAACAATGGTCTAGGGGCAAATCATCGGATATCTTGAAATTTGGAGAATAGGTACCCGGAGAAGCAGACAGAATGCGTCGTATCAAAAACACTGTGTAAGCTTTACTATGTACATCAATTGTGTTTTCATAATAAATGTAGCCTGAAGTAAAAAGATCTATCAAAACCGAGAGGTGAAATAATCAATAGGCCATTAGCAAACTATGCTTGTTTGCTGACGCACACGTCTATCTATAAAGAAGCTCGAGAAAATATGGAAAGAAAACATTGAATGATTGTCCTGAGAAGACCGTAGCAATGAAATCTCTAGGAGTATGCGATAGTTTAAGGAGTGAAAATCTGAAAAAGATTGCTTCGCGATCCCCTACAAAACACCCCAAGTTTTAGTCACTGAAATCTGATAGCAAATTGAATTTATTTTTAGAAATTGAAGTCAACTTCTGTAGCTGGGAAAGAGCTTTCGGTCAATAAAAAGTTGATTAAGAAAACAATCATTGCCCAACGTCACAAAGAAAAACAAGCACATTCCGTCCAAGTGAAAAACCAAGGCGAGAATCCGATTGAAATATTAACAGGTGGCGAATGATTGCACAAAAAATATGAACACGCAACCAGTTCCGAACTGACGGCGAAGATCTTCCCAAGCTTTTGAATCATAATAATATACTTAGAAGTTTGTCATGTCATGATAAGGAGCCACATCTTATACTTTGAAACATTTTGTCTAAGACTCAAGGGAAAAGCCTTTCTACATGTAAACGAAACAGTGATTTTCCCTCTTATCCTTTACTTTTCAGCATGACACGACTTAAAAACTGTGTCTTTTCTGAATCAATCTCCTGTGATTGATGAAATCGGTACCAAATCTATTTTTAAAAGCACCTTTTCTCAAATTCGTCTACCTACGCGCCAAATTTTCAATGATTCAAGTTAGCTTGTCTAAAGCACAAGATTCCTAAAACTCAGTGTTGTGAACAAAAAAGCGAATACATTAGGCATGCAAATGGAATTTCCTCGTAACATGTTCTATCGTAAAATTTTCTTTCAAATTGAATAGTCAGCATAAATTTTACTCACAAAATACTCCTGTTCGTGGTTGTCTTGCCTGGAATAAAGAAGTACTCCAACGAAACTTTCTCACAGAATATCAGATTTAATTCGTTTGCATCTGATCTTAATCTGATTGCTAAGATAACACGCAAATTGCGATTACTGTTTGCATAGAGACCCAAAGAATAGCGAGCAGCTAATCAAACATCTCTGCTGGACAACTTCATTTGTTTCTATCTACGCGAAATCAAATATCGAACAGCGTTTTTCAAATTTCTGCTTAAATAAAAGCTATTTTCGAGATTTTGATGCTATTGCCCTTAAAGCTACAAAAGGCTCTGTAGGGAACTTCTGGCAAAAATGGACAAATCTATGATAAAAATGATTACACGTACATTTGATTTACACAGTGCATTCTTTATGTTGATGACTTTATAGCACCGATGTCGAATTGAAGCGCGTCATGTTTTGCCTAATGCCAAAGGAATACGTGTTTGCTTCAAAAATGATTCTTATCAAAAAACTCTTCCTATATGTGCTATTGTGAATGACAAATTACCTTGTGGCATAGGTAGGTAGCTCGCTTTTGCATTTCTGCCTAACCATATCGTGTCACCATAGATGATAGAATGCTATTCTGGTTTACATACCTTAAAATACCCAATCATTTGTCACGTTATCTTAAAATGGGAACTTGCAAAATCTGGAAGCATTTTTTTTCATTTTTTTTCATTTCAAAAATCTTTACACGCGAATTCCCTATCAGCTATAAACTACTTCTATTACAATTACTTCTTTAATATATATAAAATAAAGGTGTTGCTGTTCTACCTAGGGATCGTGTTTTGTTTAGGGAATTTATTAACTTTGCAGGAATCCTTTCAAGTTTCTTTTAAACATGGAAATTGTGGGGCTCATTCTGATGTTTCTTGGAATCTCATTGCATGTTTTGGCCCCAGATTGAAAGAAACTTCCCTTTGAGAATTCCAAATTTTGCCTTGGGATGTCATGTACAGAGCAGCCATGTACAGAGCTTTAGATGTTATAAAGTTGCAAAATGCTCTTCTTTTCTCAACTCACTGTGCAACTTCCTCAAGCTCATGTTGAAATCACGTGGGGATTTGCCGTTGGTGTTATGCAATAATGGATAATAGTCATTTAGATTCAATTTCCCTTTAAGATAGCTATAGTGTGAATTTTGGTATAATCTATCAATATATAGATGTCACTGTTGTTGACAGTTAATTCAGTCTGGTACAGTTATAAAAAGAAGAAATGAGAGGAGTGGAGAGCTTTATAAATTAATCAAATTCTATTTATCTGCAAAAGGCTACTTTTTTGACCATATATCTGTGTCTTGTTTCATTTTCTACGTTTTCGCTCAACCAGAATCTTTTAAAATGTGTATTTAGATAACAGCGATTTCTACTGATAGCGGAATGCGTGAGTTTTTTCTCACCTTGTAAGTATGCTGCCGCTCTGATAAATGGAAAAATCAAATCAGCGGTGTGCTGGATCGATATTGCTAATTTGGAAATGAAAATAATTAATCAGGCGAAAGGCTCTTTGACGTCATCAAGTTGATCTTCCTAGCGAATCTATCAGTTTCCTTACAAAGACATTGTTCCTTTCTCTTTTGATACCGACATTAGTTAGATTATAATGATCTATCCTGCTACATCTGCTTCAGAAATACTGAGATAATTCTAGATAAAGGAATAGCAATTTGCTCCAGAGTACAAGCTTGCATAGGCTGCTGTTGCCTGTAACGCCCAAAAGCATTCTCGCGTTGCTTATGTAACATTTATATTTTATCAAGTTGGTGTCTGTTCCATTGATTGAACGCTCTCTTATGTAACTTAAATGAAAGAATAAAAAATTTAAAATACGAAAGGCAAACAAAGTATATAAATAAATAGTTAAAAGTGGAGAAAGATATGAATCTTCTTTGTGAGAAACATTTTTTGAAGAAAATATGAGGCGTCGAGAGAAATGCACTTTGACTGGGAAAAACACATTTACAGGCCGTCTGCCAAGAATAACCGTTACTTTAGTCTCAAAGTTACAATTATGAGTACAAGATCAATAAGGCAAAAGAAAGGAGCCTTGTGGAGCTGCCACCAAAAAGAAACGCTCGAGTTACATAATAGTATCGTTCGAAAAAACACAGTAGAAATAAACTAGGTACGGTCCTCTCCCTAGTTTTCATCGATTGTATATTAATGATCATGATTTTTAACTTTCACATTAGGATATAATGGAGCCTTGATGACATCGTAGATTGTACGATCTGTTCAACACTTATCAAAGATGGTTAGCATACGCAATAATGAACACGTAGATCGTCATGAAACTAGAAACTCAAATGAAGCTCAAGCTAGATCTCATAAGATGTCCTGCTCCTGAGGAAATCAAACAAACAAAATCAACGAGTAATTGCAGACAACAATCGAGTCAAAATTGATCTTACCGTAGCTGGAAGTACAACCGTACGGCTTGTTTGTTGATTCGAATCTGGACTAATTCTATCTTTAGGTGAACTTTGATATAACTAAATGTCTGTCTATAGATCAATTCAAATCAAGCTGACATCGTCTAGAAGATAAACCTTGTAACGGTAATTAATTTATTGTATTCCTGTTAATTTACTTAATCAAAGTTGACAAGAATTATGTGTTATGCGTGCGTTTCGTGAGAAATGACAGCTTTCTTTGTTCAACTAACATTATCACGCATTCATTCCTGATATTTGCACGTACCTGACTGCGAAAATCGGTCTGATTGTATCCTTTGGGAAATCGTTGAATATAAAATAATAAAAAATGCAATAAAAGAAGGCACCTCTTCGACATGCGCAAACAAAAGAAGAATTTATTATGATGAGCACTCACCTACCGGAAAGGCTACACGCGATCAAAGTGCCTCTACGCGCAAACCCAACCTTTCTGAATCCAGTTAGTACAGATGCAATTCTATTGACAGTTATCCTCTTTTCTGCTCATCTTGTAAAAAGGTAGTTAATTTTGTTTTGAAACGGAGGTTGAAAGCGGATGGTGGGTTGAGAATCGAGGCGAATAGACGGTCATTCACTACTAGCAACAATAAGCGATCATTGATAAAAGGCAGGCTATTGTCCGTTGTTTCCCTCCACCATCGACCAACGCTTCTTCTTCTTTGTCCTAAATGCACCAAAACGTTTAAAATCACACTTAAAATGTGCTGTAACTATTACTAATTAATGCAAAGGACAACCTCTTTATTCAAATGATAATAAACCTACAAAAATTTTCCAGGCCATTCAAAAATTGTGAGATAATTTTGCCCTGATTTATCTGAAGCTGTTAGCATCTGCTTCAATTCATTATCATTTGAAAGTTTCGAAGGCTAGTAGGTCACGTGTATCTAAAACGTATCGATTTTTTGACTGTTAGACATTTCCTACTTCACAATATATTACGAAAGACCTGATACATTTCACATCACCTCGTGTATATTCAAATCCGATTGGATAGCCAGCTGTCTTTTTTCAAAGCTCTCCAATATTTTAAATCGAAAACAGAAATTCTTCTAACCTGTTCATCGGACCGTCTTGTTCAATATACAAAGTTTCAGAGGACTCGTTTGGGAATCTACTAGAGCTTTTTTCCCATGAGAAATTTATACATTCCTGATGGCAGCTAGGGCTAGAACACGGAGCCTAAAGTTACTACCAATGTAAACTTCAAAACAAATCTACTGTCATATTTAAGTAAAGTTTCGTGTCGCATACTGATGAATGCTTCATTATGAAAGTAAAAAGAAGCCAAGAAACAGCTGTCGAGAAAAATTTCCTACACGCATGCTGGGCAGCATTCGCACGCCCATTTAAAGCATGGATGGGCGTATTCAAGAAGCAAAGATTCACATTGCCCGCTCAGGTTGGAAGCTACAAAGTTTGTTACATAAATTGAAGGCAGGGGATAATCGCCGTCGAAAAAAAATATGCTGGATATTTTCTACAATTCTGAAAGTTACTCTTTTCGCTCTTACTATATTTGCCATGTACGGCGAGAACGTAGGCGACCATGGTTCTCTACAACTTCCTATCGCTAGTTGTTCTCAGCAATTAAAGGCTGGTATCTTTCTTCTCTCTTATCTGGGAGTCAAGTTGCCGTCCCTTCGCTTAGACTGCCTTTGTCTAACTCTGCTCCTTTATACTTCGATTCACTCCCTTTGTGTCAGTTTTTCTAGCCCTTCCTTTCTCATTATACGCCAAACAAACAGGAACTCTCTTTCAGACTGATTTTATCAGGCCTCTATCCTTCCCGCTCGATCTAATATTTCTTCGTCTGTAACGTGGTCACTCCAAAATATTCGTCTGAGAAACCAAACTTCTACTTCTTCCAGCCTTCCCTCAACTGCTACTTAAAATTTCTGACCTGCAACTACATTGTTCAAACAAGTTTACCTGCACAACCAAAGGAAGGCGATGCGATAAATACAGCCTTATTTAAAGTAAAATAATGCTTTAAAACAAACTAATGGTTCGATGATGAATTCATATTCTCCAAAATACTGTCATCTTTTATTGGCAAGAAATCTGACGAAGAAATAAGCCACAAATTTAGACAGCAATTCTTTGTTAACTTAACCAACCGAGCGGATTTAAATTAAACCTAGTCGTTTATTACCAACCAAAACCATTACTAAGAACTCTAATCGCGAATGCCATACTAAAACACACTAAATTACGTTGATAATTTGCTTAGCATGTGTATAATTATGATGTTCGGTATATGTTCTGGATTTATTAAGTTTGCTTCCTCATCACGAAAATGATCGCTCAATGGGACGGCTGATTTAAAATACAAGCACAATTGGTTAGCAATACAAAAATTCAATTTTGTAGATAGTCATTGCAAAAATGCAAATGAAGCTGCAGTATCGAGCAAGATCACCGTGATAAACACGAAGGGGGATATATTCTCAGTTACACACAACGAGATTTTTGTAACATATCTTCCGTAGACCACTGCAAAAGGAAGAAATGGTAAATAAATTGGAGAAATGATCCTTGGTCGAAAGATAGAGCTCCAGGGCCTCAAGGCCGCAGCTGGAAAAGGGAATCAACTAATTGCTGTATAAAACGCTGTTTGTTATTTAAAATGGCATTCACGAAAAGATTGATTTTTAAAATACACAATGACGTAATAGAGCGCTTATACATGATCAAACCTTAAATCTAATAAAATCCCAATTTGAAATACGAAAAACTCCTCTAAAATCCACAACTTCAATCTAAAGCAAAACTATCATTGGAGACAAAATATACATACCAACACTACAGATAAATTTACAAGTTCTTGAACTGACTGTTTACAAAACCTTTATGATCTCTATCCTGCGGGATTGGGTTTGGGGTTGAATGAAAATACAAGGCCTAGATAAAATTCTACGAATCAACCGGTGAACGCAGATAATATAAGAACACCTAGTAATTTGCGACATAACAAATAATGGCTACTGTCAATTCGTTTAGCTACTCTTTTAGCCTCTCTTGGAATAGCCAGTCTTAGCCTTCGTTAACTTAGGTCACTGAAAAATATTTAGGCTTACCAGGTCATTTGCGATTGAGGTCACGGAATCTAATTCTAAAAGGGCTTCCTATAAACCAATCTCTAAAACCAAAAACAACTTTGGCACTAACCTCACTACAAATGATCTACTCAGATATTGCCAAATTAAAATGATTCAATCGAATTCGATTTTTCTTTAAGATACCCTGATTAAAAATATCATACAGCCATAACTTTGTCTTTTTGATATATTCTTGTGAAAAAGTGCACGGATAGAAATAAATTAAATGAATGAAAGATTCAGAAACTAACTTAATCACAGATACTATTCACATCTTTTCCAGCAGCTCGGGGTTGCTTTCCATAATCAACATGAGTAGCATGTCAATGTACTGCTGCATCCGATGATTAGCTGTTTCTTGTTTTTTTAAAACTTTCAAAACTTCATCTTTATCAGCGGAGAGGAGCTCATCTGCCAATGAGGTTTGTTTCTAGAAAAAATACAATAAGTTAAATTCAAAATGTTGAAGGAAAACTTTGGTTGAAAAGTCGTACGTCGGGTTTGGGTTTGATTCGCTTTGATAGGCAGTGAAAATTTTAATCCTCTCAAATGTTTATCCTTGGTTCATTATATGCTTACACCAGGTTTGCAGTTTTACAACAGTTTTGCAACAGCGCTTACAACAGTTTTGCAACATCGCTTACAACAGTTTTGCAACAGCGCTTACAACAGTTTTGCAACAGCGGTTACAACACTTTCAACTTTTACAATTTCAGCTGCAACTCATAATAATAGACAATACCAAAGTAATCAGCCAGTCTTCTGAAGTTCGAAGAAAAATACCCAAATTAATACAATTTACCCAAATTAATACAATAAAGGCACTAAGCATAATGACTATTCCATGGTTCATTACAATGTGAAAAAATGTCAACGAATCATAACATAACTGCATTACCCTAAATGAATTTGAAAAGAAAATCAAAGCCCGGAATGGCGAATCTTGCACCTGCAGAGTACACACAATACACCAATTTAATTCATGGCCTAGTTTTAGAAAATTAGTTCAAACTTCTTTGTACATAATCATTAAATTTGGATTCGGAATAAGACCAAGATTCTAGTCTACATGAAGTTTTCATGTTGATAGTGCTGGGGACATTGATTTTATGGTGAGATAAAGTTTAGAGTTATTAGGAAATGAGGCAGACGCTGAGTAGGTGCATGTAGTCCAAATATTGGGTTTGTTACTTTTGTTATTTCGGGTTGTATTTATGATTTTGGTGTATAGAACAGGACTGTTCGAAGCAAAGTAGAACCATCCCTGTTCTATACACCAAAAGCATGTACAGCTCTTCTTATATAAAACAGATCGAGAGAAAGCAGTTTCTATCAGATCTGCATTCACGCAAGCGGTGTATTGAGATTTTTCTTTTGAATTTGTGTAGGTCGGTTTATTGGTTACAGTCAGCTTTTACCTATGATTCGAGTTCAAGAACGTGCCTGCAAAATTTTATATGATGATCATGTCAGCCCATGTAGTGTTCACTCTCTAAAACTCAGTCTCTAAAACTTTGTACAATACAAGTTTCGCGTCCTAGAGCATTTTGCATAGAAAACTTCAAACTATAGAAACATCATCTAGCTACTCATTGATTAATCCACAAAGAAACATTCTAAAACGCCTCGAAAAATGATTTCAAAATAATCGATAATTCAAAAGGACTACTTCGACACCAAACAAGATTGCACATACCTGTTGATCGAAGAATGTTTTGTGCTGCAACAACTGATCTCGTAGGTCGTCTTTTGAATTCTTCAATTTATCGTTTTCCTTTAAAAAGATTACAAACCCAAAATGAGCAGAGCTATGAAAACGAAAATGAAAAAAAAAACAGACGAGGAACAAGAGGTAGTCGATGGTAACAGGGTGGCAACTGTCGGATAGGCGACTGGGGGTAAACAGCAAGAAATCTTTGAGAGCAGTTGCATTTGCAAAGGAAGAATGCAAAGAGGAAAAAACAAATTGATTGTTCTTTTACCTATAAAAAGAAGTTGGAAATTCATCAAGTTTATTGCAAGAGTTACGACGGAGGAAGTCTATTGACTGGAATTGAACTTGGAACAAGCACCTCCCTTCAGAACTATTTTCCTAGACGTATCACAACTATAACTGACTTTTTTGCAAAGCATGATAAAGTAGCAAACGGCAATTATTTCAAATTTTTATTAATTTTAAATCGAATTTTGAAAATTAAATAAAGACATTTTTTTTAATTGACTCATTTCTAAAGTTTGTTCATCGCCATCACTGCTATGCTATACATCAGTTTCATGATGATGGAGATCAGATATTTGGATTCAAGGTTTGCTTGGTTTTGTCACAAGAAAACTAAAGCTGGGTCGCTGAAGAATTTTCTCCTGGCCTTACCATTTTAAGTCGACCGATTTCTTTGAGCAATTCGTTTTTCTCGTCATACTGGAGGCTGAAATCTCTCTGCTGATAACGCAGTGATTCTAGTTCATCCGTCAACGCGGCTATTTCCTGTCGATCAAAGAAAAACAGACTTCAATATGTTATCAAAGACGACTTGCAAATAAAAGGATGTCCATAAACAAGCATGCTAGAGTCTATAAATAGAACTTATCGATTTCCTAAATGCCAATAATGGGATCTTTGGATTAACGAAAAGCTTCAAACATCAGAATGCCTAGTTTTGCCTACTAAACCGAAACAAAACAAGTCTAGTATTTCAAACTATTGTCAACCTTGAAAGAGTATATTGAACAACATAGAGAAAAATGTGTAAACATATTCTAGAAGCGTGGGTGTTAATGGATATGATACCCATATTAATAGAGAAGTGTTACTTTCTTTTCTGAACAACAAAGCCCTCAAAATCGCAACAAGAAAATTGCGTTAACTGGATGTGGTAATGGACATTTCATTTGTTTCGACTGGCCTAGCTCACGATCAACAGCTGTCTGCGTGCCACAAGATCTTTGCCCATATCAACCCGAATTCCTGGAAAAAGACAATACTTATGAAAAAATGATATATACAACAAAAATACCTGTAGTTTATCATTCCTAAGCCTTTCCAGTTCTTCATTTTTTAGTCTTATTCTGTGTCGCAAATCTTCCAGCATTCGATCTCTTTCAGATAACAAGTCGTTCAATTCATCAATTTTTAGTTGGGCGAAGCGACGGTCCTGTGAAGGAAAATATTCATAAATTTTAAACAAAAAGTTGCGATAAAACCTGGAACGAGCGTTCATTTATAAGCTAACACTAGTTTACAAAATGAAGAAGAATCAAGACAAGAAGATGAAAATCAGTGCAAAATTAAACTAGAGACGTACCTCTAAACATATCTCAAGCTCTTTTCTTAACATTGGTTCTGTTGCATTCAATTCCGCGATCTTGGTTTGTGCAGTTCTTAGACTATAAAAAGTTGCCTATGTTTATTATCAATTCAAAATAGGGTTTGTATCCAAATGTTTTGACTTGTAAGGGTAAAAGCAATACAATACATGAAGACTTAAAATAGCAACGGCTAAGAGAACAGAAGATATTTTAACATCAGGGTTTTCTATAACGATTTCCTTTCTTCTTTAAAGACAGAGATAGATAAACATGGCCATAGAAAGCATAAACAACACCAAATCTTGATAACAGATCTTGAAAAAATATCAACATGTCCTAAAATAGAAACTTTTACGTTTAAAGATTTTAAACTTAATACAACTGTTAATGAAAAAATACAATGTACATGATACTCTGGACCCTTGCAAAGTAACGCTGGAATAAAAACCTTTAACATATAAAATATACCAAACGTAATACTTACACTAAGCAAAACAAAGGTATAACAAATCTAGCAACAGACTGTAAAACAAAGGTATATTTTATGGATACTCAAGTGGATACATACTCAGAATGTATCTGTTCTAAATTCTTTTCATGATCCCTCTGAACCCGTGCCTGAAAAAACAAAACACAATGCAATAAAAACATCACTCATAGTGATATTCATATTATCCTTTATACTGGACATCAAAACAACCTACAAGCTTTCTATAGCGATAGGTGCATTGCGTCACTACAACTCTTACTTGGGGTCTTCGGGGTCTGGTAACACAGATTTCCCTATTACGTCACGTCTTCTGCAGAAAAATACACTTCGACTTCTACTTGAGGTCTGGTAGCACAGATTTCCCTCATGTTTTCATCGAGGCCATTTAAATCAATCGAATGCTACTTAAGAGAAAATTGAACCATGTGGATACTAATTTTTAGACAGAGTCCAGAAAACATTACGGTCGCACGGTCATTGTCCAGAGGAAGGTTTGAGAAACAATAGAAATTGGGAGGAAGGTTTTGGTAGAAAACAATTTTAAAAAACAATTGAGACAGCTTATTTTGCACTTGTTTCTTCATTTCGCTTTTAAAACACACGTTGAACCTATCGCAAACCGATTGATGGTGCAAGCCACTAGGCTTTGGGGGAAGGGGGTGGGGCATTGGGTAGTGGGGCAAAAAAATTTAGGCCAAGCCCATTTACCGCCAGAAAATACATCCGAAAAGAGAATAATGTTTGTGTTCCATAATTTAAAATGTTTCAATGTATATCATAGTATTTCTATATTATTCTTGAGCTGTAATGTTTTGAATGTTATTCTAGCAAAGTTTAATCGCATGCGATAATTACCATTGACCCAAACAAATGTCTCGATTTATCGCGTCTGACACCCCTTATGCCCTAGCTACTCCCCAGATACGTCCTATCCACGGTGGGTGACTGAAAAATTGGAGGAATGTTTTGACAGGGAAAAATTTTGACCGGAGGCAGGTTAAGGACATTTCTGGACTCTGTCTTTAGAGAAGATATCAATGCAACCACAAAAAAAACAAAAGGAAACATTATGATAGGAAAACTGCTTAGCAATGACTCAAAGAATATCTGATTACTAAGTTGCATTGCTTAAAGAAATATATTAGACCGTATACCACAAACATTTTCAATATAAGTGATTTTGCTTGTAGCAAAGAAATTTCGACAAAAAACATTAGCAATAAAAAGGAACACAAAAATGCAAAAACTGAAACTTATGCCCCAAGTATTGCCAACGATGAATAATATCATAGATCTATGTTGCTTGGAAGGAATAGTATATAGTATAGAAAAGCTAATGTGACGTCACTTTGTATAAGCAACCTGATTAAGTTCGGGTCATCGAGAAGTTTTCACATTAAGCGAGGAGACCCGAGGTATGGATTAAAAAAATGAACATTTATTTCCGGGAAGCTATAGATTGGTCATTTCAAGCAGGTGGTTGCTTGCATAGATACGGTCATTTCATAAAGTAAGATTGAAGAATATTAAATACAAAACAACAGCATTAAATAATGAAGATCAAGTTTGGAATAAAAGTTGTATTCAAAACTCACCAATGCAGAGGTGTACTTCTGGTTGACTTCTTCTACTTTTTGATTAGTCTCAGTTCGAGCCTCATGAAGCTGCTCTTCTAATATTGTTATTCTAAAATTTGCAAAAATTTATTATAATTAACGAGAGGTTAGAAAAGGAAATCATAGTTGAATGTACTTGTTAATGGAACCCAGAGAAATAGGACAAGAGAAAAATATTCTGGAATCTGGCACGTACATGGCCTACTGATAATCTGAAACTGAAAATTCATCAGAAATTCTGACAGTTCAAAGCTCTAAACACCGAGAGCAAGGATTCTGCGTTATGATTTGAAGGCCATCGAATTTAATCTTCAAGACAGAGATGACAGATTCAAGGACAAAAAAGATCGTTGACTGATGAATTATGCACGATAGTTGGGTTTGCTGGGAACAGAATATAGTAATTATAAGCTTTAACAGTTGACTGATAACCAAACAACATTGAATTTTATGATGATACACTTGACGAGTTTCAACTTAAATTCAGTTAACACTGTCAGTAGAATCGTGGTAGACTACAAAAAAGGTCTGCGATGCTGCCCACGCTATGGTTTAGCATACAATTCCATCAAATGTTATAAAAATCAAAGTGCTTAACGATACAAACCAGAAAAGTTTCCATTTGTTTGGATTTTCAGAACTAAAAACTCCGAATGAAATTAAGGACGATGTTAGGAACTTTCGTAATGATTTCCAGATAGTCTAAACGACTAACCTAACGTGAAGGACTGACTCGATTTGCATAAAAATGAAGTACATGTTGTTTTCGATTGACTAATAACTTGCTTTAAATACCTGCCGCTCTCTATGGTGACATGCTCTTATTGCTAAAGAATCTCAAAGGATCGAAGAAGGTAAAACTCGATAAAGCCCCAACGGCGCTCAAATGCCTTTGCGACAGAGATATGTAACAGGAACAACCATTTACTGTACCCTATACAGGAACGAAAAGTCAGGGAAAACATATCCATTCCCGTTCCTTCAATTTATTTGCGACTCAACTCAAACAATTAAAATTTCTAAGGGCAGTTTATTGTTTATAGAATTTCGACGGATCCACATCTCACTGCCAGAAATCTCGAGTAAAAAAGCAATTATTTACAGCGGCATGCTTCTGAAGACCAAAAGTTTTGAGTGTTCTTTTAAGAAAAAAAACATTGAGCGAAACTTGATTGAAGGTGTACTAGAATATCATAGAGACTTTGAAGCTGCCATTGTTGTTACTTTTATCTGTTTAACGTATTTATTTTTATTACAGTGAGGGAAAAGTTGATACAATTTCTCTCTATTTACTACTATCTTTTGCGAGTTGCGATCTTTCAAGGTTGTCAAAAGATGTTTTTGACTTTCAGCTCATTTAAAAGTGGATTGTAATGGGGTGTTGTTATGGGAAGACACCTGAGTCTTGGCACAGCTTGTTGTCATTCGTTTATCGCATGTTTACATGGTGTATTTTCGGGGAGGCTACCATGTGATTTTCAAACGAAGATAGTCAAAATCATGTAAATTTAACTTATTTCGGCCTAATGCAAACGATAACAGAGCTGTTGATAACTTAAAACTTGAGAAATCCAAATCAATAAAACAGTTCTTGGATTGACATTATAATTCTGAATGAAAAATCGACTCCTGTAAAAAATGTAGAGTGACTTATAAAATAAAATCCTTTTGAATACACAAAACAAAAAAGTCAAGGTAGACTATCGTACCAAAGTAGTTGCTAAGGTTTTCTTCACATCATTGGCGTGTTTGACAAACCCGAGCAGTAACAACTTCAACACGAATACTGAATGCAAATTAATGATTTAGTTGCCACGGTTAGGTGGCGTTCATTCAAGCAGAATCGAGAGGATTATTCACCAGAACTGAATCGCTGTACACAATAAGAAAATTATATGTTTCCATAATAGACTGGTTTGTCTTCTTAGTCCATTCAGACTCATTCATTAACATCTTCAATAAAATGAGCTGGAGCTATTATGTCGTCCGAGTTTGTTGTAAATTACAGTCAGCTCTGCCTTATTCGAATTCGTGTGACACAATCTTTTATTAATTCGAGCAAAATTCTAAAGTCCCGTGAAAATCTCCTAACAAACGCTGCCAAAAACCTCTATAATTCGAATTTTTCGTAACTCGACCATTTTTTCGGTCTCTTGAGGAAAAACAACCTTTCCAGGTTAGATTTTTGCGAAGTTTAAGAACTAAGCCTGTGATTTCCTTCATCAAATTCTCCCAAATTGACGGTATTTTAGTTTTTGACTGCCTTTTGAGTCATTTCTATCAATATTGGTGGGGTTGGGGGATGAGACGTTAATGTTTGAGATAATCTCAGCCTACCGCAATCAACAGGATACGTACAAACGACTACATCTCAAACTGCTGTGCAAGTTGCAAGTTGCAATTTTTCGCAAAACACGTATAAATCATCCATCTTATAATTCAAACATTTTAAAAATCTCTCAGAGAGTTCTATAATTACACAGATTTGACTGATTCTTTTTTCGTAAGCTTTCGGCAATAATGTGCCATCACATTCAAATTCAACGAAAAGCTAAGAATTGCCACCACTTTGCCACCACAAAATATCAGCAACAACAACAACAACTGAAGGAATGTCAAACGAAAACAATGGGCAAAGGTGGTATTCAATAAACTGCATCTCAAAATGACAAGACAATAAGGCTCTAGAGCGACCCAGTGCACCCTGCTTCATTCAGTTTCACTCTCCATTGATTACACACAATACACGAGACTGACTTGAGGGCAACAAAATCTTATTGCCACAAGGTGGAATCTGCATCAAAACCTACATTGAAGGTAATTTCAACCGAAATGACGGTTTCACTTAAAATTTACGTTGGTTTTTGCTGACATGAGGCTGGCAGCCTCTATTCCACAAATAGATAATGGTGCTAAGAATACAACTTGAAACAAATACCAAATTAGCATTCTAGCAAACAATTTAATCTCAAGAACATAATTCAAAAAAAGCCGAGGGTTTGGTTTTCTTTTCGCCCTTCAATGTGACCCTGACTTCACACAAAAAATATTAAATATGCATTGCGTATCTCACTAAAAAAATCCTTCACGATAGCTTTGTGAATGCCGACAAAATAATTTTCCTCACCTTTCCACTAATTTTCGGTTGTCACTTTTCGATCGCATTTGCTTTTCACGGTGGTTTTCCTGGTCGATTTGAAGACTCGACACTTGGCTGGACAGTGCTTCTATCTGTAGCAGATAATATTAATCTTTTAAGGCTTCGAATTAAAACTAGGAAAAGAGGAACGCGTCAAAGCTTCCTTGAATCAACGAGTGAAATTCAGCTACAAATTGTCCTAACAAAAAACACAAACGATTATGGCAATTCCTCAATATAATCAGCATTGCAATGAGAACAAATCACAAAGAAAACGAGATCAAAGGGTAAACTCTAAACATTTGAAAATACATTTTCGACTAATTCTAATATCTAGCTTTGATAAGATAAAAGCGTACCGTGTGACTATTTTTTTAAAAAAGCACAGTTGAAATTTATGAAAAAAATTATGAATTGAACTACCAAAATTAAATTACCTGGCTTGCTAACGCTATCATGCTACACTCACTGTCCGAATGAGGTGAGTTATCAAGATGAATTGGCAGACGAAGTTCTTCTGTACTGTTTTGAAGGCTGCAATGAGCTGACTGTACCATTCGAAGGCGTCTGTAGTAAAGATAATAGTGATCTCAACTTTTATCCAGATAAAATGATATAGACAGGTGATTAAATGATATAGACCAGATAGTAGACTTTGGTTCTTAGAATTGGATGGTTTTAACTTGCTAGCCCGAGATAAATGCGTTGATAACTCTAAATTAGATAGAAAGTGTTTACATTTTTATCTAAACTCCATGATATCATTCTAAAAATATTTGGAAATAAATCTAATTGTATCAAATGGTAAGATTATTAAAAGACAAGGTCCAGCAAAGAAATTAAGGGATCTAAGGCAAAGAGATTATGTTGTATTTTCAAAATATGTAATATTCTTAGCAATATAGAATGCAAAGCAGCTAGGATAACACAAAGTTTTATGACCAGAAACAGTCGTTTTAAATAACGTTCGAAAAAATCACAACACGTAGAATTGTGTAGTCAAATTTAGAGTCTTTCATGAAATTTTGCACGTGTCTTTTACTTTTGCTTATGTAACAAAATAGCAAAACGTGTATGAATTAATGATTAAGGGCATATGGGAGTGGCAGGCGAGATACGGATGTTTTAGAAGGGCAAAGCTTCTCTCTGCGGGAGAAACTCAATGTTCGTTATATGATTATAGTAAATGCTGTATTTACCGCGCAACTGCTGATCCCGAAACACGCCGGTGGTAGTATGAATGACTAGAATCGAAGATTAACAAAAACTGTCAACAATAACATCAACATATAGCAATAAAATTTTTGTATCACAATAAATATGGGTGAGATTCGGTTGATTATTTTCCCTTTTTCGTACCCGGCATAGATTCATATAGATAATGACAAAAGATTTGGAAATACAAAAAAATTCAGGGCTGCAAATGAACCGTTTGACATCAAAATCTTGATTAAGCCGCGTCAGGTATTTATTTCAGCCTTTGGTGGCAAGCGTCTGCTTTGTTTTTTGCGATTAGAATGATTTAAGAAACTCAATACACACTCTAGGGGATATTACATGTGCAGGGACCGCGTTGAAAAGGAGGGGGGCTAAGGGGGTAAGGGGGTAAGGTGCCCATGAGACGCTCAACATGTACTTAAAAATAAAGAATGAGCCATCCTCCTGGCTTTCAGCATTTTGAATCCACTTAAAGATTATTCAGTCCCTTTGATATCTTCAGCGGTGCCTGTGTATATAATAAAAAACTTGAAGGGGAACTTGACTTGACTAAAATTTTCACCTTCTTTCGGGTGTTGAGTAGTCTGAGTGGACTGACATTGTTTCATCCGCATCACTTGCTTGACCCACTCCTTCAAAACCTTCTTCTTTCGATTGATGTTCACTCGTACTTCCAAGTAAATGATTGTTTTGAAATATCGATCTGTGCTTATTTTTACGCTTATGCATTCCATGGAGAGGATATGTAGAGTATATCGACAAATAGTCTTTTCCTTTTGATCGGACTTCAGTGTTGTTGTTGTTGTGATTGACAAGGTCTCGAGATGGGCTCATCAAATCATCCAAATCACCATAGTAATCGTTAGTCGACGCTGTGCTATGGGTTGGACTATCCGGCTAAAATTGCAAAACTCGTAATGAAAACAACGAAATGCAAAACTTGCAAAAAAGCTCAGCATATTGAAAATAGGAATGTTGGGAAATAAAACCTGCTCTGGTAACAGAAAATCAAATTTCCATAGAAACCTGTATGAATAAATAAAAATATTTGAACAGAACAAAAACAAAATATATTAATATAGCATATGGATTACTTTTTACAATAAAACTTTACACAACAATTAAAAATTATGTAAGCATGCCAAAACAACTCTGTAATAGTTACAAAAAAAATTCAAAATTGCCATCCAAAGTAAGTCTTCGACATCAAAATCTCAAGACTCATTGGCTCTAGGAGGGAGAAGGGTCGCTTGGCAACTTTTGAATCAAAGAAGAATCTTTAAACCAACTTAAAGATTGATCATGTTTTCTGCAAGGATGCATCAACAGATAGACCTTTCCTTCAGTTACCTGTGTTGAAAGAAGGCATACCTCACATTATGGAGGACAAAGCTCTTCTCCCCTGCATATCACAAGATTTTTCCATACCCAGGCAAATTAATATCTTTGCATACTTTTTGAAAGCTTTGCATGAACTTTCAAAGGAAAACTTCAATATGCTGTATTTCATGAATCTTTATTCAAACCAAAACTTGTGCTTTTTAAAAAAAGAGCCAGATTCCTATGCATATACAATTTTTAAGGATTGACTACAATAGCAAGATCTAAGGCATCAAATATTCATGCTCCATTTGCTGCTTTTTCTAAGCCACTTACATCATCAAAAAATCCTTCACTGTCTGTATATGATCTGGCTCGTTGTTCAACCAAAATAGGCGAGTCTGGTGGATGCTCATTCTCACCTAAAATTTTGCAAAAGAAAAGCGAATCAAGACAAGGAGATCAACTTAGGCCAAGCTGCTTGAAGTGCCTATGATAGGCAATAGCTAAATAGAGAACTATAGGCTAAAACACCTGCACCATCAGTACTCTATTTATATTCAATTGAACTGAATGGGCTGCTCGGTTTTGGTCTATAGAATAAAAATGTTGCTAAAAAATTGCCACAGTGGATAAATAACAGTGTTAAATAAGAATTGTGGTAAATTTCATAAAATTATGATGAAAAGACTAATAAAAGAGAGATATAAATATACAATCAAAATCTCACTAAAGTCCTTAATCAAATTAGCATTGGGTTACCACATTTCCTCTAATGAATGCTGCCCTCTGATAAACGCCGCCCTCTATTGAACACCGCAACTTCAGCTAACCATTTGGAAAAAACGTCACCCTCTGACAAATGCCCCCTTCTATTGAATGCCACATCTTGAAAAGTGGCGTTCATTAGAAAACACACCACTATTCGAAAGCTATGAAAGTTTTTATATCATAGAGACGAGGACTCTGACAGAGACAGGGATATTGACATTTCTTGACATTTCCACAATGTGAAGACATCTTTTATAAACTTTAAAAATTGTTCATACAATCTATATTACGTGTTTGTAGGAAAAAATTTTTCAAAGTCTGTTTTTATTTTTTTTCATCACACTTTTCTTGCCATTTTTCATTTTGTATTGAACGCTGCCCTCTGATAAACGCAGCACTCCATTGAATGCCGCATTCAAAATTTGGAGTTTGTAATAAATGCTGCAACGTTTTTTAGAAGAAATACGGTAGTCAGATTTTCACAGCAAGGCCAAGATAGTTCATCTCAATAACTCTCTAGAGAAACATTTTCGAAAGGAAACACATATGTTAACATATGATTGTAGAAAGATGCATCACACTGGAACTTTTTGAATATTTTAGGTACTGAAAAGGCATATTCATTCTATATTAACTTCAGTTGCGATGCTTCATACAGTTTTATCAATTTCACATTTTTCAAACATTGTAAGTCACATTTATTTTTGACCAGCATGTAAATTGGACTCAACATAAGTCAGATTATTTTGTATGGTTTAAGGAGATCCAATTTTTGCAAGTTTGACTGTAAATAGCACTTGTAATGGAGTCTTTAGGCTATAACAATGTGATGTTTTGATATCCAATTACAGACAGGGGATTCTTTAACATAAAAACTATGAAATTCTATTCCTGATTAGCCTAAGACTTCCCCACAAGTTGATCCATGATAGCCTACTAGAAAGTGCAATTTTCTTGCAAATTATTCTAAAAACTAATTTTGACCATCTCCATTCACTGTTAGCTTTTTGCTTTTTTGGATGCTTCAAATCATTTGTTGCTTATTTTCAGTCTCATCCATTATGGTAAGCGGTGCAGACACCCCCTCCATTTTGTTTTTTACCTTAGCTGTGTCTCAGCAAAATAAACAGAAGGAGCTACACAAGAATCATGTGACATGTTTTATTCTTTAAGTACTCATACATCATGTGAGCTTTGAGTGACACTTCTTGATAAGAATTGTTCGTTTGGGAATTAACTATAATATCAAATTATTATTTGATTGTGGATTGAAATATAGCCCCATAGATTAAACTTGCATCATAATAGAATACAAAATATTGGAAACATAAATCTATTAGAACCATAGACCAACTATCGTGCAAAAACTTGCCTGATCTTGCCAAAGTCTTTTTTGAGGGGGCAAAAAGTCAAATTGATAAATTTAGTTTTTATATTTACCAATTGTGATTTCCTTCACCCTTTGACAGAAGTCTTGAAAAGTTATTTTTCCATCCCCATTTGGATCTAGCTGTTTTAACAGAGGTTCAAGTTCCTGCAAAACAATCATCAAAACATGATTTAGCTACATCATATCCTTGATAGCTTTCTATTTAAAGCATTTCTAAGAGACACAGAAAGCAACACAATTGCATATCATATTTTTCTGTCTAACAGTGCTCAGATTATCCATGCTTGTTGTAACAGTTTCCTGGTTTTTACCAAATTCTTATCCTGCCTTCAATTTATTTGACAATATGCACCCACAAATCAAATATTTACTCTTTTAGAAAAAATAAAAGAGTATTCTTCTGGCTCAACAAATGCATTGCGTCAGGCAGCATAACATAAAAATTTTACAGGGCTAGAAATAACAGTTATTCAAGAATAAATCCTTTTGACCAGACAAATAAAATTTCGAGGCAAAATTTCTCTAAAACACAATAGCTAACTGTGGATGAGTAAACTTCACACTGTCCAATGTGCAACAATTTATGACATATTACTTGAAGGGCTGGAAAGACATTTAGAGTGATTATTACATCATTAAAATAGGGAAGTGTGTTATCATATTTCCCATTAGCTAGCTCTATTCAATGTTTTCAAAATTGCAGTTCTTTCATTGAATAGCTATCTTATGAGTTCAAAGGAAACACATTAATCTGCTGAAAGTGTGGCTAAATGAGATTTTGGAGACAGTTGTGAAAATTGATTTAAATCATGTAAAGGACCATGTTATGGTTTCCTGTGGTGACCATTTTGCTGATTTCAAAAGCCTCGTGTGCAGTACAAACCAGTCTGTAATAATGTACAATTTTACATTGCATGGAAAAACATTGCATATCTCTATAGTTAAAGTATATATATTTCGATTACAATGTAAGCGATAAGGTTTTGGGTGGAAACTTATCCCATGAATGCTGCTGTCACGAACAACACCGCATTACAACGTCACGATGGATTACTAATAAAACAGTTCACTTCCTCTTGTTAAAAGTAAAAGATTCTAGCCTATTTGTCTTAATTTCAGTAAATCAACTTCTGTTAGCCCTATTTTCAAATATTCAAGAGCAGATCAGAACAGAACAGGTCTCTTCATTTCAGCAGAAATCAGACGACGGAACCACTTCCGCAGCTCGAGGAAATGGCCTCAACTTTCACCTACTAAAACATACACAAATCTGAATGCCTCACGTAGGCAAGCTATAACACTATCAAAATAACGTGCCTGGGGAAAAGAAAATAAATTCCAAATAAAATATAACAGTGGTCCTTACGTCTATATTCTCGAAAGCATGTTGTTTTCCAAGTTGTAATAAGTCCTCTATTTTCACAAAGCCATCGCCATTAAAATCACACGAATCAAAAACTGGCTGCAGCATTTGCACTACATCTCCATGTTCGTCCATCCTCTGAGCACCGAGTCACTTCTTAATCTAAATTACTTTCTATATTTCATTTCTCTGATGACTATAGGCTGTAGGTCCTCCAAAAACAATTTAAAGGTCCCTTTCTTCAATCGTCGTTAGCCTCTAATTGCATGGTGAAACATTCTGATTGTTTTTGACAACAACCACTTACCTATGCGCATGCTCAAAGAGTTCCTCCTCCGCAAACAACATGAGTCATGATAGCCTCTGTTTGTGCCATAGAAACCAGCGGTGACTACGATACGATTCATCAATTAACAATATTACAATTAACTTTATTATTACAATGAAATTCGCAACAAAATGAACTGATTTTTAATCACATTTAATAAAGTGCGAAATTTCACAAAATGCAACTGCAAAATACAATTGCGGTAACAATGATATAATGGAGATGGGATGAGAAAGTAATTGTCCGATTTTTTAGCTATCTTCAGAAGCCGATATTTCACAAATTTGCTAAAGCCTTGTGTAAAATGCAGGAAAACTAGCAAGATGCGTTCTTTAAGTCGCACATTTTTGGGGCCTTGGAGCAGCCAATAAGTTCACTTCGATAAAAATTGTCTTTTCGTGTATTTAAAATCCAATTTTAGAAAGCAGTGATCAAAGTGATGAATTTCTATAATATCTAGTGTAAACAATGTAGCCAGCACATGCATTGCTCGTACACTCCTTTTCACGTATCAATCTTTTGATGTGTAATGATACATTTCTTGTGAGTGAGTGCAAAATAATCCTTGAAGTGACATGTGTTTTCGAACGCTGTTAGCCCTTTGAAACCAGATGGCAGTCATCACACGAAAACAAGCCTTTTGTTAAAGACTATTCCTAGGGGGAAACAAGTGTTGCTCTCTGTACAGGGCCCATAGAGATAGGAATATATGACAGGGCCCTTCTGTACAGGGTATACCGTTGGGACCAAGCATGGATGTATTTACAGGGAAATGGCGTTGTCTGCCATCTGTTGTTTGCGAGAATGCACATGCCCCGCGCCCATGTTCGCGGAGACAAAAAATTTGCTTATACACTTTTTTTATAAGAACACGAGCCTCAAAATGGATAAAAATTTAAGAACAAATTGAGAACAAGCTGAGGCTGAGCTACTGTAAAATGAAATTTGGAACAACGTTTTATCTCAAAAACGAGGGTTTTCAGCCATGTGTGGGTGCTTTTTCGGTGAATATTAAAACATGGCGGCAAATTAAGTTTGTCTCTACGCACTTCGTTGGCAAAAGATGCCTGAACATCTCCCCAGAACGAAAAACTAGAAATCGCACTGCTTATACCCTATAAATTTAAGAACAAATTAAGAACAATCCAGCCTCAGATTTTCGAAAAAGTTAAGAACAGCCTGAACTCAAATTTACTGGTTCTTATAAAAAAAGAGTGTAGTGTATAAATGCGGAATTTGAATGGAAAGAATAGATACTATTGTATCTAACTGAGGAAAATTTTAATGATTTTGGTAGTGCCATTTTGTTAAGAGATCCAAAAATGGCTTTGAAGAACATGCATTTCAAAACTTATCCAATCATATTGTCCATAGGCAACGACAGCGGTCGGGACGTCATGCGCCCGTGTTTCTGATTGGCCTATTTTGATCTACAACTGTGGGTATATATTTCTTAGGCTAGAATCTCAGAATTGCCGACCATTCGAACGCTTTATACTCTGAAAAGTATCAGACTTGTCAGACGAAAAGTTTTAAAGTGCTTTAAAATATTTGCTTTTCCAAAGCTATTTCCAAAATTCTGTATCGCAAAAAATTGTTTGTATAATATATTCACTTTCGTTTGTTCAGAAACAAAGGATTCAAGTGTCTACAAGAGCAATTTTTCAAATCTCTTCTAATTTCTTTCCTTCTAGTATTTTCTAATAGTATAAATTCCCGTGAAACAGCATATTGAAAGTTGGATGACAAACAAACTTTGGCCTAAGAATCCATTTACTGGAAGGGAAGCCCAAAGGGCCTTTGAGAACGAGGGTTAATTTTCTGACTCGTGAATAAAATACCAAACAAAATGAAGGGCAAAAAGATCTCTTAAAAATCATGCCCTAGACATCAGAAAATCAGTCATGAGGCTACGTTCCTACGTTCCGTTCCGTTTGTGCATCGGCGCAAATCGCTAAACCTACCACTAACCTAAACAGAAAGTGGTTACTAAGGGAATTTCCATAATAGTCCACAACACACACTGTTCGTCGTCTTTCACCAAGCAAAGTGAGACCAACACTATGCCAAAAGCCTTTAATACCCTTAGAATAACCAAGGGAATGAAAATGCCACGAACCATATACTTTACCTTAGCATTAATAAACAAATCCTCAGGAGGCCAAGACTACCACGTAATACCAACAAACTAGTAACACAAATACAAGAGAAACACGAGAATGCATGACACATGAGACCAAAAATATGAATACTCAATAATCAACTCAGGCGTAATAGCCAAAGCAAAAGCTCTTCGTGAAAATAATTCTGATTAAATTTTATTGAATCATCATAATACCTTCCCGAGCAGACGTCGCAAGACGTCGGCATGTTTCCACAATGTAGGAGGCATTACAATCTGCTCAGAAACATTTGTTAAAAACACATTAGTGGGGTTTGTTTGGAATAGGGACATCGTTTAATATGTGACAGGGTACGTCGTTTAGGTGCCCCTTGGGCTTTTGTTTCGGACAAAGATTGCACGATTGTGGAGTTTGTGTTTATTGTAGCAGTGCTCGAGTAAGCTTTACATTGTGTCTTTTATACGGCTAAAGCAACAAGCGTGCAAGTGGGCATTGGCCTTGGGTATATAAACTTTGTCTTGGTATAGTTTTATTCTCACACGCCACAAGATAACCTGAAGT
Source organism: Rhopilema esculentum (assembly GCF_013076305.1). The sequence continues at coordinate 3,516,622 of NW_027019762.1, forward strand.
TAGACGTAGAGAGGAAAGGTTTTCCTTTGCAACCCTGCCCACCCTACCCATATCTAGGTATTTTAGGTGTTTGTAGGCATGTTAAATTCATCTTTCTTTTCTTCGTGCATTAGTTAATGGCCATATGGCTTGCAATTTTTGCATGAACAAGGTGTTGCTAGTCGGCGGATGAAGGTTATTGTTCTTCTTCGCAACCTCTTCAAAAACGGTTGGGTTTTTATTTATGGCCGTTTTTGCTATTGGCGCACCGACAGCCCAAAATAAATGGTCCAAATGATGAGAGAGCGCCACCTTCAGTCTTATGATTAATGATTGGTAAAATATTCTGAGGACCATCTTACTCTTATTTGCTAACGGTTTTTGTTTGGTAACCTGGAACAAATATTAACGCAAATCAAATTCCAGTTCTTTGAGGCGTTAGTATTTTGAAACCGGATAAAGGAACGGAATAGTAATTACTATTGGGAGCGTTCAAAAACCGGTTTCATTTATAATATTGTATCCGATAAATCTAAATTCAGGCCATCTGATTTTTTCAAGGATATAAAGGAAGACTCTATTGTATCAGGGAATAGTATCCTTTATGACAACAAATTTCTTGCTTTTAAAGAAAGGCTATGATGAAGACCAATATATGGCAACTCTAAATAGTTGATTTACTTAATAACTGTATCAAATTTGGGTGTTACCGGAAAAATGGCTCCTTTCTTTTAAATATATTATTTCTCTAATTATCATTTGATTTTCCTGTTTTGTGCGCTAAAATGTCAAATTTATGGTTGCGTGTGGAAATTTTCTGCCAACTGATGATGGTCACTGCGTGGTTGATAATTAAGAACGTTATTTTTTAATAGAATATGCTTTTTCGCGAGAATGTAAACTATAACTAGGATAAAAATGATTTTGTACATAAATGGGACAAATGTGAAAATATCCACGAGAAGCCATTTGATTTCTCTGGCCGTAATGAACATCTTACTTTTTCATTGACCACATAACAAATGGTACCAACATCTTTAACAATACAATGTGTGCCTGAGGTGCCTATGTCATACTGTAAGTGAATTTCAGTCTGAACTGGATCATCTAGTATTTCTTCCTGTCTGCAGTAACAAAATAGGAACACAATGCATTCCCACAGACGCAATTGATAGTAGATGCAATGCGCCTTTACAATGCTTTTTGCTTCAGACAATCTACTTTTCAGCAGATAATAAGCAAAAAATCAAAATATTGCTACATACGGTTTTTGAGAAATTAAAACAGTTCTAGAGATAGTGTGATAGAATTTACAGACTTTGCTTGAAATAAAAAAATGCAAATGTTTATCTTCACAATGTTCCATAGTTGTAATACAACCAGATGACCCATCTTTCTGTCTATTAACGACTGTTTCTGTTCCCCTTTCCTTTTCTTATTGCCACATGAAGGTGCAAACATCCTTCAACCCGGCATTACCTTTTCTTGAAGCCATATTTTTTCCTTTCATAGAATAAGTCTGTTTTTGAACTTCCAAGGTTGACAATTTTTGGGCATCCATCTCTCTATCAAAAGTTTAAGAAATATCATGAGGTACAAACAAACTAAAACCCTATAATTGGTAGCTCTAAAAATTGTAACACAATTTGAATTTTTTAAGCAGGGAGTGAATTTCTTAATATCACCTTATTTCTACATTTGTTGAACGCAGACTACAGAAAATGTTTGAACTATGGCTCCAGAAGAAAGCAAAGTGAGTTCAATTTTGGTGGGTGTAACATGAAATATGAAATTGTGGTACCATTGGGCTTCTAGAGTCCTTTTTAGGGGCCATGGATATTTACATGCAAAGAATCTTTCTTTATCCTATCCTCCCAGCACAATAATACTTTACTCAATGCCTGTCTGCAAATTTGTTTCAAATTTAGATTAATCTGCACAGTTGCAGCACTGGTTTTCATGTGAATCCCATACACAGACTCATCACAAAGCTTACAAATGCTATTTAAAAATAAAATCCCATAGGATTTCACCTGCTATTGTGCAACATTATTTGTTCCAATGCCAGCATAAGCAACAGAACAACAGAACAAAAATGCTTTCCTGTCTGGCATCTGGTGAGGCTCGGAAGCATGACCTTTAGAATTTATCTCATGAGAATTTTAAGAGAGGAGTATTCTCTTTGTGTAGAGGGTGACTCATAGATTCATTTATGTGCTAGATTTTCAGGGAGGTAGATGGATCAACCAGAATATTCAATCAGGCCTCTTCTGTAGTCTGAGTTGAGCTAACTCTGTTGTGATAGTACTTGCTCTTTGCCTATTTTATTCCATGTGACCAGGGGATATGCATAATACGTTTCTTTACCATTCCCAGCAATTGAAAATATTACCTTAGATGGTATATACCCAAACAACAATTAAATTCATCTTATTTCAATTGTGCTATAAGTTTCTGGAATGCTACAGATCATATGAACAGCGTAAAGATAATCAATTAACGATAATCAAAATAATAAATGACAAAAATATATGCTTAAAACTGAACAGGCCACAAAATGAATGTTCATAGCCGCTGTTTATTAAAAAAGGAATGGTTTTTGTATTATAGCATAGCTCTTTTACAGTTGTATAAAACATTGGCATAAATATACTTGATTGTGTGTCATGCAACATCAATATCAGGTAACAATATAACTTAATTTAAAATAAATTGCAAACAAAAAAAGAACATCTTTTTCTTTCTATGTACAATTTTATTCTAAATTCAAAATTATGTTGGTACAAAACAGTGACTTAAAAACACCACTTGTGGCAATTTCAGGTAGATATGACTTACATCCTTTTCCTGAACAGTGCATTCCTTGCAATAGTAGGCATCTGACACACCAGGACCACCACAGATGACACATCTTCCTTGATAAGAACCATAATTGCACTCATCACAAATTCTAACCAATGTGCAAGGACGGACATAAGAATCACAAATGACACATTTACCATCACCTGTCAAAAAGAAAAAATGATGTCAAAAAAGAGTTTCAGTTTTCCACAATCCCAGACAATAATTGTTGATACTTTTAAAGGAAACTATGCATTTTATTTCACCTTCCAATATTGATTGGGGGGAGGGATTAAAATTTAAGGGTAAAGTAGAAAATTGCAAAAATTGCATAATGGTCTTAACAGTTTTGTCTGAGATTGCAGCCTATAGAAGGGATGGATACAGGAATTTAGGTGACTATATCTCAACATTTTAGAGTTTCAGGGCCATGCCTCATGTTTCATTTGGGGGTGATGAATTGCGCATCCAGTGAATATTTCTTGGCCTCTCTGAAACGAAACTTGAACATTTTTTAGCAAACTAAGTATTTTGTTCATTTCAGTTTAAAAAGTTTAAAAAACTTGATTATTTTGTGCCATCAAATGAATTTTTATCGCACACCCCAAACTGACCATGCGAGTATTTTGTCACAGGCATCAATGTCACAAGCCCTGCAGCATTGAATGATATCATGTAAATTGCTATCTAGTAGATTGCATTTGTAAGCCAGAGATAATATTGTTGAACGCTGATAAAGAATAAACACTGGTGATGATAAAAACATTCAAGGAAGCTTTGAATGGACCTGACTATAGAACCTAGAAAAAGCACAGAAAATCTGACTACAGCTCAAGCTACAGTTGCTTTAGTCTGGTTCCTACCCTGTATTTAGTAGACAGTCAATTTAAGTTAGCTGTCCATTTTCTATCATCATATTAGCAAAAATGAATCAAAGAAATTGAATTTTCATGTTGAAATAAGTCTGTGTTAAAATTAGTATCTTGTTTAGCAGAACTTACATTTTTCACAGAGTCTTCCAATAGCTGAAAGAAAAAAGAGTAAGATTAATATTCAGCAATTAATACAAATAGCCTAATTGAGGATACTTTGAGAACACTTTGTATGTAAACCAGGGATACTCATTTTGTATTGAACTCAGCTCAAAGCAAAATCAAAGTTAAACAATTTCTATTCTATATTCAGAAAAAAAGACCAGTTTATCATGCTAATCAAATTGATCAGGCTAATCAACACAGCAGAACATCTCCCACCATTAGCTCAGTGTGCAAATTAGATTGATTAAGTAAAATAATTTGTGCTTTGGTTAAAAATTTAAAATTATGATAAGAAGCATTCTGTTCCCAGGGTGTTTAAGCTACTGCTTTGTTGAGTACATGATGTTAACAGTAATACATCATCATGGTTATATCATTATAAATTTATGCTTCTGCAAACATTCATGATTAAAGATATGGCATCGCAAAACAAATGATTTGAATAAAAACAACAGATGCACACTTGAAAACACCAAAAAGTTGCATAATACAATACATAGGCACGACTGCACTTTAGCAGAAGTTTGAATTTCAGTATAAGTTATGAGGCTTAAACAAGGACTTATAAGTTAGAGAAATCCCAATCACAAGAGGAAAATCTACCTATGTTTCAAAAAATGCATTTTTATGCCATTACGCCAATGAAATTATATATTCCATGCTGTGTATTTTCAGCGTAAGGAGGATGAGTTGAAATGGCCCCACACAATTCAGCAACCCATATTGGGAAAAAAGCTTTTCTTCGTAATGAATAGAGACGCTTACCAACACCTGGCTGCTTACGACAAAAAATCAAATCTGGATGATGTTTCGCCATAATACAAATATCTTCCCAACAGAGCAGCACTCTTGTGCGTCGTCAAACAAGAACTCAGAACGTTTTTATCAATGTTAGCTCCTCGACTCCTCGTTCAACTTAGGCCAGTTAGTCTCTTCCCCAAATGGAGGCTGACTGCATTTCGCAGGAAAAGTACACTAGAAATTTGTCCCCACGATACAACGGTTGTCGTGACAAAAACGCTATATTAGTTGAAACTATGAAAAATTGAAACCAAGGGTGTGTTAATTTGAAGCTTGACAGCTAAAATATGTGATATTTTTCTTTTCTAAAAACCAAGGTCCACGAAGGAAATCTTCACACAAGTTCTTGTTAGTTACAATCTCATTTTCTACAATTCGTTTACTGTTTCTAACAATAAGGAAATAAAAAGTTAAAACATTTCTGACAATTAAATAAATCACATCGTTTCAGTAAAAACTTCTTAAATGGAAGCGTCCCTTTAATACCTTAGAATGCTAATATTTACTAACAGTAAAACAATAAGATCTTACAAACCATAAATGCGACATACTTGCATTCAACGATTATGGTAGAAGTTGCCGGATAATATTCAAAAGGACATACATCTTTAGCATATATACACACGCAAAATTGTCCTGTTTGCTCATATATGGTGATCAATTACGTAAAATGAAGAGGCTTGTTAAGAATTTTTAATTGTAACGTAAATTGTTCATGTAAAGGGAAAAACTCAGTTCATTTCCAACCACTAAAAAAGCCAAAGTTCTTTCTTTGGCGTTTGAAATCACAAGAATTGCTGAACATAAGAAAAATGCATATGATGATCTGTATGGAACTAGTGAGTTTGAGGGGGGTAGATAAGGATTGGGTTATCCTCGAAAAAGCGACTGTACTCATGCCAAGGCAGGTCTGTCATTCATTATGTAAGCAAATACAACTAACTTGTGATAACGATAGTAAGCATTGGAGAATTGAATTTTATTTCACTGAAAAGACTATATTGACAAGGAGAGCACTGGTTTAGTGAAGATTTGTAGTCGTGCATCGAACTTTTTCTTCGCAAAAGAAAATTGCGTTCCGTTTGGGAGAAAGCTATAGAGGAATTGCTTGAAGAAGGGAATAAAGGAGAATTTGAACAAAACTGGCGCCGTCGTATCGACGCAAAATTGGTTCTAATATATAAAAGTTTAGGTTACCTAAATGAGATATTTAAAAATTTCAACATTAATGCTACTTCATTTAAAAAAATTACCTTTAAAAACGAAGACAATACAATTCTCCTGGGAAGCAAAATCTAAACTTAAATAATACATCTAAACAAACGTGAAAGTTTAGCTGGAATTTCTGAAATGCTGATTCTAAAGCAGCGGCTTTACAAGCATCAAAACAGTTGGAGAAAGAGTGGCAACTTTCTAGCAAATGATGCGAATTCCACAAGCATAACATCGTGTATAGTCGGCTTTATCTACGAAGTTTAACGATCTGTTTTCTACTGACGGTGAACATAACAACATTATCGTTGCAAATAAGGGTCTAAAAGTCTCAGGTTTTCGATATTACTTGACTATAACTTGGTGCTGTTAGAACTGTTCGTTTTTCTAGCTCACACAATGGTGGCAATAACTGCAAAGCAATTTCAGTGTGTATTTACAAGTGAACAGAAAGCAGCATAGTCGCCATGTCTCACATGTGCTCATGGATTAACCTCGTCTCCAGCTGGCTTTTCATCGAGGCTGTGCTTCAGGATATCGTGCATACCTTCGATAACTGTTTTCTACAACAAAAGGAAATTAGATTAATCGGATAAATTGGATTACTTCTTTACTAGTGGATTAATCAGTTACGAATCTCGGGTAAAAAACAGTTAGAAAATTCACGTGTTATCAGAATTTTTGTTTGTGATAGGAAGAAAAAGGTACATATAAAAAGAATGGTATCAACAGTTCCAAAAATTTGAAATTGACTTCACATGAGTTGATAATTATTTAAACAAGTGTTTAGAGCATTCAGACCATTTTACGATGAGAGGTCGACCATTGGTATATCTTAATTGGTCCAAGATTTATGGATATTTTCTATAGGACCAGATTTATTGCCAAAGATGAATTAAAGTAGTAACTTTAGCTAAAAATATGCGTTATGAAAACTAAAAAATTGTTGTACGATCAAACCAACTGAAAATGTCTGACATGCGTTAGTTCGAGCCTTAAAAGGAGCGGGTAATTTCAACCCCCCCCCCCTCCCCCGACATGCTATTGTAGCGCCCATGCATTATAGGTTTAAGTGGAAAGAAAAGTGAAAGGAAATATTAATGGCGGTCTAAAATCGCTAAAAAAACTGAAAAATCCTATTTCACAATCCCAGCTTGACCATGTGTACCGTGCACTTATCGAAAGCTATCTGAGACACGCTATTGTCATTTGGGGAAGTCTTCCTAAATCTAAATTGAATACACTCTAACGTCTGCAGGACAGAGCACGCTCAATTATTGATAAGGCCAGACTAAAAGACAACTGGTCTGATAACTGGCTGACCTTTGAGCAACTAACAAAGTTCGATCGATCAGATATGACATACAAAATAATTAGCAGATAATGTCCTGAAAGCCTTTGGGATAAATATCATCACAGGACCCAGCACTCCAACTACAGAACAAGGAACTGCAGGGGCCTACAAATCCCAAGAAATAACCTTGAATACGTCAAGAAAGGCTTTCACTATTCGGCTCTAAAGGCCTGGAACGACATTCCCATCAATATCAGAGAGCTCTCTACACTTAGTAAATTCAAAAAGCAATTGAAAAGTTATTATACGAGCTGAACACAACATAACACACGACTCCCTGGAAGAGCAGCTGCTATAAGATAAATTACTGTACTTGGCTTTAACTGTATATGGATTATATTAATATAACTAGGGTATTCATTTTCTTATTTGGTATTTAGTTGTAAGCTGAAGGGAATTTTGTGTATAAAGAAATTAAAATGAAAAAATGAAATGAGCCGCAGAAAGGCATTATTTGCTCAAACAGACATAGATGATAAAGGTTGCCAAAATGGTATCTGCTAAAAATATGAAAGGATAAATCGTGGAACCATCGGTATGGAAAATGAAAAGACAATTAGGATATATACACAAAATAAACGACAGAATACAATTCCCCGTTTCACTACATCTTGTAACATTTTGAGAACCAAAATGTTTACTCACCTCTTCACTATTAACGACAACTGTTTCGACAGTCTTTGAAGTGACTATTTGTTGTGTGGTCTTAGACACAATCACAGTTTCACGGGTCTCAAATTCAACCGATTCAAGAACCTCACTTCCATCTTCACTTTTCACGATTTCTTCTGTTGTTGTTATTGTGACCTTCTCTTCACTAGTTGGTACGTGATTTTGTGTTGTATTTGTTTCCGTCAGAGTAACCGACCAATTCCCGACCGTCTCTGGACTCGATCTGATTTTGTCGCTCGCGGGGATGACGTCCGGCGGACTTGTCGTCTCTGATTTCGGAGGTGAATGCGATTCAGTATCAGGCTCTAGTGGAGCAGGTTTCTGTTCGTTCTGTGTGGATGCAGCGGCGGTGTCTTGAAGAACCGTCTCGTCCTCTGTTGAATCCTCAGGACTGAGCACGCAGTTTGGTTTTACACTGAATAAGAAATGAAGGTAACAAAGTCATAATGAAACCCCGAGCATGACCTGTCCAGCTTAATCAACTATTAAGGATACACAGTAAGAATTATATTAAAGCCAAGTGTGGTACAGCCCGAAAACAATTTGTTAGTTGTGTTCCAAACTCCATAATATTCCATCAGTTTTGTTAAGATCAAAGATCCTGAGCCCGACTTTATTACTTTGGTGTAAATATTCACCTATATTTCGCAAGAACTTTAGCATAATATTATACGACCTCTATGCGCGATGCTTAGATTGGCTATTGTTTAGCCTGTTGACACAGAATAATGGTCTACGGCTACAGCAATTCTGGAAAATTGAATTAGATATCCGTCAAGAAAAGTAAACTTACTGAATAGCCAAATATTTGAGAAACTGTCAATCGTTGAGGAAAAAGAAAAGAGGTCGAGTGCTAACTGTCAAAAGGTTAAGGAAACTGAAAACAGGTCGAGTGTGAAAACCAGTCATGAATAAGACAGATCTGAAGAAGAAGCTTTTCTTATGTTCAGATCTGTCTTAAAGGTAGAGAGATATGTAAACCTCAAATCAGAGAATGGCTTATGAGACTTACATTTCATTGACCGTAAGGCAAAATCCTTGTATTTCAGTGTTACTTCGCAAGTAAAATCCTTGACCATTTCTTGTCAAGACCGTCGAATGTATGGCGCTAAAGAAATAAAAATAATTATTAATTATGATATTTGTGAAATAAGATGCAATGTACTTATATATGATCTGAATAGGTGAGTATTTATTAATTAGTTAAGGAAATTGGAGGTTACTAAAATATCAATGATCGCTTCTCTAGAATTGCCTTCTCTGGAAGTTCCATGACTTATATGGCCGTGAATATCTGGCTGGAATCTTTATTCGGAAAAATTGTGAAGGAGTAGCTCCAGACAAGCAACCCTCACCTTACCTTATCGTAACAAAGAGCGCGGAAACAAGGCGGTTAAAAGCTAAACACTGAACGAAGCTAGCATGCTCAAGTACCGTTTTAACGAACATATCATTTAAAGAAGTTATTATTTTGTTATTATTTAGATCTTATTAGGTCCTGTATAATTAGTAATCATTAACTGAGCTAAAGAAACGAAATGACGCATTAACAATAAATGCACATGGTAACTTTTCCATCTCGTTAAACATTTACATTTTACACATCTAATCGAGCAAACGAACCTGTCCATTGCTGTTAAAAATAGACTCTAGACAAAACGACTAAAGCCACATAATCTTTAAAATATCTTTTTCATAAGGGTCCTTATTGAAAGCAGTGATTTTTTATAAGAAATCAGTTCATTCCATCTCAGTAAAGACTAAATACGCGACTAAATAAACCTTAATACAGGAAAATTCAAAGTTATCGGCAAATCTGGCAATGGCAAATCGCTAAATCTGACAATGAAATTGTGGTATTAAAATAACTGAAACAGAAAGTAAAGAAAAACAAACAATACTTACCAAATATTATCTTTTTTAATAGCATTTGTTTTCATATGGGGTCGAAGACTGGGTACAGCATAAACGACAATATCTCCTAAATTGGTCAAACAAGCCATGCAATGGTAGTCCACCGTCTCTTCTTCTGAAAATCACACAGACAAAAACAGTGTCAAAGTAGACAATTAAACATCAATGTACAAGCATTTTCATAAGAAACTTAACGAGTACTGGAAATCAAGAAAAATTTAGAAACTTCAGTACTCAAAGCAAAAAATAAAGAAACACATGAGTTTTGAAGAAACATAAGATGTTTCGGAAATCCATCATGAGACTGGTTGGTTGGCGCTAAAAATAAAGCTGGAAAATCCACCAGAAAAAGGTTTCTGCTGGATATTATATGTTAATATGAAATATATTAAAATTCCTGTCAATTTTACAATTAATGACATCAAAATAAAGAGCTTCACCCGTACGAAACAACGAGTATTTAAATTTAATGAAGCATAATGAAATGAAATAAAATAGAATAAATATCCTTGGCATGGAGATGCCTGTAAATGGGAGGTTTCTCTAAATGGTTTACACCATATAGCTTTACTATACCATCATACATAGTCATAAAAGACCAAAATGTACTTGTCTAGTCAAAATTTTCGAAAACCGATTTTACTAGTTCATAAAAACGAAATAATTAATGCACCAATTAAGAACGAAATAATTAATGCACCAATTAAGTGGACAATGCCAAAAATGTTAAACAGAGCTTGAAGCAATAATCAATTTCCTTACTCAAAAATGGATATGTTTTAATGGGAAATTGGCCCTTTCGAGTTTCACATACCGATTTATCTTACACAAGTACAGTACAAGTGACGGACGCTTGTGCGATCTGATTCATTGTCCGTTATGAGATGAAATCTGTTATTTGGAGGTAACTAGGTTTTGACATCAGAAAAGAAATTTGGTAGGAAGATGAATATTTTGTCCGTCAAGAAGAAAGCTTTAAGGACAGGTGTCCGTTATTAGGAAGTGTCCGTTACTTGGAGGAGTCCGTTATCAGGAAATGTCCGTTACTGGGAGGAATTCGTTACTGGGAGGTGTCCGAAATCAGAAAGTGTCAGTTACTGGGAGATGTCCGTTATCAGGAAGTGTCCGAAATCAGAAAGTTTCCGTTACTGGAAGGTGTCTGTTATCAGGAAGTGTCCGTTATTGGGAGGCGTTCGTTATGGGGAGATGTCCGTTATCAGAAAGTGTCCGTTACTGGGAGCATTGCCTATGCTGGGAGGCATTCGTTATTAAGAGGTGTCCACATAAGCCAAATCAAAAAGAAAATCATCAAGGGTTAAGAAATTACTTTTTGACATTCAATAAATAAAGCAGCTCACCTTTCTTCGCAGGGACTTTTATCATTCCTATCCGCCTTACTCGTGACCCATCAATGGCTGTGAGCTTTTCTTTGTTTTTTGGTCTCAAAGTTGGCAATGCGAATATTTTCAACTGCTCTTCTGAGCAAATAAGCAACGAGTGTGGTCCTGTGGCATCAGCTGGCTTCTCACGACCCGCTTCGACCTCCTTGAGAGACGGCAGTGGCACTCCGTTTTTATCCAATATGTTGATAGACACAACGGGGGCATGGTGCCTAAGCTTTATTTCTTTACCTACCTCGGCGGCAATCGAGTTTTCTTGTCGTCTCTCCTCATCGGGAATGGTTATAGAATAAACGAATATTGAACCAGAATTCGTTCCAGCCCAGAGAGTTGGTGTTTGATGTGTTGCTGTAAAAGATCAGCAAAAGGGCATTGTAACTTTTTCTATCAAAAATATTTAACTAAATATGAGCTATGTATTATCAGCTTTTATATTTACTGCTCGGGAAATTAACAACCCTCTTTTTTCTTACTATCTCGAAACCCTTTCATTTTAGCGAACAAACAGAAATTTTTTTCGTGCCGACAAAAAAGAGAAAAAATGCATCACTAGGTACATAATCTTGCATGGGATAGTGACCAGGATTTTATTAAAAGTTTAGCATCTTTTAGAGACTTACCATCAGTGATGAATGTCTCCGCAAAGTATAAACACTTTACCAAGCTAAGCAATGATTCGTCAACTCTGCTCTCGTCAATCAGTCGTGGCGCTGAAGATCTTTCGATTTCGATTGGGGACTGGGTACGAGGACTCGAAGAGGATCCTTCTGTAGCCTCGTTGGCACCAGCAGCCCTTTTACGCCGCGATCCTCGAGTGCTTTTACGACTCCTGAATCGCCGAATCGAGTCTCGTAAGGATTTCGTAAATGATTTTCGTCTTTGAATTGGTCCGCCTGTGTTTGCAAGATCTGCAACAAAGAAAATTACGGATTAAGACTGACAATTCTTCAGCTTCAATCAATGCAGGCAATTCTCGGGGTTGTGGATTATTTAATTCATGGAAGAATTTGTGGAGTGCCCTGCACTTAGATCTGGGGAATTGCAAAATACAGAATAAATAGTGCAAAATTCAACCTGAAAAAAAGAAAGTGAAGAACTGTTGGCATGCGTATTTCATCCTAATTTATCCTAATGAAGGTGGTTTCAAGGCATGCCTATTCCTTACAGAGTCATTGCAAGAAACAGCAGTCGGATTTCACTTAAAAGTATAGTGAGAAGATAGATTAAATGCTTTCTAATATTCTACAAAAAAACTCCCAAGCATTGCTTAGTTTGGTTTCCGTAAAGAGCCAAAATAACTGCTCTTGATGCCAAGTTTTGATGAGAACGCTGCATCGAATAAATCTAGGTTCCGTCTATTGTGAATAATTCATTGAATGTATTGAGAATATTTAATCTGCTTTCTGCAGTATTCACGAAAATCAGAGAAACTGATCTAAACAGAAAAAATGTTTGGGATTTTAAACAGCAGGGAATATTTTGCTAAGTTCATAGCACATTCAATTCTCAACTTTTGCAGCCAAGTACGACTTCCAAATTCAAGCTCATTTGCACGTAAAATCTTAAATTTAGAACAGTTCTCCGTGGGAGGGACAGATTATGAGATGCATGTTGTGAAGTAGTCATGGTAAGGGTTACGGCTCATGTATAATTAGTCATATAGAGTTAGAGTCGAGTTAGTGCTGGAGATAATGTTAGCGAGTAAGGTCGTTAGAGTGGAAGTTCGAGAATCACGCTATGCTTGTAAATATACGCTGTAAATTGTTTTATATGAAGTGGAGTTAGATTTTTATGAGTTCTCCTCAATTGTGTTAAACTGTAACCTACTATACAATAATGCATTGCAACAAGTAAGTTGCTTGGTATCTTAGCGCAGCGAGTTGGGCCGTATGAACCCGACCATCATAACACCAGTTTTCAGTATCAAATAAAGTCTTCATTTCTACAAAACAAAATTTTGTTACCATACTTATCTCAAGTTCTGCGAGAAATAATAAAAATACATTAAAAATTAGTGTACTTTCTTGTGACTCATGCAACTACTACTTTATGTCAATTTTTAAAACCTTTACAAAATTTCTTGCTGATGAACCTCCTCAACGAGAAAAGGCTCTTGCCATAAGAATTTTGAAGGAAAGACACTTTGGTGCATAGCTCAGTTAGAGGTACGATAAAAAATTCCTTGCAGATTAACGAAATAAGCCACAAGATATCACTTTTCATTGAGAGTTTTATAATTACAATTTATTATGACTTGTTAATTAATTTTTGGCAAACATTCTGAAGATCAGAGTACAGCTAAAATTTACTGTCGGGACGGATCGACTAGCGGGTAGGATTTGTCCCACGGACTGGATTTCGACCCACGGATCAGAGGTTGCCAGTCCCTGCTCCAATGTAACATTTGAAATAAAAAGTTATGACGGGTGAAGTTGACAAATACGTACCAGTTGGACTGATAGTGCATTTTGTCAAGGCAACTTTGCCACTTCGATAATCGTAAGCAACAAAGCCATGACATGTCCCAACTGCAGCTCTAGAGCAAGAAAAAAGGAAAAATTGATAGCAAGGGACAAAACTAATGGGTACAGTTCGTACAATCAAACAGTTAAATTGGGTTCAATGAAAGGTCAAAAGAGATCCAAGGAATCTAAAATAACCGAGCCTCCAATAAAAATACACCACAAAAGCAGCAAGTCTATCCCAAATAAAATCAGTATAAAGCATTCGATGCCAGTCACTCTGTCATTGCAAAAAACCTGTCGCATCATTATGATTCAGCAGCTGTGGACACTTACCAATGAATTGCAAGAATATTTAATTCCTTCATCATTGGAAAGCATGATTAAATATCTAGGTCCTTTAAAGGTAATTTGAGATAACTGAATGGCATAGTTGGAGCTCAGTCTTTGAACGATTTTATATAAATCATCTCAACATTTAAGCAAATAATAACAATCTTTTTAAAACATCTTCGAATAGATTCGATTTTAAAGAGATGGCCTAAACTAAAAAAATTTGCATGTTCAGGCAGCTGCCTTCAAAGTAAATCTACAAAACCATTATTCTTATCATAATAAGTTATTGATGTCAGTATCTCACTGTCTAGTTCACTAACAAGCTTAGGGAAGAATCAAATAACTAAGCGAAGAGTGTCTCGTCGTAAACTGGATATGTGTTAAATCTCTCGTGAGTTGATATGCCTTGATGTTTGCACGAGCCAAAGACATTGCCCTTTAAAATGACAAAAAGAATATATTCATTAAAAGGTGTGACGACTCACAATTGCCAAGCAGAATTTAACGCGACGGCAGTGACAGCGGCTGGCGGCTGAAGCTGTACGACCCTTTCAGGTAAAATGCCATTTGTGCCGTCGATATTCTGTTTTAAAGACAGTGGCCCATTGCCCTTCCATTCAAAACCATCTAGTTTGGCTATTACGTTTATATTCTCATACTGCAACAGAAAAACAACTGATTTATGCACAATAGTTTGAAATAGATTAAGGATCATATATTAAAACTTTAATTTCGAACTTATCGAGTCTATTCCCATAACTGTCAGGGCAAAATTCATACGTGCCTTCTTTATTTTTGTGTGTGCTTATTTCAAGTTTGAACATGAGGTATACACCTTACATATGGTCTGACAAATCAGAAATGTTTGCTGTTACAAATGAAAGCGGGCTGATTATGTTAGAAAACAAGAATAGCATAAGTGTTCCAATGTAAAAAAGCCGAAAGAATATTCTGAATCTCACGAAGACTTGACTTAACAGGACTTGCCAAAGAGATTGCTTATGTCTGAGGAGGCGAGGCAGCATTGTTTTCATAAAAGATATGGGCATGAAATGAATAATTACCTCTGGAGATTCGATCCTCTCTTTCGCAAGATTATAGAAAATGACCTGGCCGCCAGCCCCACCAACAATAAGTAGTTGGGTAATTGGACAAAGTGCCAATTTTAGAATGACGAATCTGGTATCATCTAGCAAGGGATCAAATGCCCCAACTTTTTTGAATGGAGGCCAGCCTTCATCGTCAGCATCCGGATCATGGGGAGGCTCGTCGTCAAGGTCGCATTTTAGAACTCGTGATGTCATTATGGTGCACATTAAGTGCATGTTTACTTGGGAAACATCCCAGAACTTGATGCTTCCATCTTCGTGGCTGCAAAAGCAAACAATCTCAGCATAAAATGAGGTTTAACAATGTTTCAGAGATGATGTTTGAAATTGAATATGAAAATCTTTGGTAAGAAGAACAAGATTACCGTAAATCCTCGAATTAGCCCCCTATTTTCGATATTTTTGGATTGGGGCTCATTCGAGGGGGGGGGCTTATACGAGGGGGGGGCTTAAAGAATTATTGTTGACATTAAGATTATATTATTAAAAGACCTCGTTTATTTTAGTAGGAATTTCTTTATGAGCATTTAATTAATTACTACCAAAAGTATGAATTTGTTGTGGTAATTCAATAAAACGCGATAGGCAACCTCAGATGATGAAAATCATCAAATTGAGGGGTCCAATTTGAGAATCTACGGTAGCAGTGGGGGCTTATTGACAATTTGTAGTTCTAGGTTGGGGGCTTGTTCGAGGGGGGGGGTTGAGGGTGGGGGCCAACTCGAGGATTTACGATATTGCATTCGAACCAAATGCAGAAAGGTTCTGGGGCTTTGCTCAGATAAAGAAGATGGCCCTCGGATGAAGACATTTTGATGGAAATATAGTTGCCAGCTACGTCGCATTTAAATTTGTAATGTAACTATTTCGTTAAAGAATTTTAAGGAGAACAAAACTTGTCTTATCAAAAGAAAAGTTTCATCTTATCCTAGCATTTCTGGCTCTCCTTGGGACGATGTGCCCCTAAACCCTGTCACCAGATATAGTACAGCTTTAAAGTGCTAGTTGATCTGAAAAAATTAGAAAGAAGGAAACACCTACCCGGTAACTAAAAGGTCGTGAAAATTGGACTTTTTAAGAAGAGATTTGCCGCCGTTTATTGGCCATGGCTGAAAACAAAAGCAATCTACATTAGAAATGCAGCTGGCAATGAGTAAATAGGTCACTGACTCAAGCTGAAGTACATCCATAACAAAGGAGAGGAGTAAGGAATGGAGTGCACAATACTCTAAATTGTCTGCAAGGTTGTAAATTTGGAATTAGAGTCATGCAACAACTACTGAGAAGTTTAAACAGTAAATTGACAAGTAAGAATGGCCTTTGAAAAAAGCCCCAGCTACGAATGTTTCTGAAATACATAATCTGATCTCACACTCGAGAACGTAACTGCTAGAAGAGAATTTGACCCCGACATTTGGACTTAATAATATGTAAAAAACTGAGTGGTCTGTTACCTATGATGTCATTTCGTTACTTACACTAAAAAGGCATTGTTTAACCATATACGGTGTAAAAATCTGTGAAATTTTCAACAAATGTTTTGGGTCTGAAATAAACTTTAAACAAGTGAAGATCAACATAAGTCCAAAAAATACAATAAGGCAGGACGTCATTTTACCTCTTTAGACTGTTCACCACGAAAACATTTCTCTCCAAGAGATTTTATTCTGTTCCACAACTCATCTGGACAGTCATGACAGTGGATTGAGCATGTGATTGTTGATGAATGCAAACATGCTAGGTATGGCGGCATGTGACTTGGAAACCTATATAGAAAGATGAATTTGGAATGCAATCAACTCCGATAGCTAACGTAATAATTCGACATGGCTTCTCCATTTCCAATAAGAAAAAAATTGATTTTTTCTCGGGCTTATTTGAATTATTATGGGATAAACATCTGTTTTAGGACCCAGGGAAGTGAGTCAAATAGCGTAGATGTTTCTGTGACAGCTCGTCACACTTCTGTTGTACCGTTGAAAGGTATCCTTTACATATCGTACATAGAAAATTGCCTTGGCCTACAGAAAGCTTGTAAAGACTGTAATATAGAGACTAGAAACACGTGCAGAAGAGGAAAATGATTTGAAAAGAAGGGTGCGAATATAGCAACATTATAGCAACATGAGAATGCCTATACAAAACGGGAGATGGGAGTTTAAATTTAGATTTAGGCCGATATGAATATCTTGGGTGTAGATATATTTATTAACAAAAATGAACTTTTAGTAGGGTACCATCATATTTACCATCCGTTAATGATCTCAAGTCACCGAGGAGAGTTTTGCGTAATTGTTGATTTTAAAAGCTTGAATGTATGCTTCAGAGTGGCTTAAAAAGTCAAAATCTGACAAGATAGGGGATGCGGCCTAATTGCAAGATGAAAGACAACTGACATGCATACCCTTGCTCTTTGGATTTCAAATCAATCATCACAAATTCTTGTTCGCAGAGAACCGCCAAAGCAATTGGCTCATCTGCAGCAAAAACAGATAAAAATTATGATACAAACGTGTATTTCCTATTGCAACGGTTTGTACAATAATTTATGTCATTTTATCCGAATGCAGTTTGCGGTCAGATATAAAGAATAAGATAGCACAAACCTTATACAAAGAAAAGCTCGGAAACCTACTGATTAATAATTCAAGACAAAAAATAGTGAAAAATTTCCTGCAATTGAATTTCAAAATATCAGAATTTTGTCAGAACAGCGTCCGTTCGGAAATCTTAAAACGGTGACGATGTCATTGTTTATTTCACAGGCATTTCAGATATTTTTCACAGTTTACGCTTTCGCAATTGAACAGATAGCCAGATATGCATAACGATAGCACAAATTTCAATATGTATTATTGATATTAAGTTCAACGACCAAGTTTATATTATAAGGAAGAGCGATCTATGACAACATAGAAATAGCTGCTAGCAAATCAAGGTCTTTCAAGCGGCATGCTGATACCACATACCTGCAGCATAGACAAAACAAACCACAACGATTGGGCAAATAGTTACTCGACCGAGAATGACTTTGAAACTGGGTAACAGAACAAAAAGGCCTAAAATATTCTAGTGAACTGTCAAAAATTCAAATGTGTAAACTGTCAAAAATTCCTAAATGAAAAATTTTCAGCACGTGAATTGGAGTCAGCAGAATACCATCAAATTTGTTTTCACCAAAAAAGCAGCAGCTGAGCTGGATTTTTTAAATTAGATTTATCTACGCTTGCATCAATGATTTAGCTGTACATGAAGACGTCACGACTTGATCGAGAATCAAACAATAAAACAGGCATGTTGGCTATGCCAAGTTGGTTTTCATAGCCGCCTGGGCCATACGAAAGAATTGTGTTACAAAATCACTCACTCGAGTCGTGGGCATCTTTTATAACAAAGAAATCAATCACTTTCGAAGTGAATTCGAAGACGACTTGCACAGTGTTCCCTTGCAACAAAGAGATGGCATGCTTATCCCCGTAACTTGCTCTGGGTAGACCTCCAGAAAATACCACGTATGGATCCTGCCATTCAACCTTACGAATCGGTTTACATGGAAACGGTCCATATGGAGTCGATGATTCTTGAATCGGCTCGCAGTCTTCAGCTTCTTGGATGGTCCATATGGATATCATTCCTCGTTCATGAGCACTTATGAACTGGTTAGCACTGTGATGCCAGTACAAGCTCTCTAAATCATGCGATGCCTTAAACGTGCCTTCAGCCTTTATTTTATCTTGGTTCCATAACACAATTATGCCCTTCTTGTAGCCGATTAGAAGCTATGAAAAGAAACTTCAAATTATGAACAGCTTTAAACTTCTCATTTCCAATAGCAGAATGTGGGAAACCACGAACACTATATACCTTTTGATAAATATGTCGATAAGTCACAATCATCGAATTGAAATGGATGGAAAAACCAAAAAAGAGCCTAACAGTCTATATTTTCCAATGCCAAACTGGGAGTTGCACTAAGAGCTATTGACAAGTTCCAGAGTGGAACCAAACAGGCCAATGGACGCTATAATGAGGACATACAAACTGTCAATTTATACTCATACATATCACTGAAAAATTGTTTTTCACGGTATTAAAAAGAAACAACTTCGAATCGGTTCCTTCCAAACAAAATGACTTACTCTGCTTGAGTCAAACGGATGCTCCTTTAAGGCTTCCACTGAACCTCCGTTGGTCTTATTTTCGTCTCCAGGAAGGCTAGAAATATCAGCAAGTTATATTACAAAAATAAAGATTTTAAAGTAGGAATATTAGAATATCGGACTTTAGAACTATGC
Organism: Rhopilema esculentum; assembly: GCF_013076305.1. The sequence continues at coordinate 3,536,034 of NW_027019762.1, forward strand.
GAGTACACAAAACAATGACAATCGACTCGGTGAGGAGCCTGCTAAACAGAAACTCTATTCAATATTTCCAAAATATATTGTAAAATATGCTTTGATTTGCGGAAAAACGGGTTTAAGTTCCAAATACCAATTTCACGAGCAATGCAATATCAGGCAACTTTTCTGTTGAGAACTATCTTTAAAATTTTTATCAAAATACTGCCTTCAGCATAAAAAGCCTTTCATAAATTAAAATCCCATTTTTGACAATACAGAAATGACGTCACTCTTTGGCATACTATGAAATAAATTGTGCACAATCTATGTAAATTACAGCATAACTATATTTGCACATAAGTAATCGCAGGATACAATTTCGTATAACATATCTCGGATTGTACAATGTTAAGATTAAACTGTTGAATCAAGTAACAAATACTAGATTTGCAAAAGTCTTATTTTGTTTGGTCAAAAAGTAAATAAAACCATACAACAGTGATCATCTTAATCCTTAATCTACCTTTGCATGACAATATCCTGATAAATAATATGATCCTTGAGCCCAAAGCTGCATAGGTCCAAAAGGTAAATGTGGCCACCTTCTGTTCCAATATAGAGACACTCTCTCTCCATTGATAAACAACATACTGATATCTTTTTTAACCTGAAACAAAAAATAAGACATTTTGTTATGCACCCTCAATCAGCTGCAGAGCTTCTTTACTTTTAGCTTCAATGAACAGTTGCATTATCATAACACATCTTTTGAAATATGCAGTATTTATCTTGTTGATACTTATCTTGGTTCCACAACACACTATATGTTTCTTTTACATAAAATTAAATATAAAATAGACTAAGCTAACAATATGTGGCAGATTACTTATAATAGAGGGAGCTATTGCCCATACTGTGAACACTCACCTCCCTTCCAAAGTACAAGCTTTGACCTCTTCCATGACAGAACTTCCATCTCTTTCACTTACTTCCCAAAGATGCAATGTGTTGAGCTCACCGTCATCACAAACACTGATAATTTTACCCTATTTGAAAACAAAAATGGCAGTAAACAACTTTTTCTTAGTTCTGAGGAACTTTTCTTAAAAATTTAGTGAGCAATCCACTTTCTTCAGTTACTAGGTTCAAATAGCACAAATACTACATCATATATATAAAAATAAAAGAAAAATATACACTAGCATTAGAATACTTACGTTTTTTAATATTACCTGCTACTCAGTATTTGGGGGGACCCTATGAAGGTGAGTGTAATCGATTTTCTACAGTTTCAGTGAAATATTATTATAGTTCTTTAAGAATCATCTTTTCCATCCCTTTGTCTCAAAACTTGACATTTAATCATCTTCACACTGCCTCTATTTACCAAGCTTTCACAAATTTCATAATCTGCCTCAAGTGATTTTTTGCGTAATAGAAAATTCACCAACAAATAGTAGCAGTATCAAGGCTTTGTTTGTTAATTTAGATAGACTTAATTATTTCATTTTCTGTGGCTGCAGAAAAACATCATAAAATGCTTTGTGAAAAACAATACCTGTTCAGGTAGGAAAAATAGCTGCTGGATGCAAGTCTCTGTTGGATGAAAAGCAGAGAGTTCAACCCCAGGTCGACCATATCTAATTTCTACTGTTAAAGAAATCAATTTCTTTGAATGATACATTTACTGTTTAATAATACACCAAATCAAATGAATAATGTGTTACAATTTTAGGAAAAATATAGCTAAAAAGAAATAGTAAAAAAACAAAGTTGCAACCTAATTATATTTGCAGTGTTGTGTAGGCTTGAATTTTAAAGTGTGAAATCTAAGAAATGAGACCATATTGTAACATGTTTCCATAGTAACAATATGTATACAGGATTTCCAATAATTGAATGGAGTAAGATTTATATTAAGGATCAGAAGTTTTATGGCTCTGCAAAAATATATGTAATGTGAAAGATTAGTACAGGTGGCAGCAAACCGCCACAGCTAAAGGAATGCTATTTTGAGGATTGGTTAAACAAATGCTTGAACAAGATTTTGAGGAGGTAAAAAAAGCTGCTAAGAGAATAGCAGGCTACATCTATCAAGAAAAAGAAACCAGAATAAAAAACAAATTGGCTAATGAAAAAGACAAACAATTTGCTGCAATAAGGAGTCAGCAAGAGGTTTCTATCAAAAAGTGGCTTACAAGAAACAAATACAGCACCCATAAAGGCATAGAATAGGTTCTTCTCAGGCACAATGTGTTTTTAGGAATAAAGGCTTTCAAAACTAGGCCATATTATCAACACATACAATCAGCATACATGCTTTCAGATACCTTATAAAACCAAACTGTTACCATTTCTAAACATTTTCATTAAAATATTTGAGATGGGTGAGATTAGCAAAACAAAAGACATCAGGTATCAGAACTATAATTAATTGTAATCACAAGAAACAAGGTCTTGAAGACCTGGGCCTTAATCTCTTTTAGTGATGCACCACTATATCAATTAATGCCTCAGACAATCTGAAACAGTAATAGATCTGAAAATAGTGTTCAGGAAACATTTTCAATAATATTAATCCAAAGAAAAGCCAGCTTGCATTGATGAAAATGTGCAAATAATAAGGGATTATACTGTGTACTCTACAGACAAACATTTATTTTCTGCTAACAAATATTCTCCAGCTTTGTGGAAGAGCCCATGTAGATTAAAAAGTCTTCAATTGGGATGATTTATAATCTTTACACAAAGCACTTTAAGAAAAGAACAAAGCCAAAATTAAAAGGAATGAAAGCTGAGATTAAAGAACATGGTGACTTTATCCTGCCTAGTAAAACAAAACAGAATCCTGCACTGATAATAAGCCGCAGTTGCCACAATGCTAGTTCTTTTGAAAATTCTTTGTCTTCTGGGTAATCAAGCATCACAATTTCAGGTCAAATAGTGTTTTGTGCTTCTCAGACAGGACATATGGTATCCTATAAATAGACAGTTGTAGACGGTTCATCAAAAACAAGAGTGGAGCATTAATTTGATGAATAGAAATTTTCCTCTTATACATTTATCAATTCTTTCATTTTCAATAATTTCAGTCTGCAAGGGTTCAAAATTCCCAAGATTAGCTAATTATTCTGCTATGTTCCAAATAAGGCAACGACAATTGATAAAGTACTTGAAGGTGTTCATTATTATGTGGAAATGCTTAGAATGACATCTTTAGCATAAAGATCAACACCAAAAAGAAAGAGGGTTTCAGCCTAAACAGAATTTATTGACAATGGTTAGATTGGATATTTCATGCAAAAATATCAACAATAGTATTTAAAAGGAATGCTTATATGAATTTTATTTTATAATCTATGGTATTAAATACATATAAAAAGACACTTTAAGTAGCAGAACCTGCTGTTTACATAAAGGTTAATCACAACAGTCATGAAAAGCCAGGGACCTTGGAAGCATTGAAGGTCTTCAGGGCATACAAAGGAAGGGGCACTATGCTGCAGAAAAAAAGGGACATTCATCCAAAAACTCTATCAAAAACATTTCTAAGAAAAAAACATTTTTTGTGGATCAGGGCAATAGGGTCATGTGGGAGTGATCCTGACATCCTTGTAAAAAATATTAAAGGACAATAGAATAGTTTTATAATTATTAACAATTAAAATTACTGTTTGACTGTGGTCTGTCACAAAATAATGGATCTCATATACTGCTATAGAATGTGAGATGAATAACTGAATAGAACATGAAAGTTATAAGTTGACACTCTGAGTTTCAAGCTCAATTTGATTTTCAGCCAATGTGATAATTGTTACATCCTAGTTTCCTTTAGGCAAATCTGACATGCCCGTGTAGGTCACAAGCTTTTCCCCTACTGAAAAAAATCTCACATAGCAAATTTATTCACTTAAATTTTGGTCTTTTTAAACATCTGGCCTCTGAAAAGGTATACAATTCTACCTTAAAAATGTGACTAAGAATCATATGAAGTACTGAAACTTGAAATTGCCCCAGAAATGTGAAATGGCAATTTCTTTCCTTTTCTTTTAATTTTAGAAAAATTATTAAAATCATGTTTTTGTTCGTCTTTCTCACAACTTGCTAGATGTTAAATCAGAACCACAAAGATATAATTAATCCCAGGAAAAGGATCAAAAGAAAAAAAACCAAATAAAAAACCACAGCCAGATTAAATATTATTGAAAAGAAGTTTGGCTGGGTTTATGTTAAGTTCTATTAAATCATATTTAAAGTAACCCAGATAGTAGCCATGCTTCAATTGCACTTATTTCATTTGGCCAGAAAATTTGTAAGGATACATTTTTAAAAATCCAATGCTTGTTCCAATTGCTAAAAGGTTCAGCTTGGCATCATATGCAATGGCACTTGCTTTGTTTGGGAACCCATGTTCAACAGTCTAAAAAGATTAATTCATATATTGCATATGTGGTATGGTGAGAAAAATTTGCAGATGAAAAGATGTAATACAAAAAGTCAATTCTCAAGCAAAGGTGTCATAAATTACAAAATTCTGAGGGGATGGACAAAGATGGATATAATAATGGTCTGATTAGTATTTAAATTGAATTATCAACTTCAAAAAGAAACAATTGAGTTTTGCTTTCAATAATAGAGGCGCCTTCTTAGAAAACAAAGCGGTTAATCGTTATTGGTCTGTCTGTGCATGCGTCATCCAACATTACATTCAGAGTTTATTAGCATTGTCATTTTCGTTTTAACGATACCCAGATTATTCCAAATCGAAATAATGTGTGGGCGACATCGAAACTGGAAATGAGAGTCTTACTCGTAGATTAACTGACTGTCATAATGAGAGTAGCACTGACACAAATTAATGTCATCAGGTAGTGCTCTCTTGACATTTGACAACAAACTTGAAGAAGTTTAAGGGTGGGTTTATCCTTACATTCTAAACTTTTCGTCTATTCCCTACGATAACCATAGACTCAAATATTTACATAAAATTTCAGCAGTATAAACAAACTTAAAGCTCTAGACAACACAAGCTCGACATGATTAAAAGTAACTGTTGACCTTTATGCACCGGAACCAACTGGGAGCAAGATGAGATGAAAACAAATTCACTACTGTTGAATTTGACTGAGTTGTAATAGGGCGAGATAACCGGTCGTGAACAGAAAAAACAAACCTTTGAGAACTGAAATAAATCCTGTCCAATACGATCCTTTTCGGGGATCTTCCTCTTTACTCGTTTCAGCATTTTTAAAGTTCGCCTTTGCCAGCTGCAACTCTTCCCAAAACCGCCTTGCTCGCAGTCACTAATTGTAAGTAAGGCGTTAACTTTCAAAAACCAGCCTCTACATCAGTTCGAGGCATTTCAATTTGCATTTTCACGAGATGTTTGTGTACATTTTCCAAGTTCAATAAATTTTGCTGCCTGTGTTATTTAGGGGATCAGTTACACAATTTTACAATTTTTCAGTTAGCCATAATCATGCAATTTTAGCTGCTTTAGTTTCAATGGAGCTGTAAAATGGAAAATTATTCGAGAGATGCCGTCAGTTTTGATGATTTGGTCCTATCATCAGTTCATGTTGAATCAGAACATCAAAGAAGGATTTGTAAGTAAACCGTGTTTGTAAATTAGGTAATTTTTCTAAAGTTCATATACATTTTATTTTAAAAAGAAACAAGGGCTCTATTTAAGTCTTTTTTCAGTGCCTTCTGACATTATCACGCAAAAATGATGCTGTCACGTTTTATTTCATGGCCAAGTTTTATTTTTCTTTCGTATACTTAATTGAGCATAAATAACAATTAAACTCCGTTTAGATCGTATTTGACAAAATCAATTAAATTGAGAGTGTGGTTTACCCAGAATGCATGTCAGTTTAAAACAAGATATTGGGTGTACAAGAGCAAAATATAAGCTAGGTTGGAAAATGTATGATTTTGCTGACAGGTCAATACAACCAATGGCACATTATCAACTGTGACCTAAACTGCAAGCATTGATGCCCATATATACATTACTATAGTATAATATAAATGAATTCATTGTTATTTTGGTCATTAGAGGTCTTAGTTGCGAGCACAAGAAGTCCAGCGTCGCTGCAAGCATACCGTAAATCCTCGAATTGCCCCCCCCCCCTCGAAAAAGCACCCCCTCAAATAAGCCCCCACCCTAGAAATACAAATTGTCAATAAGCCTTGGACCCCTCAATTTGACGGTTTTTGCCATCTGAGGTTGCCTATGGCATTTTATTGAATTACCATGACAAATTCATACTTTGGGTAGTAATTAATTAAATGCTCATAAAGAAATTCCTTCTAAAATAAACAAGGTCTTTTAATAATGTCTTCTTATTGTATAAAATAATTTTATAAGCCCCTCCCCCCTCGTATAAGCCCCCATCCAAAAATATCAAAAATAAATAAGCCCCCAGGGGGCTAATTGAGGATTTATGGTATGCAAGTTTTCCAGCTTGGCATATAAGAAGCTAAATTGAACAATGATCGGAAAATGTTCGTAATTGATTGTTATCTTGTTATTAAACAAATGCAAGATTATGTTGGTATTGAGGAAGCTTAATTTTATATTTGCACCAATTATTAGGACACACCCATGTCATGTTCAGATATAAAAAAGCCACACTCTCGGTGTACACTTGCCATGCTCTGCAGTACAGAGCTTTGCTTTGCATGCAGGGAACATCAACTTTAAGAATTCCTTATAAGGGGGTGTGTCTTGAATCTGTCTGAAAATATTAAGTATTAAGTGAAACTAATATTTCTAATTCTCAAACTCTTCAACTTACTAATAATTGCTTTTTTTAAGTGGATCAAAACTTCCTTGTTACAAAATTCAAATTTGATGTGGTTGATCAATCCTTGTCAAACAGAGAGCAATATGTCGGCCTGTGCTATGATGAAGAGGGGGATATCATTGTTCATAGGGGAAACAACCATGTCATTAAAGAAGAAGAAATTATGATATGTGAGTCAATTACCCAAACAGCATCAAGTTTGGTCCAGAGAATTTTTTTACCACTTTAGTGGGCAATATTTTGATATATTGATTGAAAAATGAATAATTGTGTAATCAATAATAACTATTTATTCACCATTTTTCATAGTAATTACTTATACTTTATCTTATTACAGCCAGCAGTTCTTGATGACCTCTTTTAAAACTGCATTGTATCTTGTTTCCATCTCTTTTTGTTCCACCATTAGATTTGCAGTCACTTGCTTCAATGATTAGGTCAACATTTCCTTAAGATCTTCCTTCCCTGTTTCTGTCCAGGTGTTATTTAGCCATTCTCCAGGTCTATTTGATTGCTTGAGAAGCCTTAAGGTAACCCTTTATTTTATATAGCAATTTGAAATGAATGTCTTGATCATTAGAATTAGTTAAACTAGAATATTTTAACCAAGTGATAACCATTTTTCAATTTGCAATAGATCACTGTATGGCAACACCCTTAGCAGATGTTGGAAAGCAGGTAAATATTATAAATCCTCAAATAAACTTTAAAAGATTATCATAATGCAAGTTTATACATTTCTTATTAAAAATGGAGGCTGTAGCTCAATGTGGTTTGATTTTACCTTCAGCTGAGATGGGTAATAGGGAACAAATACTATGCAAGTGGATAACAATTTAGTAATTGTGAAGCGACAATGGAGTAAAGCATATATATACTGAATTAAGGAATTTTATGATCTGCAGACCTTACAAGTAGTAATTGCAGATAAAAGATTATCAATTTTGGTTTGTGCTACAAACATAACAAGAGATACAACTGTAGTCAACATTTGAATATCTGGCTGTTAAACCACATTGTTAAAGGCATTTGACACAGGTAAAAGTGGCTTACAGCCACTCGACCACGAGCAGTTGACCAATCATATTGCGCACAGTGAAAAACATGTGAACAGTTTCCACCTTTCTGCAAATCAGTGAAATCCTAGAGCAGCGCGCAGTGGTTTCACGTGTGCAGTTTTCAATACCTTTCTTGTGATCAATTTGGCCTAAGTTATTTTTGGATTCGCTGTACTTATGCATGTCAAATGCCTTTAAGAAAGTAAGGAAACAAGCTTTTAAAATCAAAAGAGCTCTAATGCTTGATCAATATTGCAATTTCTACTTCTGTTTGAAAGCTTATTCAACATATTGAATTTTATTATAAGATTTTTGAAAATTTGCAGCTAAAATGACAGTTTTTTTTTTCATTTTAGCAATAACTTATCTCTGTGACTTGCTTGCATCTTGTATTAATCCTCTTTTAGCTTTGGCTTGGTGCACTTTTGTTGGGTGATTGGATTCTGCATAACCCAAGTTTGTGAGTGCCCTAGAAAATTTTCAAGTTCCATATATTTCTTCTGATGACTGTAAGCATCTAAAGATTGCAGACTATTGAATTTTAAATGCAAATAGAAAAGTCAGTTGTGCATTATTTGTTTTGCTGAGCAGTTAAAAAAGTTTACTTTTTCTCATATTATACAAGTGGAGCTTATGATTTGACTATATACTTAGAAACATTGCTCTAGAAACCTAATTCAACATTTTAAGTCACGCATGCTGTGCCGTCGCAACGAAATTCAAATTAGGGGGGGGGGGCTGCACATTGTTTTCATTCTCATTCAGTACACTGTTATAAAGGAAACATACTACAGTTTGACAATTTTCGGGGAAGATCCAGCCTTTTTTGAGGGGGGCTAATTGCCAAAATCAAGGTTATCTTTGTTTTGTTTTGAGTACAGTTTTCAAATCTATTTGGGGAGTTTGAGCAGGGTTCAAGTAGGTGTCTATTCAGGGGATGGGAGCTTTATCAACCATGAGCATATTTGAGTACCCTAGACCCAATAGTTTAAGCTAGTTTTAAGTATTTTGGGATTCACATATAACATAGTTTATACGTAGGTTCAAAGAAGCCCATTGCTTGGAGCTTGGTGCTGGAACGGGTTTATGTAGTATGTTGGCAGGGATATACTGCAAACATATTTTTTGTACAGGTAAGAACTATATCTCTATTATATAATTTGCACAGGTAAGAATGCATACTTGTAGCTTCAACTCTTTTTGTAATTTTAAATGTAAAATGGTAAAGATGTATAGGACACAATCTTTTAATAGTGCAAAAATTAATAAACCTGCAGCCATAAGTACGCTATCGAACAGATTGCCCAGCTCCTCTAAGCTGTTTATTTGTATAATAATGTCTCTAAGCGATTATAGTAAAAGCATCCTTTCTTATTTTAGTTAAGTTTTTACCTGTATAAGCATCCATTGTTGTTTGGGTCTTTGTCTCATTGCGAGTCCAAGGCTTGGTTGTAAGACTATGAAAGCCTGATTGTACCTTGATATTCTATTTTGTTACCATCTTCGTTGATTCATCTATGCAATGCTGCAAGATTCATCTGTTTTCTTCTGTGGAAAATGTTTTAAAGTCACAAGCAGATTATAGGGAATTGTAACAAACCATTCATAGGAGAATAGGGGCAAATGCGTAGAAAAGGAACATAATATTCACATTCTAAGGGTCGTTCAAAACGTTTCGTATAAATTCTGAAAAGCATAATTTTTAATGAACAGATTTAGAACCAAAAGAAGCACACTAGTTCCACAGTTGACTTCAATCTCGAACAGGCTATCAACATTGAAGAGATTCTACTTGCCTAGAAGTTATCTTCTAGGCCTACAAGTCATAACACGAGAAAATTGAAGTGAAGGCCTAGAGGTGAAGGCCATTAATGTTTTTACAAAAACTACTAATTAAAAACTTTAGTTTTGAGAGGTTATGAAATATAGGTATATGAAAAATCGATATATCTTTGTACTATTGTCGATTTTAATGTACTATTGATAGTTGTCATAGCCAAGAGAGAGGAAAAGCTGAAATTGCTAATGGAGAATGGTGGTTAGCAATGAGCTTTAACATAGGTCAAATGTAAGGGGATGAATATGCAAGCAGTGAACGAAGTTTTAGCTTTTTTAAAAGGTACATACATGAATGCAAGAATGCTGGGAAGGCTCAACTTCAGCTTAATTCATTGATTTCTTTGATGGCTTGAAAATTGTGTTTCTTCCGATCCTTATGACTCTAGTGAAAATCAGGCTTTAAACTGATGACGACTCAGTTAATGACGTGGATGACTCAGTTAATACTTTTTAAAAAGGATGTACCAAATGTTTGAATATCATTTTTAGAAGTTATTTTATCAGTTTTCCATGTCTTTCTCTTCCACACCATCTTCGCATGCTCCCGTCCCCAAATGCCTTTATTCTTTGGAAATGTGTAACTTCTCAATTGTTTTTTGAATTTTTTATCGTTTTTTCTCTACAGATACTGGAGACTCTGTTCTTGAGTTATGCCAAAAGAATGTGGATGAAAACGAGAATTTATTGAAATACGGTAAGACTAAGCAACTTGTGTTTTTAATTTTTTCATATTAAATATTATCTAAGTTTAACATATCTAAGTTTTTAATATATTCAGTCATAAAAGTTACTTTGCATTGTAAGAACAACGACCTATCTAAACAAAATGAAGTATAATGCAGCGATTATAAACGAATTTTTGAATTGGCTTTTAAATTTTGAAGGGAAATCAAGTCCTAAGATTATGAAATCTTTTAATCGAGTCATGAAATCATGATGTCGAAACTGTTCTAATACTATCTAATGGCTTAATCAGTGAGAGAATGATTATAATTGTATTCCACTTTGTTGCAAATACAGTGAAGCTGCTATATAAAAAATGGGAAAAACCAGAGATTCCGTACGTTGCTGGAAGGTATCCGTTGTTTTAAGGTGTCCGCTTTCACGAGATTGATTTTGCAAAGATTTGGTCCAGGAATCAAGTTTGGATCACAATAATTTGTCCCTTGTTTGGCAATGTTGGCTGTTTGAGGCCGTTCGAGGTTTATACTGAATCGTGGTGACAAAACAATTGTGCTTTAGTTCTCAATATATTTTCTGACAATATTCGTTATATAAAACAAAGTTATAGAATTTCTTCAAAGAAAAAAAGATTATTTTTCTTTTTTTATCGTGTTTAGGGAAAACAGGAATAAAAGTAAAGGAACTCAACTGGATGTATGACAACTTCAGTCATTCAAAAGATAACGACAAATGCAGAAAATTTGACTGGACAAGTGATGAGATCAGCGAATTGAAGAAAACTGAGATCTTTTTGGCAGCTGATGGTATTTATATTGCCTTTTCGTATCTTTTTTAAACTTAATTGGATTTATATATTTCAAGATTTAGGCCTCGTCTATCGCTTTTTTAGCCCTTTCATGGCGCCGACGCTGGTAAATTGAAAAATATTATGGAGCTGTTACGCAAAAATTTGAGAAATGAATCATATGCATGTATAAATTCAAGGTACATCAAAGGTTCTAGACTCGTATTTCTGTGTGGTTCTAGATTTTTCATGATTGAAGTACAAATAGCAGAATAAATAAGAACCACAAAATAGCATTGCAATTTGCACACAAGGATTTGTTTCAAATTTCGAGAAGGTATTGGCAAAAAATAATTTGGTTACTATTCATCAGAGGAGCCTACAGTAAAACAAAGCACAAAATTGATCATATTCTTATAAAAAATTCTTCGAAGAATATTCTCACCAATTTATGCCTAGGAGGGATATATCAATTAAACATGGCAGAAACAATGTTAAATATAATACCTCGGTAACGAACTAATTTTCTAGTGCAATTCAATGACACATTTTTTATTCAATATATGGTCGAGTAGCAAAAAAAATAATTAAAAGATACCAGTATAATATTATATAGGGCATTCTATCGTACTTCAGTTGTGAGTAAAGAGGGAAAAATTTACAATAGTAAGGAAGATAAATAGATTTGCTTAACTGCTGTTTCTACAATTAGGCCATTGTTTAATTATATCATATTATCGTATAATTATATCAGATTTGAACTGTAAAAAAGCGTGGGGCCTATAAAGTTCTGTTACCTTCTTTTAGTCAAAAATCACCTATGCGAAGTGAAATTTCAAGCTAGATTTATTTTACGTTTTCAATTAAAAACTTTACTTGGTATCTCATCGTCGTCGTTTTTCGACAAATTTTTCTTATCACGAAACAAATTACTGATTCAACGCAACTATCTTAGGCAACATTTCATTGAAGAAATTTAATCTTTAGTACCTTGATTAAAAATTTATGCAAGAAAATTTGTTGATGTTGTTTGAATGTCCTGAGGGCGTCAAAGTTGAGCGCCAAAGCAATTCATACAGTTTATGTAAACTTTCAAAAGAACATTGTTTGTGAGATTATCTAAGCCCAAAACTGCTAGAGTTCGTGAAGTAATAATTCCATGCTTCAAACTTTGTCATAACCAAACACAATACTGTCCAGACTTAAACTTTATAAAAAGTACCAAACTTGTTTTTTCTCATAATTTTTAAACTTCAATGATATTTAAATTTGCAATAATACAACAGCAAAAGGGAATCTTAAGTTACTCACGGTGTTTTTTAAAAAATATTCTAGAGTATTTATAGGCTCAAATTTTATATTCCAAGAATATCAAGGGCTTGTAATAATTAAAGTATTCTTTGAAAAACTATTGCAGTATTATCAATATATCTTTCAGATTTAAAGACAATATATCTTTTCAGATTTAAATTTAAATCAGATTTAAAGACAAAAATTAAAGTATTCTTTGAAAAACTATTGCAGTATTATCAAAATATCTTTCAGATTTAAAAAAAATATGAAAGTCCTGCAAGTAATTTTCTTGTCGCAGACGTTTTCCTTCTCTCAACTGATTTGAACCATTCAAAGCTTTCTTGTGCTCATTTTTCATCAGCATAATCTACCACAAAAATGTTGATTCGCTGAGAGATCACACCACTTCTATTTTCTTCCGACTATATTGGTCAATTGGCCTACCAGATACTGACAATGAATCCGCCAAAAATTGAGCCCATTTGATCTTTCCAGCGTGTTTTACTACACTATCTACAAAAATATTGCACGCCTCTACAATGGAAATTCCTACCTGATGTTTATATTTTGGCAAGATCTCCTGGGTCATCTAATGCCTAGCTGCAATACCACTTTTTCTTACCATGTCTATTTGTATACCCGCCGTAGTTGCATTAGTTTTTAAGTTTTCTTAACAGCAGGGAGGGACGAAAATATAGTCTACTAGAGTATTTTCTATCTGACACTTGAGTTTTTTTTAGTTTTCGCTTTCCTGTGAATACAAACCTCCTTAAAACCGTCTTTTTTCCAGTTATTTATGACAATACATTGACTGAGGGGCTTTTTTGCAAGCTGATAAAACTCATGGAGAAAAGTGAAGCCAATGAGACCAAATTATTCATTTCCATCGAGAAAAGGTACTCAAAATGTAAAATAATCAAACCTTGAGCTTGATATGAAAGAACTGGGCGTTTTGAAGTAAATTTTCTATGGTAGTTTTCAGTGAGTAGTATATTTATGCTCTTACTTGGAAGAGCTTTGTCAGCTGAAATTTGACTATGTATCTTTTTTATACCTGTCGGTCGGTTCTTCATTTGCCTCAACGGTTTTTAGAATTTAATTTAAGCACACTTGTTTTGATGAAGCATTCTTGTCGTTGTCTGCATAAAACTAAACTTATATAATGCATGTACTTGTAAATTCTCCCTGCGATATCTCTCAGTATGGCTTTTCACCCCATGAAATTAGCTCCAGATTTCAAGTTGTTAGAACTTTAACAACTCTAGAGAATTAGGGGGTAGAAACTGTCAGCAGCTTCCAAAAAGTATTTTTCTATTTAGGTTCTATGCACCGTTTGTTGTGCCCTGTAGAGACATTTGTTTTCCAATAAATTTCTACTTTGCCTACAGCCCTCTCCCCGGATTGATCGTAGTTCGTGCTTTCTGACCCCAGTTACAAGGTACTGGATAGCTTTTGCGACGGATAACTTCTTAAAAACACATTGAAGCAAGGAAGGAAAAGCTACTAAGTGCGAAGCAGCTTGGGCACCGTGAAACCAGAATTGGTACACCATGTAATCAGGAAACAGGTACAAAATGCCATCCGGAAAAGTTTTCGGTACCGGGACCCCCAAATACAAAATCCAATTATTCGAACAAGAACATAAATTGGACTTCTCGGAAGCAAGATCTGGCTAAAGGGGGAAAGAAGCCATTTTCATGGACGAGGAAAGCATAACTTTGATGTTTGAACTGAATTATTTTTTGTGTCAAGGCACCTGTTTTTCTATGTGATTTTCTAATGATTATCATCTCTCTGTTTGCAGAATTAATTTCACAATCGATGAACTGGATGTATCGTGCCCTGCATACAATTACTTCAGGAAGATGCTTGGTGTTCTTGAGTCTGGCCGATTTCCAAGTTCTTCACGGATCCATCGTGTACAAAGAGTTGATTTGAGGTTTCCACAATATTTTGATTACAAAAGAATCAAACAACTGGTATGCCTGCCTCCTTATAAAAGCCTTTTTTTCAAATCATGCTATTAGGCTTACAGTGAGAAACCCGTATAGTTGACAGTGTCTTTATCACGTTTCAAATATTTCTATTGACTTGAACAGTACACTGTCAAAGTTTCAGGCAAATTAGGCACATTGCTTATCTACTGTATATAAATACTTTATATGCTATGTCTATTCCATTCACTTATTTGACGTCCCTTATCATTTCATCAAAAAATCCTTGGATTCAAGTTAAACTCATTACACCTGCTAATTGTAATCACCCGTCCAATATTATTCTATATCAGCACACGAATTTCCTCTTTTCTCTTTTTTTGAAGCAATGACGTAGAAGCTTGGAGATAAAACTTCCACAAATGGACCTTAAATTCTGCCTTGTGCTAAGCATAAGTTGCTCTTTGCTCGCAATTTTCTGCCTGCACTTTGTTCTGAAAAGTGCCCTAGTTCTAAAAGATTTCCTTATTCCAATAAGCTCTCTACCTGTGAATAACGCGTTACTGCATTCCTTTTTATCTGTCCTGTTCGCCTATCCACTTCATGTTAGTTGAACAACCCAAAAAATCCATCAAAGAACTCAGTTCCCTCTAACGGCCACGGCCTGACTTTTTCGTTCACTTCTTTCCGGCATTTTTTTACTTTACAGTTCAAAGAATGGCGCCTACACCTAACAAGCATAACGTTTCTTTTTTGGTAATCACTCAATACTTAACAAAATTATGTACACTGTTACCATTGCTGCTTTGATCAGAGCACGTAGAATATTCTAATTGCTTAAAAGGCTGTATTTATATAAATTGTGATGTATGTTCTCAAAATCATTTGTGCCCATCAGCAATTTTCATTCATTTCCAAACAAGTAACAGTTGTCTCTCATTTATTCTATAGGAGCTTTGGCAGGTGACGTCAGAAAAAAAATAGAAAGTCCCTTAGAAATTCATGCGAAGATTTGTTTCGAAACCAGAGTATGTTACTTAACTTTTGTGCTAATTCTTATTGTAACCTTATTGTTAACTTCTCGTAAATACCAAAAACGAATGTCAAGCGTGTGGGTATTTAATCTGCCTGCCTTTTGCGCTATGCAAGGTATGTTCTTCCCAAGCCTTTTAATTTTTTATGATATTTTTATCATTTTTCATTGACACGATTGAAAGGCATAGAATCTTCTCTGAACACTTTTATTTTCTTTGCTCTAATTGTACTTAAATGGAAAACCGTAAAATCTTCGTCTTGGCATCATTGATGATGCTTGCAAAAAAAGTTAAATCTTTAAAGTGCCTAACGAACTGTAAATTTGAAAGTAATAGCACTACATCGATTATGATGCGGCCCAGACATTTAATCCAAACGGGTAACCAACATCGGATCAAAAGACCACGCCTTATTTTAATATAACCACGCCCGCCAGGGCATGAAAACTCACCCGACCATGTGACCAGGCGGTCACAGTAAATTTTTATGAATAAAGCTCTGCAGGAAATTGTTAAAAATAAGTTCTTTTCCAACAAGGAGCTTTGTTTCTTTCATGTTCATAAAAACATGAAGATAAAACAAATATATCTTATGCATGTGCCTTTTACAGGTTTAAATGGTTTTTCTACCTAAGAACCCTTGAGAAAAATTCTTGTTCGATAAAAGTTTACAGTCTTTCATCGGTCTTGAGGATCTTTGTTATAATTTGCAAAATTCTTGAAAATTTGAAAATTATTGCGATACTGGTGCATGCAAGGCCCCTACCGTATATTGCCTATCACAATTATTGTTACTGCTTAAAGCAAATTTTCTCTTATACTTTATGAAATGATTTTTCCTCAGGATTCTGACCTATATCTTAATCAAATAGTTTGTTATAAACTTCCATGGATACAAGGACATCATATTATCAATCTTTTTAAGCTCATTTGTTAATTTTGTTTATACTAATGCTTGCCTCCATCTCCCAAAGATAGCATCTACACCCAATTTGATCTCCATTCGTACTTTTCCACCTGCATTCTAGCAAACTTTGATGTTCTGAGTGTAAATATTCTCACCAGTTAGAAGGTAAATATTATAACCAAGCTCCTATTCCAGATTAATTTAGGCGTTCATCGTGAAAAAAAGTGATTTTGTTAAAGTAAACTTGCAAACTTGTTTATAAATGTAGCTTATGCTTTCATTAAACTGATGACACATCATTATGGTTTTTGGAACGTGACCCTTTCTTTTTTTATCTTTACATTCTCGCAGGAAATTTATGCGTCATTTTTGTCCGGTCGCTCACAGTGGTTCTCCTAACCCATTCCTCGAATTATTCAGACGGATAGACTGACGAAGTCAATTTTTGAAAACCCTTATTTCAACTCCCAACTCTACTGCACAACAGCTAAACACTAAGATTCTTTTATGGCAACTCACAATCGGTTTTGTTTCTAAAACCATTAATAAAGATTTTCATATTTCTTCGTTTCACCGTTAATTTTCTATTTGAACGGCCTTTATTTGATTTCTAGCAGTGTTTTAAAATGCTAATTAAACGCCCGAGATTCGTTATCAAGCGGTTGTCTGTTCTGTGCTACCCTTCTCGTTATATGTTATAAAACTTCACGTTCTTCTGTATCCAGAATTCCAAATCGTTGTTTTAGTGATGTGAGAGAACTGGAACCAAGTTATTAAGTCCTGTGTCAATAGAGGATGGGGTGAAACGCGAGAGAAAATGAGAGTAGTGAAGACTGAGAACCAAACTGTAAGAAGTAGTCGTTGATAAAAGATTCCTAAGAGTTTAATAGTTAATAAGTAGAAGAATGAAGCGTTTAATAGTTAAGTAGAAGTGGATTGATGAAAAAGAAAACTGTAAATATCGTATACCCTTTTGGTATTCTCTTAAAATGTTTATATCGCTTGATTCAGGTTGCTTTGTCACATTAGCCGTAACTAATAATAATAACCGCTTGTTTATTCATTTATGCAAGTTATTAATTTAGGAAAGTCAATTTGGCTGCAAACTATGTTGTTTTTTGTTTTGGTATTCTCATCTAAAACAACAGTTTGTTGATCAGAGAAGAATCAAATAAACACATGGCTTTGTTAATGTGTGAAAATGACGGATAATGCTTCAAAGTGGTTTGAAAACGACAGTGTTTCCTAGATTTATGTGTCTAATGTTACATTCTGTTGTAATGCGTCGTTTAATGTGTCATCAGAAAGTCTAATATGCTTTTATTCTATTTATGAAAGCTTCCTGATATTGAGAAAACAGCATTCTGGTCGAACAACAGTTTGGCATGCATCAGATGAAAGATTGCTTGGAAGCTGATTGGTAAGCAGGTAAATTCAAATGAACGCTCATTGATGCTCCTTGGACCTTATTTAACTATCTATATTGGTCTGATTTGTAATCGTAGATGCAGAAATGATAGATTATGTAAGCCATAGAAAAACAATTTTTATGGCAATGTATATTTCAAGGGCTCCTCTCAAATTATCTTCGATGTGTTTTCAATGTGTATGCTTTGTTCGTTGTTTCTTCAACAATAAAAATGCTTTTCTGTTACTAAAACCTTTTGATCTACATTGTGGAACATATCAAATGAAAAATTCCCTGTTATTGAATTTTTCTCGCTATGCTGGTTGCCATCTTCTTCAAAAACACGAATTTCTTTGAAACACAAGAAAATGAATTTAGGGTCAGTTGAATCAAACTGCCTGTTATTTAGAACCGGGAACCTTGTTTTGTTTGACAGGGCATTTCTGAACACGTCTTCTTTGACAGATGCTGACACTGCAACATGTCAAAATTGCAGGGTCAGCCTATGTACACCGTTCCGATACATTCCAACAAAACATGATGGCAGTAACGTCACATAAGCCTCAAAGATCGTCGGATTGGCGCCGCTGCGCCTGTAATCTTGGAGACCTCTTTGTGAAAACGTGTTTTGGAGGCTGCTTTATCTTTGACTGCGATAAAAATCATGTGCTTTAGATTTCGTTTAGTTTCCGCGTGTTTTTTCAAAAGCTATAAAGAAATTTAAATTCTATGGTTTACTAAAAATTCTATGATATGCTTCAGAGTTTCGTCCGTTCAAATACTTGTATTAACCATTTAGACATTGTTGCTTATTTCTTTTCATAATGGTTTTAATTTTATTGCAAAAATTCTCAGCCTACAATTGCTGGGCAAAGATAGTTGAGACTTTTCAAGAAACTTTATGTTTTCCCTTTCCTTTGAAAAATAGCTTCCCCCCTTCCCCAATTCAATGTTGAATGCATGATTTTGAAGCAAAAATGATAGAGCTACAAATCCAACATTGCTTTTGGGGGGGGGAGGGGAGATTCGAATTTACAGGGGCATGGTAAAGTAGAAAATTGCAATTTATCTCAACATTTTTGTCCGGGATTGTAGTTACAAAATGTTTCGGCTCTACCAATTTCTTTATTTCTTTTAATAAAACATTTTTTTGCCTTTGCCTTACTATTCTAGATGGGTTAATAGTAACAGGTTTTCCAAATTTTGAAATGATCACCCTCTAGCAGGAAAACGATTTTGTGATTTAAAAACTATAGCGGAGTGTCCGACTTGGCAAGAATAACACAAAAAACCTCGTGAATTCTCCCCAATATTTCCTTCAATTTCTCAAACGCCTTTTCTTCTACTCAACTTTATTCTGAATCCCTTTAAAGAGTCATTGCTAACAATGAGCCTTCGCGAGGGTGGCAAATTATCCAGGCGACAATCCAAACAATGGCAGTAAACTTCTACGGATTAACCATAATTGATTTCAGACTGTCTGAAAATGCATTATGGGATGCTTGCGTAGCGCAATGGCTCATTGTTAGCAATGAGTCTTTAACTATCATCCGGTCCGCCTTAATCTCCTTTTTCTCTTACAGCCTCGTTTACAATATCAAATTACCATGCTTCACATCTTTACAAAACTGTTTACAAAGTAATTTAGCTACCAAAATATAGGACCTACAGTGCTATTTTGCAATAGAACCTATAGTGCTATTCTTTATCTACCCAAGCTGACAACAGGGCTCAATGACTGTAGGTTGATATAAATTGCAGTAGTATTAAAGGTCTATCCTTTTAAAGCTCTCCGATGCCAAAGCATTTTGACGTCAGTTTTCATTTTTTGGGGACACATTCCTAAAAATCTCCTTATATTTGATATGCTGTAAATCTTCAGTATATGTTTCCTCCATACCCTTTATGATACAACCTTCTCCCCGGCGTCCTTTTTGAATAATAAAGATTTCAATCGAAGTGTTTTTACAGGTTTTTTTGAATAGAAGATTTTATTTGAGATGTTACCATTGAATCGGATATGATTTATTAATGCCAATTCTCTATCGTTTCCACAACAAGGTAAAACAACGGTTGTGTGAAATTGCCTTTTTGTTTAATTGAAACCTGCTAATAAGAGACCGTTGTAGAGCTGATAATTTTCAATGCAATGCTGGTAGGGCAATCCTTAAATAAGAATCGAACGTTTTGGGGGTACAGAGGAAAAAGCTGGTTGTACTATTGCAGGCGGGGAGAAACGTAAGACTTGAATTGTAAGTCATTTATTCTTGTGTAACAAGGGTATGCCTACATTAAGGATTTCTTCCTTTTAAGAGAATTCATGTATGTGTTTTATGGTCTTCTTTTTGTCGTATTTACAACGACGGGAAAGTATCTTATCTCTTGATGATACGGCTGGATTCTTTTAAAATTTCTGTATCTTATAACAAGGAAACTTCTTTTTTGTTGTGATTAAATGATAGTTTTTTGTTTCATTACCTGTCTTTCATGACTCATTTGTGGTTCCCTGATTGCATGTTCGCAATTTTTGATCGTAAGCACAGTTGCTTAGCAGCAGTGCTCTTTAAACATGCTTAATATGAGCGTGAATTATGCGGCTGGTTCTTTGGGGCATTTTGTAACTTTGTATGGACATTCTATCTCAAGCAAGTATTTATTTACGAATAAGTAGTTTAGTGTAATGGGATACGTTCTGTAAATGTTTTGCTCATCTTTGCACATATGAGAAAAACATACTATACAATCTTAACACTGTGATCCAAATAATCGTTTAACCATTCCTGCGTCATAATTGGCCTTTGCCATTGATGGTGCGGCTGCCATGTTTTCGGAACTATGAAAAGGATTTTCGCAATCTTGTACTTAGTATACAGTCATTTTTAACGAGAGCTTTTGGACTACCAGGCTATTTTGCCCCGATATTAGATCTGAAAGTAATAACGCACTTGTGTACTTTACCGAGTAAATTCAATATTAGGTGGCATATATCTCTAATCAATATGACAAGATTTGTCTGTTGACAAACTTTCCTGGCTGCAATGTCAGAAAAGCTAGTTTCTTCGCTAATTAAGCAATAAGCTAATTAAGCAATAAGGTTTCTGCCAATGTTTATACACTCTGTTTTCTTTTCTTCAAACATCAACAACTTTTAACGATATGCCAAAAACCAAGTTCTGGTTCTTGGTTAAACATTGGTTCTTGATTCAATGCTGCGAATTCACTCCATTCTGCGAACCATGAAATATACTTACCTTTGAAATTTAGTGAAAAATCGCGCTGCACTATATATAGCAAACTTTAAATTTTAGGAACAATAACTGCCATTGTTAGAGTTGGATCACTAATGAAAACAGTTTAATCAACATAGTTCGCATTGCCTGATGATTTCATTGCGCGTGAACCTCTGAATTTCAACGTAAAACCGTCCCGCTATAAAAGAGCCTCTTGAGCGGTGGTGCAAGAGCGATAAATTTTCCCAGTTTCTTCTTAAAGCGACCTTTCCCGTCTTCCTCCTCCATTTCCGGCTATAGATTACAAAGTCCTTAAGCTGTATAATTTCCAGATAATTGCAAAGATTAAGAAAGCCGTCTAGTTAGAGAGATGCGCTTATGGCGTCGGAACAAATCTAAAATTTCTGATTCCTCGTGCATGCTAATTCCCCACACGTGCTCAGTTTCTACTGACATAAGCATCTCTTTATGAGATACTCAGTACTGTTACTACTGTGGAATAAATCTCAAGAAATCGCAGTTTTAAAGATGATTCGTAAACCTATTTCTTGGAAGAAATCCTGCCCTGTACTTTTGAAAAAGCCGACTTTATTATTGATTTTATATATGCGGCCGGTAAAGCAACGTGTTTGAGGGGATTCTTTTTTATTCCATTAAAGTTTAATCTCAAGGAAAATCCCGGTAAGTCAATTTCCAGTTCTAATGTTTTTCAGTTGTCCTAAAAATTAGCAAACCTAATTTCATGATAAATTCAGAAATTTAAGAAATGAAAAGATCCTCGCAGCTTGCTAATGAAGATTGTAAGAGGGTTGGATTAAGACCCGCTGGATTGTGAGTAAAGTTTTTCTTTGACTGAAACTTTATTCAAACGCCTCTACCACACGGTGACGGAGGAGGGGTGCGGGCATGCTGATAAAAAGTGATTTTCCTGTTGCTCTCCAGTCAATCAGATCATTGTTCAGAAAGTAAAGAAAGTAGCTTTTAAGAACCCCCTTTTCTTCCCACGGCGCTTTTGCTGTTAGGATTTTGAACTTTATTTGAATGGCTTTATTTGAAGCCCCGCAGCACAATGAGGGGATCAGACCATAACATAAGCACAATAATTTCCGCCTGTTCGTGACGGCCAGTCGTTTTGTGAGGGAATAGCCAACCGTTCCTATAAAAATCCCCTGGCAATAATCTGCTTCGCCAAGTCCATAGGCCATACGACAAAAAAGAATTTTTCTGGTTCAATCTCAACTGATTCTTTGTGGTGATAAATTAAAAGACAGCTAATCTTGTCTCTGCAAATTGATTGGCTGTTCAAAAAAACTTTTTTGTATGAATTGAAGCTTCCAAGCGACAGTGGCCAAAAGTAGCTGAACCTGCCATAGAGTTTTGGGAAATCAGGAAACTTCCTTGCGCAGATGTCGATGAAATATTTTGTCATGAGTTTGAAATGAAGTTTGAAACTGCTGGCCAGTTTCAAGCGGATCCGATTGCTGCCCAGCAGAAATTCTTTGGCTACTTGTAATCCTCTTCAATCGCATCAGTGCCTTTACAGTAACAGGTTGCATTTGCCACATCGAAGCAGTTTCTGGTAACAACAAATTACTTGACTTCGTAAAAGTTTATCACAAAGTTTAATAGTGAGAGCATTTTTGAACATCATTAGGTGGGTAACTACCTGCCCCTTTTATTTTTTTGGAAAGAGCACCTTCGCTCCTTCATGAGTGATAATTTATGTTCTTCTCATATTTTGGGATTGCTATCATCGTTTTGGTGCCCTCTTCTCTCAAGCGTCCGTCCCTCCTCCAGTATCAGGAAAGTTGTTTTGCAGTATATTGGAGGTGATTTATCCTGGAAAGGGAAGGTTCAAGCAGGGGGTGGGGTGATTTTGGACACATAATATCGTCCATGCTCAGCTGATGCAGTCTCAAATGCTCATTTTCCGTCCTCCAAACGCAAAATGAGTGCACCATTTGTATTAAGGGTGACCCTTAGTCGGTTTTTGGGGTAGGAAGGGTGCAGCCCCCCCCTAACTAAACAACATTTATCGCATTTTAGAATCAATTCGGGCAGTTCTATCTCAATGAAGCAATAAGATTCGGGCAAAATCCGTACTTAGCTCCCTGTAAATGTTTTGCATCCGGTACGCTCATGATTACAGCCCATTCTCTTTGGTATCTTGAAGTACCGTTTCGCCCTGCAATTTTATCTTCCTCTTCACTTATTTTCCTTTTCCAGGTTCTTAATTAATAGGCTGCTATCCTAAATTCCAGCCACTAAGGTTCTTACATACATATAGGCCTTGCGCACATTAGCAATGTTCTTCATCGCAAGAATTCTCACTGACACAGTTAAACCAGCTTTTATTTTCATATTAAATTTCAACCAATCAAACGCATTTGTCTTGTTGGGTTGTCCAATTAGAATGCAACTTACCATAACCTGATTTACTTTAACCTGGTTTTATTTGCCACTGTGAATAGGGTATAAGAATAACAGTCTAAGAATCCTTTATTCGTATATATAAAGATAAGAACCTTTACAATTTTAGGCCTCTTGGG
The DNA here is from genome assembly GCF_013076305.1 of Rhopilema esculentum. Next base: position 3,559,542 of record NW_027019762.1, read on the forward strand.
AATTCTTATTAAGGGGGTTTAAAAGGTTCGATTTCAGCCTGAAAGTTCTTATAAAAACAGGTTCTTTTATGCGGGTTTTTACTGTATGCTTACTGAAAACGACTTTAGCAACCTTGCTGCGTAGCACTAGCACTGCTTGGCTCTTTGTATCTATACACCATTAACTTTATCTTTGTATACAAATATCCCTTTCAAGATTTAATGTGATGATCTTTAATCTAGTTAACTTTGTTTTGAGCATAGAAAAGATATCTATGTGGTCTTGGATGCGCCAGTAAAATTTCAAATGATATATCTATGCATTGACATCATTCATTGTCTTTCTCTAGACATTCCCTTAGACAGTCTCCAGATAGCTTTTGGTTACTGTAATGATATATATATACGACAATAACATAGAACAAGCTTCAAATGGACAACCCTTCATCTTTCAGGGCCTTTCAAGCAACCTTTGATCGTTGTGTGTTTTAGTCAATACTATTCCTTGTTTAATTAAGGACTTTTTGGCCGTTTGAATGGGGTTTTTCTTGTAGACTGTTGATAGACAGAACTAACGTTACAATCTATTGAATGGCTAACAGATCCATTGATTCCTATCAGTCAATGGAGTTGCATTTCAAACCTTTTCTAGGGTTAGCCTCCTAGTTCCTGATAGGCCACTATAACTCTTTTGCCTGACAATCTCTACTCAATTTCCAAAGGTTTTCTTCCCCCTTCTTTAACAAAATCTTACAATACATATTACTTGCAAATTTTCAATACAATGTTACCCATGTTCATTTCCTTCTTACCCCTAGGCCAGTTAGACACAGGGGCATCACTTCATACTTTTTGTTGGGAGGGGGAGGGGGTAGCTGCATAATTGCTCTGCAGAAAAAATTTTGCCCTTGCGAAAGTTGAAAATGTGGGGAACTGGCCCTCGCTTATTGTGTCCAAAAGTTCCCGGATGTAATGCCTAACCTTGGGAGGAAGTGCAAAAGAAATTTTTTAATGAGTGAGGCAACCCTTCATCTTAAAGTCAAATAGCATGCGTTTATTTTTTACAACACACTTTTGATATACACACTAGCTCGCACTGATTTCGTTACCCTAGATGTAAAGTCTCTATACACAAATATTTCTCAATATGAGGGCATCAAAGCTTCCCTCAATGCCAATCAATCAAAAACCATTATGTGGAAACTACGCCGCTGGATAGAAAATACAACAAAGGGTGATATTCATTCCCAAACATAGTTATACTGCCTTTACACTCTCTTTGGTATAAGGAAAATTTTGTCAGAACATGAGCCTCATAATTGGTCAAAAGTTAAAAACAAATTAAGAACAAACTAAGGCTGAGCTACTGTAAAATGTAACTTTAAACAATGTTTCATCTAAAAAACAAAGAGTTTTTTTTGCCATCTAGGGGTGCTTCTTCGGTGAACTTTCAAATTTTTTGCCAAATAAAGGATGTCTTACTCACTTTGATGGCCTATGAGGGTTGAGCACTTCCCTAGAGCGCAATAACTAGCAACTGCACTGCTTACATCCTAATAATTTAAGAACAAATTAAGAACAATCCAGCCCCAGGTTTTCGAAAAAAATAAAGAACAACCAGCCTGAACTTCAATTTACTAGTTCTTATAAAAAAATACTTTAATAAATTTATTTCTCCTTAGTTTCACTGCAAGCGGTGCTTGTCTTTTTGCATGGTTTTTAAAGTTAGACACAAATTTTGACCAAAGCTGTTACACTGAAGTGAAAGGAAATCAGAATCTATTTAGAAATCTATTCAATCCAGCCCAAGCTCACACTGGAAATTCCTATTTCGTGTCATTGGTAGTCAGTCTGTATCACTTCACTTTTGGAAGAAACAAATTCCAAGCATAACACACTTTCTTGATACAGTTATATGATAAAACAACAAAACAGATACGTTGGTAGAAAACGTTTGCCCTGCAAATCAGCTTTGCCCTGCGAGAAGGTACTATTTTCGTGGCTGGGGGGGAAGGGGGGAACCACCGCCTCCCCAATACCACCCTCAAGTGAAGCCCCTGATTAGACCATTTCCCTGCGACTCCAGTTAGACAAGTTTAGTAGTCTTATTATATGTAAAAATTTACTTCGATATTTAATGCAACATCATCCTAAGCAGTTATTGCACTTGGTAATCAACCTGTATTTTGGTATTTTAACATTTTTATCATCGACATAATTTTCACAAGGGCTTAATATTTCATTAGTGTTGCCGTGGGAGTAGTTAACTCGACTGATGTGGTAATTGGGCGTGTCCATTAGACAGGAGTCTATCTGGCGATAAAAAACCTGAAACAATTTCTGCGGGCTTAACGTAGCATTGTATCTAATCTTTTCACTAACCCAGTTGCCGGTGGCAGCGGTTACAATAAGATAATTTTTGTTTGGCCTTTCGTTGTTTGGTGAGATATGCCACTTTTCTGCATAAAGAATTACAGCATTTTTCAGCCTTTGTTGTTTATTGTTTTGTGGCATTGAAGGCATTGGTCGAAAAAGACACCAAGTCGTCAAAGTAAAGAGAAAAATTGTACTCCGGGAGAACCTTAGAAGTTGCCATGAAACGCTAAACATATTTTCGTCTACTTTAGCGGAATTTTGATATATTTCCACAAGTTTTCTAACCTGGAACAGTATAATTAATTTTGAATTTTTCTGTATAGAACACTTCGGAGGACATCTATAATAGTATCAAAATCATAAAAACGTTAGGCATTTACTTTTAACGTATTTTTAGGGCGTTTTTACTATATTTGAGATACTGAATCCGAAATTAATATTCCAAGTCACACACTTCTAGGAGACCCTAATGTCCGGCATGAATTGATGCATCATAGCATCATCATAGTATGATGCTATATAGCATAAAGATTATACAATTTATTAGGTATACTTTTTACAATGTACCTTACAGAGCAAGACCCTGTTTTACTTTATTTGTGGTGCTGAATCCGAAAATTGATGCTAAAAATTTTCAAGGAAATTTTGGAAAAAAGATAAATAACTAGCACTTGTAGCTCGAAACCTGCCGTAATAATTCAAAGATTTACAAGCCATTGACGATGCCCTAAAGTTTTTCTCGAAGATAAAGGGTGAAATTTCCCCAATGTATAAAAGTTCAACAGAGGTGACAAATCCCAGGAAAAGGCTTTATGGGCACTATCTTAAGTCATTGATGCAAGGTTTAAGCCCCAAGATAGCTTCCTTGTTCCAATCCATTTTACTGGAAAAGAGTTAGCGAATCAAAATAGAATTTTAGAATTAAAAGAAAGTGTCAACTACTTGCGTCTATTTTTTGCTCGTATTTTTCGAGATTTTTTTTGGCCATTAAAGCAGTTGTATGAATGTAAAGATTTGGTTCGAGGGGGTGGGGGGGCTAAAATCGTACAAAAGAGGCTTTAAATTTGGTTTCCTACTTAATATTTTGCATTTTTCCCAAAAAGTAGAGGGTTAAAGCCCCACAGCCCCTTGATCTGCGGTGCCTGAAAGATTTCACTGCCTCCATTTCCATAGGGTAACTGTCCTACCAGCTTCATATTTATAAATCCGGAAAAAAATCTTTTCGGTTCTATTCCTTCCAAAAACGAACAGAATGATCTCTATCTCGATTCACAAAAGTTGTTCTATTGCCATGGAAACCATGCTATTGCCTGCCACGGCGAAAGCGAGACATTCAAGTGCAAAATGGCGAAGTTGCAAAAGGCCTTAGTAAAATATTTATGAGAATCTATTTGCTGATCAATAATGGATAAACTCGCCACAGTTGGTGCAATCTTTAGAAAAGGCTATGTCATAAAATTGAACTGTTTCAAAACTTCGTTTCTCTGATTTTTTTCACAAGTAAGTGACTTGGCGTGAACAGTGTTGTTGGTAATCCAAGTTGCATTTAGGATCGCATACCTTGCCCTAGCTTATGCTAAATTATCTCAAAGGCTTTTTTAAAGCAAACTGTTAATGTGATCATGCTATTCGTTGCATTAATTGGCTCTGTGAGTGAGCGTGCTCTGCGGCTTTGGTTGTTAACGCGAACATAGAACCAACTGGTCTGAATTAATTTTTAGGGATGACCTTGATCAAGCATATGAGTCAGGTTTTCATAGCCAACGCTACAATCGACAAAGAGAAGGCGGTCGTTCAGTAAGTGAGATCAAAGTCTGGGTTTTTCTGATTGTGGCTTTCGAAGTCGCTGCAAGTGGCAGTAGCAGACTTGTGTATTGAGATGAAGGAAGTAAAAGATTTTTCAAAATCCACCGAAAAGGAAGAGAGTCAAAATTTGATGGTGAGTACGTTTGTATGTTTTCAGTTACAAGCTAATGCAAATTGTCACAAGGCTCTTTCTCGCATGTTTTTTGAATTTTCAGTTTCCTCATTAAAGTGGTTTTGAGCCTCATCAAATGCAAAATTTAAAATTATCCTATTTATTGTTTTGATAAATGTCTTAAGAAACAGTGCTTTGCTGCTCATAATGGTGAATTATTTGCTCCATAAACCCTTTTTATTGTAAGTGAATAAGATTATGCAAACTTATTAGACTGGCATCTGTTCATTTCACACATCTCTGAGACAGAAGGCAGGCTGTCTATTTCCTGATCATGACCTTGATTCATTGTCTGTTTGAGATCTTTCTTCAAACTCAGTTTTCATTTGGCAATCAACCAATTTTAATATAAGCTTTCCTGTTAACATTTCACTGCATAAAAGGTTGATTTGACAACAATTACAATTATGTCAAAATGAGCTACTTTTCAGAAGGCGATGATGGGATTTTGACTGCTTTAGTAGTGAGTCTCAAACAACTATTATTATAATTGGCACAGCTTTCATTGTCCAAATGTGCTTTCATGTCCTGGTGATAATACAGAAATGCACCTCACAATAAATTATGTTCCTTGTGATTGGGAAAAACAAATATCAGAAACCATATTCTTTCATCTGGAGGTTTTGATTGGTTGTGATGTTAGTCTTTTTAATTGACAATTATGTGAAAGTACAAAGATGTTGTTGCTATGCATACTAGTCAATTGAATTCTGTAACTTATTGACTGCAACTTATTGTTTGTAACCAATGCTTCAAGGATTATTGAGAAGCACTGTTCTCACCTGTATGCACTTTTCCACCTCCCCAATAAGAGTTTTCAAAGTATGTTTTTGTATCAGCTGAGTAGCTTACAGTTTAGAATAAGCCTATTGATTACAAAGTGATCTTACCATGAAGCAAAATTGAGGATAAATCACTGTGGTTGGTTGTCTTCTTGCTTTATCCCCTAAAATCACAAAATGCATAAAGATATGATTGTCTCTAAAGTGTATGTTCTGTAAGAATGTAAACATAGACTTTAGAATGACAAAACAGCAGGATATTTAAGGAGAAATTCAACATTCTATCTTAGCCTAATCTTTCAATCTGACATTTGGAAAAATTCAGAACATATGTTAGGCATACAGAGCAGTCACTAAAACTTGTGTAAGTTAATCAATATAAACCTATTATTGACATAAGTTTTATGGAAAATTGTTATATAGAAATAAAACATCTGATCTGTTGTAGACAGAACAAGTTTGTTTTCATACTTGATATTCTGTGTTCCAAAAAGGTTGTTAGAAAAAGAACTGCCAGGCCAAATCAGAGCCCACCAGACATAACTTTTAGTCTACTTGGTTATTTTGGTCTACATACCATACTGATAAGCATTTAGTCCGGTACTTGTGGATAAATTCTAGATGGAGAATGGATACAAAATCTGGCATAACGACACAATTTTCCCAAAATACCTGAAGTGAAACCCCCAAAAGAGTTATGTTCTATCAAACAGTCCCAATCATTAACAAATACTAAACTACTTTAGTCAATTATTATAAAAATAAAACAAAAAACAAACTACCAAAATAAATGCTCTGTTATTTTTTTGTAATTCAAATAATATATAATTACATTGTGAAGGAGAGTTTGTAGCATCAAATATTTTCTTTGTAAAGGGTTTATTGCTTCAAACGCAAAGCTTCAAACATGTGCTGGTTTTCAAATCACATCTTTGATCTATGTTAGAGCTTAAAATTATAACTGAAACTGGCAGGCCCCAGCCCCTTTTAGGGAGTATGATGTTATTTATTGAGTTACCTAAACCCGTTATGGTGTGGCTGTAAATATTTTTATGTGAATGGCTTTATAACAGTGGTCCTTATTTTTCTCTCTTTGCTACAGCCTGATCTTCCAAACAGTCAAGGCCAGTAAAAATTCCTAGCATCCTTTCTTCTTCTTCTAAAGATTCAATTCTAATAACAAGGTCACATTGGTCTCAATTGTGACATTCATTTGTTACTGATAACTTGCAGTTCTGTGAGGAAAGCTATATACACCCCCCCCCCAATCTGTAGGACTCCCTGCAGTCCAAACTCACATCCACTCTATTCCTAAAACAACTAACAGCGTTTCTTAAAAGCCATTTTTTTTAAAGAATCATTTCAATTTCACTGATAAAATATCATTTTCGAGTGGTTTCTTTAGTTTGAAAGAGGATGGCTAGTAGTAAATTTTTTATTTTTTTGGCATCATAGGAGCTAGTTTTTTAAAGACGTTTTATTATATAAAATGCATGCAGAAAATGATTGAAGTGTGTTTTATGATCATTTTATACCCTAAATCCAGCTGATTCACAATCGAAGTTGTCAAAGCTATGATCCTATTTAAAAAATTCAGAAACGGTAAGAGCCATGACACAATTTTAAATATTTCTGAAAAGAAAATAGTAATTCGATTTCCTATCTTATGGTAGCCAGAAAGTCAAGAATGAAAGTCATGTTAACTTGTTTGATATGATGCTATGATGTTTGCCATTTTCACGCTGTAATTTAACGTTTTCATAAGTAAATGTTTTGTAAAAAAAGAAGTAATCGACTCCTCAAAAAGGAAAGTTCTGCACGAGTTATTCAAACCTAAGAAGTACGGAATTATTTTCCGCTTTAAGAAGTTACTTTCAACTACATAGAAAAGCAGGATCGTCGCTACAGTAGGGCGTAGAGAGTGTGACACCCCCTTGGAAAATAATTTTATTGCAACAAAGAGGTTTTTTTTGCCTAAAAGGGGTGCTTCGTCGGGAAACTTTGAGGCTTGTCTGCAAATAAAGAATAACTCCCTCACTTTGTCGGCAAATATAACCTGGGCAACCCCTTTGAGCAAGTGACGGCCCTGTGTTTCAGTGCCATAGAAAGGATAGAATAATTAGAGAGACATTGTTTGAGGACAATAGGAACAAAATGAGACCATGCGACCAGGCTGATCTGTCATTAGCAATTTTATTCAAGGCTTAGTTTAATAATTTAAAACGACAAAGTCAATAAACATGCAAGCAATTTTGAAATGAAAGAAATAGTAAAAGTAAATAATTTTGGCGAGAAGGCTCTAAGAAAGTCTGAATACTTGCAAGCACATTATTGCGATTTTCTGCCGTCCCAGAATCCAAGAAAGTTAAAAATGAATATTGAATGTATTCATATTTTTCAGAAAAGGCTTTCTTTTCTTTTGAGAGCAAAGACAGTTGCTTAGTTGATGTGAATTTACATACCAAACACGCAGCATGAAGTATTTAGTAATTTTCTTATCGAATGCTGCAAAGTCTAAATTATGAAGGGAATAAATTTTCTTGTTATCAGCTTTTGTTCCGTTGCGAAGAGAACTAGGGCCGTTCCAAACTCACTATTACGATGTTCTGTCATCCAGAGTCTGCGTAAAATTTTGAGAAATTAGAAAACTTTGAATAGCCTTTGATTGTCAAATTCTATGAAAATTCAAGAAAATTTCAGTACTGAAAAAAATGTATGTATCATTAAGTAGGATGGAGGTCTGAAAAGTTGAGTAAAACGATTGTAAAAACAAAGACACGATGGTTAATAGCTTTGCATAATTAGCGGGTGACTGAGTGACCTGGTTTTACTGTTTGACATTAAGAAACAGTAGAATAGAATGGAAATTTGTAAACGACCACCTGACTCTCATGCTCCTTTTCTAATAAAATCGAACGCCGCACAGGTGACTTGACTCAGAATTTACATCTGTATATCAAGATGAGGAATAAACATTTCGATCATGAGCGCTCTGGATGGAAAATTAAGTTTTTTCAATTAGAAGACAGGCGATGTTTTTGATATCAGTTGCCCTCCTGAAGCTCTGCTCGTCCATAGCAAATTAGCTTCGCAGTCACGTTTCCTAGCAACCAGACGTATAGCTGGATAGATCTATAACATTGAGTTGAAGGCTGTCCGAAATCAGAATGGAGAGAATGTCGTTTCTTATGGCAGATTTCGCTTGCTTGTAATGGGAGTTTCGACGGATGGCGTTGCGATGGGAGGTGAACGATTCAAGGTAAAATGAATTCTACCATTGAAATTTAAACAACTAAAGATATCCACAGTGATATTTCTAATACGTTAAGGAACATAAATAGTTTTTTGGACATAGAAAGATTGATCATCGCATCGCAAAGTGAAGTATTCTGTTTACGCCAGTATAATTTCATACCACTTTACATATATTTGTATGTCTAAAGCTCAGTATCATGTATCCACGTACTCACAAAGTATTGCTTATGAAACAAGTTATACTAACTTTCAAAAGTGCAGCGCCTTTATTTTATATTATTTTTCATCGTATTTCCTAATATTTAAGTGTTATGGAAGACCAGTCAAATATTTGAATATCTTCTTTGTTCGTCAACCCTGAGCAATTCGATTCTATATTGCGGAGAGCTTGGTTTTTCTGCTATTACTTATTAACGATCTATTTTCCCTTCTATTCACGATGCAAAATGGTATTTTCGTTGAGATCAATAATATCTACAAAAGAACTATGCTTCATTTTTGCCACGTTAAAACTGAGTCATCATTTACTTTTGGCTTTGTGCTTTTCAGATATTATTCATGCTTCCTTTGCTACCTCGAGTATTTATAAAACATCATCTCTTTGTGCCTTAACCGGTATACATAAGTGATTCGTTTAACATTTTATCCTCGTCGTTATTAAAAAGAGTATTAGCGTACAGCGGTTTATTAGCTAAGGTAATTAATTCCTTACAGAATCTATTATAATGTTCTGTTGTTTTCTCTGGCAAAGACGCAAATATTTAGTGTGCAAATATAGGGCTTATTGTTGGACTGGGTTTTTGTCGCGCACTTTGAAGATTGCTTTATTGGTTGTATTTAGTACGAACTGGCAGGGTACGGGAGCGAGTACGCAGTTGAACGTTTTATAGCTTATAACATTTGCTAAGTTTTATGCCCTTGAAAAATTTCACTTGTATTTAATACAGAATGAATGCATTTTAATGAATTAATGAATGCTTCTATCTATAGTGCTGTGCTGTGCTAATTTGATTTTCGTGAATCTCTTCTCGTTATTTCAAGCAGCCAGCTAACTGGTATCCACCTCTAAACATCATTCTTTCCAAAAACGCATATATGCTTACTCAACACTTTTTGAATCTAAGCTCGACTTTCACTTAAGATCACCGACTTTGTTGCAACTTTTTTCCTAATTTGCTAACAATATTTTTACCCCTGGACTTTGACAAAATGGGATTTTCGAAGCCAGCTCAAAATCCTTTTAGCCATTTCTCTATTTTATGTTTGTATTACGGTTAGCAGAGTTTCTTTGTTGACACAAATGCAGGTTTTTCCGTTTTTCAACCTGCTGGTTGAAATGTTTCTTGTTATCGATTAAACGTTTAATTCAAAGTCAGTATTATTTCTATTATCTTTCGTTATAATAAAATAGGCAGATTAAGATATTTAGCAGGTAGAAAACCGTCGAAAATGTCGTCGGATTTAATAAAACTCTTCAAGAAGGTGATTTCTTCAATTATAATTTTACGGGTGGTTGTGATTGCAAAATTTTTTTATGGCCGTTGTTTTCAGTTGTTAGTTATGAAAGTGAATTGTAAACATAACTGAGCCAAGAAACCCCCCCCCCCCCTCCTTGATATTCAAATTCCCCTTTCGTTATTGTTCAAACTTGAAATTATCTTCCTATTACTTGCTCACGCAGACTAAAATTCTTTACCTTCCATTTTCATAGCTTTTGTTGTCACAATAAGCGTAGATTAAAATACCTTCGTTGAAGAGAAAACCATTTAGAATCACCCTATCCTACCTTTCCTACCATATCCTTTCATTTCTTTCGTTATCCTACAGTATCATACTTTACCTCCATCCTATCCTCTACCCTTCTTATCCTCAACCCTTCCTACCCTCTACACTTTCTACACTGCTGTTACGCTCTTCCACCTTCCTGAAGGGGTCCCAAAAAGTTGTAACAAAGTTTCTTGCAAAAACAGAAAAGAAAAGCTTTAAGCGGGTCTGCCCTTTTCTAGCCCATTATACCCGATCTAACCCCCATCGTATCTTTCTCTATTCTATGATATCATCAAGCTACTCTCCTTCCCATTTTCTCCCATTCTTCCACAATCTCATACCCCATCGCACCCTTTCCTTGCTCATTCTACCCTGCCTTACACCCATGCATCGCCCACTTCTTTTCCTCCATCATCACCCCTGCTCCAGCACTCAAACCAACTCTATGGCCCATGCCTTCTTTCATTATTGATAAGCTAACTTTCAATGTAATAAGATAATACCTTTTTGTGTGATGCGGTAGTGAGGTTTTTATCCGCCGTTCCATTAAATTCTGCTTTGCGAACATGTTCCAACTTGTGGGGCTGGTCTCTGTCAAATAAAAGAAAAGAAGGTCATTATTTTACGAATAGTCTATAAATTTGAAGGAAGGCTTTCAGTATCTCAAGAGGGCAATGTACTCGTCTATGCCTTGTCTCAACTGGATGTGGATCTATTAATACCGCAGCTGAGTGCAGCAAAGCTTGTGAAATCGTTTTCATTGAATATAACAAAAACCATTTTTTGGAAAAATTCCTAGCGCATGGATCAGCTATGAATCGGAAAAACATGATCACCCCTTCATTGATTGGGTAAGATGTTTCTTCAAGAGAAGGAGAAAAAATCTTTGACACGCCCAAACACGTCTGTCTTGTTGTATCATCTCTAGTTGCTACTGTCGAAATCGCACCAACAACCATGTGCACAATTTAAGTAGCTTAATGTCGTTTTAAATCTAAAGTCATATACTGTACATCATTTATTCAAAATAAATTTGAATTTCTGGCGTTACTGCACATCAAACAGACTCATTGATATTTGGATTTGAATTTGCGCAAGATTATTTGTCTGGTGTTCAGAAGTGTCCGTTGCGTTTCATGATGTCTCTGGTTATGGAAATTCACGTTGTACTTTAGTTTCGTGCTACTTTAGTTTCGTGCTACTTTAGTTTCGTGCTACTAGTACAAGATACTTTGGCTTCAAGCTAGCAGAGTAATAGTCGTTAGGGAAGGCTTTTGACCAACACTAGCACTAAGAGCATGACAGCTGCAAGTCAAAAGATTCCACTTTGATGTTTATATTAGTAAGAATATTTCTGCACAAGACACCTAATACGATATGTAATTGATATCGGATTTGCAAGCTTTTTAAGAAAACTTAATCAACAAAGCCATGTTTCTGTCGCGTTTTTTACCTTATGTGCTAATCCTCGTTGCAGCTGTTGCCAATTAGTACCTACAAACCGTAGTGGTGCCTTCATTAGGCACTAGGGCATCGCAAGCATTAGCTTGTTTTAATGTCACTTCTTCTTCATTTTAGATTTAGCAGCTCTTTTTGTCATCTTTATTCAATTAATTTTTTTAATTTTAGGCCTTTTTTGTAATTAAAACGTTTATAAAAACTGGAACCTAAAACGGCATGAAAATTAGATATCACAGTATTGATTACCTGCAACTTAAAGAAACTGCTTGAAAATAATTCTTGAGCGTTTTGATACATATTTCTTGTTCAATTAATATTGATAATATAAAGAAAAACTTCTTGTGACCGATTATGTGTTCTGTTGTATGTTATGCTACAATCTTGTGCTTCAAAAAGTAATTTTTTGGAACTTGATTATTAATAAACCTTCAAGAATCGTTTTGTACAAAATCGATTAAAAAGTAAGAAAAATATAATCTTCGCCTATGCTTAATTTGTTTTTAAAACTGAGTGTCCAGTACAAGGTGGTATGTTTTGATAGATCTTAAAGCAGCGTTTTTTGTTGTGCTTCGTAGGTAGCTGTTCGAGTTAGGCCAATAAATGATGCAGAAATCGAAAATGGATGCACTGATATTGCTCATGTTATCGACGTGGAAAAAGTAAGTTTGCTAATATTATCAAGTTTTATTTCAGCAACTATGGTGTCGGGATGGTGTCTTCAATTTTGTTTTGATCGTGCTTAAGTTATAACCCAATCACATTTTTCAATTTTCTGCCTTAACTATATGGTATCCCACAATTGCCTGCTTTTCTATGTCTTAAAGGCGAGATCCGACATCTCAATGCAAATAAATTTTAAGTATAATTATATTTCCCCATATATGTGTTTCATGTGAATTCCGGAACGATTCAAATGAGAAATGTGAAAATGCGATTAATTTTCCAACTAAAGAACATTATGCTTGATGGATTATTTCCAATTTATTGCCTCGTGCTTGTGTTCTTTCATGGTAGCTGTAGTAAAATTATTTGACATGGATTTTATTCATGGTGATTAATATGCGAATCCCAGTCGTTGTGTAGACTTCGTATGTGGTTTTCTGTCCGTCTGCTCTGCAACTTATTCGTTTAATTTCGGTGCCTTTTTCTGCAATGAAACCACTGGGCGGTAGAGGCTTAATATTTGTGGCTTGTTAATGCTTTCATTAGTTTACTGACAAGCCAAAAGAAGGTCCCCAGGCAAGCATAACTGTTTAGAATTTTCCCGCAACAATTTGAAAACGAGATTTCCAGATTTGTATCTATAGCAACGTGATATGGTTTTGGAAACCAAAGAAGGTTCTACCGGTTGTATTGTTTTGAATTGGCCAAAAATTTCTCATTAACTTTTAGTTGGTTGGAGCAAGAATGATAACATCACAAAACTACAAAATATCCGTTTGTAAAGACTACTCGTTTGTCAAATAATATGATTGGGAGTGTTTTTGTTTAAATTCCTGCCTGTCCATTGAATACTGTTTACTCTGTTTCATTCAATTGTAAAATGACTTCAGAAACTTATTTAAATGAATATTGTTATTTTTTACGACAGAACTGTTATTGCTATGCTTATATTTAGGCATAACATTGTTACGAATCTATCATTTAAAATATTACATGGACACAAGAGTGGGCGATGTTGCATAGAATATAGAGTTTGACTATTGTGACGTCATCACTTGAGAACTCTATCCAAACGTTGAACTGCGAGTATAGAGTTGTTAACCTTTTTGAAAACCATAAAGGAGATATGTTTAAAGAAATCTGAGACTTATTCTTAAGGAATTGAAAGACATTCAATGAAAGGGTTTGAAATCAATAAAGTTGCTAACAGGAGGAAACTTTAAATTCAGTCTTTTGACGAACAGATGTCTTTAATAGTCTGATAGAATTTAAAGTTATATAGAACTTTAGGTTGATATGAATTGCTATGCCATGGTTAGAGAGACAATTGCTTGTCTAGAAATTACATTGATCTTATAAAGCTTTTCCAAACATCGATCTCAAGATGATTTTCTCGCTCAAGGGCAGAAACGCTAAAAATTTAATGAGTATATTGTGAGAAGATAGACACGCTCTTGATGTGCACTGTTGTGTTTATCGCGTTTGGATTAGATGCTGACGCTTCTCAATATGCAGTCTTTATTCGTTGGTTACTGGTATGATAACATATTTTAAGAGCTTTAATAATTCATAACCTAAAGAGGTCACAACAAAAATTTCATATTTATTTCCTTGATTCCTTTTCTTTCCACCTGCTGCTAATTAATGTGACGAATAACCTTGGTGCACTGTGCAGAAGGCTTTTTTGACTGCCTTTTTGTGAAATTTCCGACTACCAGAAGTGGCCAGAAAATGTTCTTTTGTACGATCTGCGAGGGCTGGAGTCCAAAAAACCAAGCCATTTGATTTCGTATTCCACTCACCCATAAGCACTCTTCTCCAAAAACTGCCCGTTAGTGGTTAAAAATATTTTGAAAATGTTTTTGCATCGCTTAAAAATGTCACCATATAAATCTAATATTTTTAAAAAAAAGTGAATAGGTCGTGAAGGTGACTTTGTAATCTTAAATGACATACTTTAACTAATTTTTTGCAATTAAAGCACTTTTCTATTTATACCCAGATGTTTTTGTCGGGTTTAAGCATAAGCAGCATAAGACCATAAATCCGGAAAAAATATTGAATGTACATGCTTTACAATCAGCATTTAATTTCAGGATTAGTACCCAGTTCTTAACTTTGTTTGTTGGTTTTAGAGTCAAATGTTTTTTAAAGGGTTCGTATATACTTATTATTTAAGAAGAGCAGCTTTGGTTCACATATTCCACTGGAAATGTGATTGTAGTATATTTACCTGATCAATCTGCTGTATTTCTTTAAAGCTTGATTGTTATTTATACTTTGTTTGATCAACGTTTTAACATGCATATCATTCACAGATGGTGGTTCTTATGGACCCGATTGACGATGCTGATGATATCCTACGAGCAAACAGGTCAAGGGAAAAGCAATACGTATTTGACTTATCTTTCGGACCATCAGCTACCCAGGTAATATTTTTTACTCCTGCACTTATACGCTCATACGATATTTATTTATAGCAATGTATTTGTGAGTTAATTTTTTTAAGGAGAGTAACCATTGATAACAGCAATGTATTTGTTTGAGTCTTTGTACTTTTAAAATATATTTGCACTTGAATCTCGTTAATTCGTACCCCAGATAGGTCGGACTTTCACTAAGACGAACTGATTTTCGATACCCATTGGATTTACCTTCCTTATTCAAGTCAAAAGTCGCACCCCTGATCATTTGGAATTTCACTTATTCGGACCATTTCCTTATACTCCTGGAAGGTTTTACTTAACGGGATTCAACTGTACTATAATTATTATTATTATTCAGATGCCCTCTGGCTCAGATTATGAACAGTTAAAGATGGTATCAGGGTCCTGAACTCAAATCAAAGTGGGAACTTTGATAGATCTCGCCCTTTTTTACTCTTTGTTCAACAAATTAGGCATAATTCAACCAATTGATTTTACAGTGCCTATCTATTCAAATTTTTTAAAATTCTGCGAAGATTTCTTTTTGAAGCAGTGAATTTGTAGACAAAAAATACAACTGTTTAAATTTTACCATTTCTAATTTTTTCTTGAAATTAGAGATTAAAAGTGCCAGCTTTGAGAATTACCGCGTCATTGAAGGTCTGGGTCAAGCGAGAGGTGCGTGACGTACATCCTGGGATGTCCCTCCGAAAGAGTTTTAGACAAAGATGTCTTAAACTCATCTAAGTTTATTTCAGGCCTTCAACAAACAAATATTCTAGAAATACTCGAAAAATATTCTTGAAGAATAATCATGGTTCTCTCTGCCATCCTTGTTTCTAGTGTTGGGCTTAGACCAGGCACTGATTTCGCTTTTAAGGGTTTTTAAGCAAGACTGATTCATAACGAATGGTAAAACTTCTTATAATAGTTAAATAAGACTTGCAGTAAATTGTTAATGTTAGTCTCAAAGTATGAGTTTGGATGGGCACTGGATAGACCATATCGGAATTTGCAACGCCATGATGGAATCTTATTGTTATTTCGCAAGTTCCAATCCCGCAGGCGGGGTAAACCAGCGCACAATTCATGGTGGATAGATTATTAATCTTTTTGGCCGTGAAACTTTCTAAGAGCAAAGAAAGTTACTTTAGAATGAAAACCTGAATTTCGTTGGTTAACAATGGACCTTGATATAGGCTGACATTGAATTTATTGCGGTTTTTTGCCCCACTGTTGTCATGGTGTTGCGATCTTTGAGAAGGTCTATTGATTTACTAGATTCACTGAACATTCCTGGCTATAAGAATAATAATGAAGATGGCTGTATTTCCAAATTCCAGTGGAAGAGTTATTGGTCTTTGAAAGCAGAAAGAAAAGTGCATCTCTGAAACATTTCATCTGAAACCATTTTAAGCTCTGGAGTTTGAGCTTAAATAGGAATTGTTTTGTGTCATTCTATATTGGTTGTATTGAAACAGTTTTCATCACGAAGAAAATTCTTGACTCTTGCAGAATCAGCTTTTTGCAGTTAGCACCCCTGCCGTTAGAAATTGATCTTGGGTCATGCTTTGTAGCAGTAAATGCGTTTTCACGTGTCATCTGACGTTGCGTAATCGCCGTTTGTTTTTGTTCATTACCGTGTTGTATAGATTGCAAGCTGATGTGTTTAACTGTTAGTTATTTCTACCTGCTACGCTGTAGTTTGTTTTACCGAGTTGCTTTTCCAGCCCTGAGGGTGACTGTATTAATTACATTATGGAGTTAATTCAGTATGACCTGAGCTTCGCTTGAAATGAAGATTTTCCGCTTGCTACCGCACGTGTTAATGTAAACATGCCCTCGCAACATGCTCTAATTTTCCCCAAAAGCCTATATTGAAATCAAACAACATTAGATATTCTTTTTGTACTCATTCCGAATTCCACAACACCTAACACTGATAATGACAATTCACGCCGGAGCTCTGTGTTTTTGCTGTCTTACGCTTTTATGATGGGAAGTAATTTTAGTGTTCCCGAGTTATTAACATAAAAGGAAGGAAATTTGATTGATTTGCAAAGCCTTCCCAATGAATTTCAAATCTAATTAGGTGTAGATGCTTTACTTTCTTACAATTAGTTCGATACGTATATGCCCTAGGTTCATATCAATTGACTGTGTTATTTATAAAGAGCTCACCATTTATAAGGAGTTGTTTAAATGCTGAGTTTAAGTTTCAACGGGTCAAATCCTTTAACAGCTGACTTCACCTAGGCTGCTGCGCAGTTCCACCATTGGCACAGCTTACTAACGACATTAAAGGGCCACTCCAGCCCAAAATTTTTATTTCAGAACACGATGTAATCAGACCTACTGAAAACGAATCTGTTATTATTTTTTTCATATCTCTAACTGTTTTGTAGTTATTAGCGTTTGTAAAATGGTCATTGAGTTGAATTGTTTTTCAACCGTGTTATCGGAGATCTTCGGATTGACGTCACAGGCATTTTCGGCCTCGGTAAGTTCGCGGCAAGTATCATCGGCTGTCCAAAGGGTCAACGATAACGTTGCGAAATGGCAGACAGGGCCTAGCAGCGGCATGTTTGTTAGAAGGCCAGACTTTTATCTGGAATCGATATAAAGAGAGAAGTATCGCTCATCAGTCTTGATATTCTGATCGAATATGGAAGTTTTTTGTCGCACGAATCTTTCTGACAGAGAAGTCGAATTGGCAAAGTAGGCCAGCGAGACATAGACATGAGGATGTTGACAGACTTTCATGGAATGTTGCTTTTGAAGCAATTTGTATTGGCAGGCCAGTTCCCTGATTTTAAAAAGAAGATTCGCGCTTTTTCATCAGCCCCTCCTTTAGTGCAACAGCTAAAAAACATCGCGCAATTAATTCGGGAGGAAAGAAGAAAACAAAACCAGTATACCGGGAATGAAAGCTGTATGAATTGATACAACATATTCATTAGGATAAAGAGCTTCATATCAACATGACTTATTGGAAATAAAACAGGACAAATGAGGACATGGACAAGAAAGTATACAACTTTCAAGACAAGACTAAAAACCTACCATTAGTCATGAGTCAAACAACTTTTTCAAAAATTATGAATTTGTTTTTATACAAACAAAAAAGGGATTTGAGATTATATTAATAATTCAACTTTTTCAATATACTTTTGTAAATATAATATTTGTTTTTAACCTTTAAGCTATTAAAGGGGCCTTGTCGGCTCCTTTAAGCTGTCAGAATCTCAACCTGCTATATTTATGAATAATAAATACATGTTTGATGTATTTAAATACTTGGCTACATTGAATTATACAATCAGGCCAGTGAACTAGCTAGCAATTTGTAATTTCTATTGCACATGAGAAATGTTCTTATAAAAGTATCATGAAACAATAATCTATTGCAAAACTTCTAGAAAATACCTATATGTTGTTACTAGCTTTAAATAATTTGCAAACATTATATATGACCAAATTATATATAAAATTTTGATAATTTTAAATATAGTCTCCTTTGTAAAAATGTTAATACAAAAACAGAATAATGTGTTGAGGTCTTTGTGGTAACTCTTGAATGGAAGAGAGGGGCAAGTTATCACTCCCACAAAGCCAGTAGCCAGATAACAGGATGCATGTAATCTCCAACCTTCATCTAGCATTTTTTTGCAAGATCCTTTCTGCTGATCCATAAAAGAGTTTGTTACCTTTTTTATGCCTAGAATAATAAGGTTGACAGGGATAAATACTAACATACCAGTGAAATTTACTTTTGAGTCATATTAAAACATAAAATGATCAAAGAAACTTGGACACTCAGGGGCATTCAGAGTATAGATATTTAGAAGGATCAAAGAGAAATTTAGGGGTGAAAGGGCAACCACTGTTACTATAGCAAATAGCATCTAAGGATATTAACTTGAATTAACACAAAGATGAATTTAAATGATATAGGCCATGCTTATATGAATCAATGCTAGAATAGCAAAGGTAAATTTAACAAATATAAACAATTCTGCCTTTAAAACATTAGAATGAGGATATTACACATCTTTTTTCCAAGACCAAGGGTGTAAATTCCATGTTTTTTCTTTTGGGTAGTAGATCTTTTGCCCTGGATATTGATCTGGCAAAATTTTGAAATTGTGCATCAATTTTATGATGAAATAGGCAGAATTCCAAAATTGAAGGCAGAACAAGGTAGAACATGAAGAAGAAGGGTTCAGGAGACAAACCCTGGGAAATTATACACATCTATACCTCGGGCAAAGGTGTAGTGCACAGATCATTGGCAGGGATGTAGTGCTAGGAGGCTCAGGCCCCCTTGTTGGTACAAAAAAGTAGCAAACTTCTACTTTTGGTAATATTTTATGTGACATTTTGCTTGAGAGCCCCTGTGGTACTTTTCATATTACCACATTTCTGACCATTTGGGAGACAGTTCACAAGACTGGCTGTTAGAAAACCTGTATTTAGAGGACGAAGTTTTTCTCAAAGCCCGGCAAATTGCGATGCTTAGGGGGTGCGTGTCACGCCATCCCCAAACCCCCTCCAAACCTCTACACCCTGCAGTTTCGCCTAACATTCAACATAGTAAAATGATAATAAGATTGAATTGTGACTTACGAGGTTTCCATTTTGTGAATGGGGTTCTTCTTCTAATGCGGTGAGACATCAATTATTATTCAGCTCCCTGGAAATTCCTGAGATGACACGACGATAAGAAATGCCTTCGGTCAGAAATCCATTCACATCTGAAAATTCGTGAAGCATTCCACATTAAAAAGCTTGCTGCGTTGCCAAGATGAGGGTATGCGTTCAGGTTGAAGCTTCCATCTTTGATTTGTCGAATTACTAGTCCATGTTGGCTGGAAGCCTCCGCTGAACATCAATCGCAAAGAAGGAAAATAAATAAAACGACAACCGAGATTCCGACATGAATCGCCTCTTCCGAGCCTCTACCGAGTCGTGCGAATTTCAGTGCGAACGTATAACAATAGAGCCGAATATTGAAACAATAGCCCTTTCACACGTCACAAAGTGCTTTTTCCGAAAAAAATTTTGTCGTATTTTTACGGTGATTCTCAACTTTGAGCGTCTATATCTGGAAAACGAGTTAAGCTTTTCGAAAAAAAATTTCACGATAGCTTCTTTTTCTTGACTAACTACCAATTTATGCAAAAAAAATTTTGGGCTGGAGTGGCCCTTTAAATGTTCTTTATCTACTATAAAGGGTATACAATATTTAAAATAAGAGCGCAATATATAAGAACACAAAGGCTCAATTTGCCAAAAATAAGAACAACACAAGAACATGAACACATGAAACTTTAGAAGCTTTGCTCTCATGTTAACAAAACGGTTAGAGGTGATAAACAAATAATAAAATCAAGCCTCGGCAATTATTATCTGGTTCTTACGGAAAAGAGTCTAATCTCATCCAATAATGTCAAGTCTTAAGCTTAACGCAGAGAGAGGAGGACAAAAGTAGCCCAGGAGCAACAGTTTCTTTTCAGATGCCAGCGCCTCTTCTGATTTATATCCGACTATATTTTTATATTGCTCACATTTGATGATCCTCATGAAAATGACACTCAATAGGCAGGTGGAAAAATGCTTTACATTCATAAGAGAGAGTGGTAGGAAATGATTAATAATAAGTTTATTGTGCTATGGCCAGTCTCCCACTGCAGAAGTATGATAAAGTCCTTTCTGTCAAATCGATCGATATGATCACTAATTAGATGTCTTCAAAGAAGAAAACTACAATTCTTTGGCGAACAATTTTTGTATCTGCCACTGTTATCACAGAAGTTAAGTAGATACAGCCATTCTTTACCGCCAGAACATCTCTGTTGGGCTGATTTACGTATTTCTTTAAAAAACAATAGAATCTGTTTAGAATCAATTATACCAAGCATGAGCTTTAATTTTTTATATTATAATTTGCAGAAAGAAGTATACGAGCATACGACCAAGGATTTGATCGAGTCGGTTGTTGATGGCTTCAATGCAACTGTTTTTGCTTATGGCCCAACAGGTAAGTTGGATTTTTTACCAAAAGAGTTTTTAATTAAACACCGTTAAGGTCATTTGATCCTGAGTTATTGATTGCTTTGTAGTTTATTATGTTTGGATCATCATTTCCTGGGGGAATTAATAGAAATGGTAATCAACAGTTAACTGTGTAGAAGCTGGAAGTCAAGTATAAGCATTAATATTCATGATGAGGTGAATTCGCCTGTCAGGTACCAGTTTATGGTCTACTGATGTCCCTCAATAAAGAAAGTTTTGCTAGTAAATCTTTCCATTTAATTTAGACCATGGATCAAAACAGTTTTTAGCCTTTTCATCATTAAAGGTTATTTGCCACATAGAGCTTATTGCTAATCCGAAGAAACCCAGAAGTCCTGTTTTTTGGCTATTTCAATATCAGATTAATGAACGTACGCTCACCTCTGACCAGGCCTGGCCACTTGAGGAGAGCCATAACTCTTTCTCTTCTCCAGGCTCTCCTTAAATGCTGAAGAGGAGCTAAATATTGCTCTCCTCAACAGCTCTGAAAAGAAGGAAATAGCTCTCCTTGAAATAGGTTTTTCCTTTGTTGCTCTTCTTATTTATCTACAAATAGCTCACCGGGAAGTTATTAGGATAGGTGTTTACTGTTCCTCTGCTAAAAGTCTTATGACCTGGCCTGCCTCTGACTGAATTTCATACAACACAACTCCCTGGTACACAAATTTCAAGTTGTATTATGTTGTATCTACTTCACATCCCTCCCTTTTCTGCTGTGTAGACTTTCACGAGTTTCTTCTAAAAAATGACATTTAAAATATGTTTTGAACTTTTGCACAGGGGCTGGTAAGACACATACGATGCTGGGACTTGACTCTGACCCTGGTATCATGGTCAGAACATTAAACGACTTGTTTAAGAAAATGGAATTGACAAGTGATGACTCAAGCTACGTCGTAACAATGTCTTATTTGGAGGTAATGCAGATGTCTAGCCAAATTATCTTTGTTTACCCTTCTTCGTTCCCCAATTTAGGAGGGTTGTTTTACTAAAAAGTGGCACAATTGCTTTGGAAACGTGTTTTTTTCATGTGATACGTGTTTTCTTTTTCTATCGGCATTGTTTTTTGGAGGAAGGAGAGAAGACGTTGAAGTCTTTGCAATTAGAGGTGAAAATAGAAAACTGTACATTTGCTGTGCTTTTACCCGTTCACTGGCATTTTAGGTTATGTAACACATTGGACCAGTGCTTATCAATCAGTGCAGTTGTAGTTTCTTGTAAAGTGACCACTTCACGTGCCTACTCCATCTGTAAAATGAAGAGCTTGCTATTCAATTCGTTTCTTGTGTGCGATTAGCTAGAGCTAGGATTTTACTACTGCGCTTCACCATGTGGCTAGATATGCTTTTTAATTCGCTGTCTTTCGTTAAAACGTTATTTAGAAGGTCTATTGTATAAAAGTTGTTTTCTCATGTACTCAAAGCCTCTATTCATACTGTTTATTTTAACATTATTTTTTGTTTTTTAGATTTATAATGAAATGATTCGTGATTTACTGAACCCATCTTCGGGGTACCTCGATTTGAGGGAAGATTCGAAAGGTGTTGTTGTTGCTGGTTTATCAGAAATGACAGCCTCTACGACGAAAGAGGTCATGCAGATGCTGTCAATGGGCAACAAACAGAGGACCTGTGAACCAACAGCAGTTAACAAGACGTCGTCCCGTTCCCATGCTGTCTTACAGGTGCGATAAGCAACTCGTTTGACGGATGTTGCATAGTACACAATTGTTTAAAGCAACCTTAGTTTTTGCTGCAGCATCCAGTTGCTACAGAGTGAATTGCCATTTCCAGTCTAAAAGCTGCTTACAGGTTGCTAAATGATTTATGTGACCAGCCTTGGTTGCTAAGTTGCTATATTCCAGCCATTTTCGAAAGCGAGCTGATCCAATTAAACTCATTTATCCCTTTAAAGTTTATTATTGTTTTCAAAAGTTGCGCTTGTATTCAACATGACCTAGTAAATTCTGTTCACATCACTTATTTAAAAGAGATATTTTTTTATGTTAAAAAAACGAAAATTTCAGTCCCAGGATGCAGGTGGCTTAGTTTTTTGATTGATTTTAGTCTCAAAACTCAGCAACTGAGTTGCTTTTAAAGAAAAGCGTGTATATATGATCACATTCATTCCTCTTCCTGAAGTTTAATGTTCAGTCACAGTCTATATCTTTGCGCCCGCTGCTGTGCTGTGTCAGTTGTCGGAGCCTGAATCCTGCAAATTTTTTTAAAGGAATGCGATGTTGGTTTCCGTTTTCAATGGTTGAATACTTGACTCATCAGTTCTATTCATCACATGAATTCAATTTTTAGGCTAACCTTATGTTGATTAAAACGATTCACCTGCTTTACTTCACACTTCTATAAAGCAAAGAAAAACCGTTTAAAACTGTTCCATGACCTCAGTTTTTCATTGAATGTCATACCCTGGTTTGTCATATTACATAATATAAGGTGTCATATTACATAACAATCACCTGGATTGGCTTCACAATTTCCATGGTGATAACAGCACTATTATGTTCGTTAGCTGTTGCTTTTACCAGATTTACGGCAATCCTATCTGACGCTTTTACCTTTGAATAATATTACTTGTTCAACATTTCATGAAGCAAAAGTTAGACAGCCTCCCTTTTCAAAAAGTCATAATAATTTGAGCTGTTGAATGATATTGCAGCTAACTACAAGATCAGTTTTTTTATCATTTTTTGACTGACTGGTTTTAAGTTTTCCTAAACTGGTATCCTTTTTACATGTTCAGTTTTCTTCAGTTATATTTTCTGTTTTTGACAATATTAACAGGATATATGTGGGAAAGCTGATTTTCGAGAGAGATGAAACCAAACTTTTATTAAAAACTTGATTTATGTTTATCTGAAAGCTGAAAAATGTCAGTTAAAACTGATAAAAACTACTCATATTTATCTGTCTTAAGGCCTATGTTTAAGAACCTGTAATTCAAGACCCTTCTATCACTTTGAATTTCTTCTGAAGCTTTTAGCCGCTATACTTTTCCCGTACCTTTGTTGGAAAGCATGTTAAAAAGCCTCTCGTTAATCTCTTAAATTTTCTTCTAAGGTATCCTCTCTTTAACAGCTCTTTCATTAGTACGTTTTTAATTTTTTTATGTACTGATGGTAGCTGTTATTTGCCTTTAAGGTGACAGTGAAGCAGAAAAGTCGCGTTAGAAATATCATGGAAGAAGTCAAAATCGGCAAATTATTTATGATCGATCTTGCAGGATCAGAGAGAGCTGCAAATACACAGGTATATCACAACAGAACATCTCCAAACATGAAGTTCTTTCGAAATTTGATGACGTCACTTTTAAATGTTAAATGAATGCTAATTTTCAAAATTGCCATGACGTCACTTTTAAATGTGTATTGAATGCTAGTTTTCAAAATTGCGATGACGTCACTTTTAAATGTGTATTGAATGCTTGTTTTGTAAGTATCTCTAATCTATTTCTGCGTTAGAATCGCGGGAAAAGACTCATCGAAGGCGCTCACATCAATAGATCACTACTGGCTCTTGGAAATTGTATCAATGCTTTATGTGAGTACTGTGACTCTGTTTTGATCACAACAACTGGTTATCCATTGAAAGTGTAGCATATATTGAATTATGAAAGGTTATCAAGCCAAACTTTAGTTTATGTCGCAAAAGATTACTTATTTTATTTCAGGGTATTTATCTTGATGTCGTGAAATGTTAATGAAATCAAATCGTAGTCCTAATTCCGAAGATAAAGCTGAATTGCAGGGGCGTAGCGTGCGGTGTACACAGCTTTCAGATGTACACAGCAAATATTGGGGTCTACACAGCATTCAGATGTACACAGCAGATGTTGGGCTGTACACAGCTTTCAGAACACTTGTCGGTAGAATTAAATTTATAACAAAATATTAATGTAACAAAAAAATTTTTGTCGGTAAAATACGGTTTTGCATCTTTTACACCCCTCCCCCCCCCCCAGCGAGAATGGCCACGCGACGCCACTGCTGAATTGTAGCAGCCTCGTTGTTTAAGAAAACTCTTACGATTGCCAGCGTACATCTATGTAAAAAAGTATTGTCGAGAATATCACATGTGAACATACCGAGCATGTCTAAAGCCTTCAACTACCAACCGTTGATAAAGTAACAGACAATTTCAAAAAGAAGCCAAAGTTAACCAGGCAAAGTTAACTGTGTTTCGATATGAGAATTGTTTTATATAACTGGAACGACCTGTTTTTGCCATCCGGCATTCCTCAAACAAGTTTTCGTTTCATGAGCAGTCCATTTTCGTTTATTCGCGTTCTTTCGTTTTAAATTGAATTAAGATCCTCATGGGAAAAGGTACCTTCTAGGAGACTTTAGGCCAAAAAGTGATTTTTAGGCCACTTTAAATACCTGTTTACTCCGATCTTCTTTTTAAAAATGTTCTTACTTTAATAACCTAGCACTGTTGCAAGTTCTACCTTTAGTGTAACTATCATAAGTGCAATAAAAATAACACAATGATTAAATAAATCAGAAAAAGATCTGAAGCTCAATAATAATGGTATAACTTGGACCCTAAGTTACGTAAAGATACCTGTAGATAAAAATAAGCAAAATCTTAACTAAAAGTGTTGGCTCTTATATGTGAGGTTCTACTGTATCCCTTAAAAACTCACGTTAATTATAGCGTTAAGAATGAAAACTCGCGAGGCATAATTTTCATGTTTCACTGGTTGTTTTCATATATAAATTGTCTTATGTCATTTTTAAAAATACCTTGATAATTCGTTTCCATAATTTCCTCCATAACCTCGTTGAATTCACCATATCACCCTTTCGTACTGTCCTCTATTACTGGCAAAAACCATAGACTATTTTTTCAGCATTGCCTAAAGAATTACAGTGTCTGTGCTATGAATAATGACATCATTGAATTCCTGGGCCTTTCGCAAGTCGTCCAATATGTTTGCGTAAAGTGATACTCTGAATCTTAAATTTCATCAACCTTTAAGCCACTCCTTGAGACGAGATTTAATGAAGGAGGAGCTTTGAAGCATTGCCATGAACCACAAACCCACACTTTACCTTTCTACCATTGAAAATTCACAAGCCATTGGGAATACGGTATTTGCTCTTGGGAAACCACAGACTAGCGATCTAAATGCATCTTTATATCCGAAAAACAAGTAAGCATTATTTCCTGTCTTTTACAGGTGAAAAAGGAGTACGGGGCTCACAATACATCAACTTTCGAGATAGCAAGCTAACACGACTATTAAAGGTACAGTCACAGCTTTAGCTTTCTTTTTTGCAATGAGATTTTTGCATTAGCCATGTTTTCTAATTTTTGAGGTGGGAGGAAGAGGAGGAGGATGGTTGGAAATGTAAATTTGTAAGAATATTGAAATTTGTCGAAGGTGTTCAAAGATTTTTTGCAAGAATTGCAATGATGACTGTTTTTCTGTTGATCGAATTTGTTGTCCATGGGATATTAGCTAGTTATGTTCCATCGGACGCTCTAAAGTTGTCCTTTTAACATCCTACAATTTGTAACCTACGCTTATTTATTTGTATTTTTGAGAATATTGTTTAATTTGGGAATATGTGATACTTTTTTGTTTATAGGATTCTCTTGGAGGTAATTGTCGGACAGTGATGATTGCTCACATCAGCCCGGCGAGCATGTGTTATGAAGAATCAAAGAACACATTGAATTATGCAGACAGGGCGAAGAATATTAAGCTTAAGGTGATTAAAGTTTATAACATCAATTGCTGTGTGCGTGTGCAGCATTTTTATCTTCTGGAGTAATTAAACGACAGTTATCAGCTGTAATAATGTGAAGGAAACGAAAAGGTGGAAAGTATATGTTAAGATGTTATGACTTAAGAAAAAGGTCTACCGTTGTCGCTGAGAGATACTGCTTTGAAACTCTCAGGTCATTGGATTTTGCAGAGACAGCTATCTCGTCGATAGTAAAGCTTTTTAAGAAAAGATTAGATTACTTTCTTTTGCTATTTCTAAAGAGGCTTCATACCCTACTTCCTGCCTCCCTGAGATCAATTTTGTAAGAATTCTTTTCCTCCCTCACCTTTATTACTGTCACAAGTGAAACAGCTAGTTTGGTATTTCGTGTTAGATATTTTTGTCAATTAAATGAATAAATAAAAGTTCAGACACCCAGCTTTCAAGTAAAGACTTCACTTTACCTAAATGCTTTTGTTTTTTGCAAAGGTCAAAAGAAACCAGTATAACGTGAATTATCACATCGCCCAGTATCAGACGATCATAGCGGAACTGAGACAAGAGGTTCTACGATTAAAAGCCAAATTAGCTGATAGCGAGCTAAAGTCTCATCAAGGTAGGTGCGATCTCATTTTCACATCGCAGACATGTCTGATCTATGCGACAATCGTTTTTGTAAAGTGAATTGTATTCATTTTACAATTTGAAAAGCCTCCTTCCTTTTTATTGCCAGGATCCGTCCAAATCAGGTTTGTTTTTATATGCAGAATTGTAAATGGGTGGTGCACGATTGAAATCCTCGTTGAATAGATTGTTTTTACTGTAGTTTATAATTTATCAACAGGCTCAGCAACATCTGCAACATTTCGTGGCTGCAAGGAATCGAAAGTGCTTGAAAAACTTCGCAGTGAGCTTGTCGAGAGCTTCCAGGAGCAAATGGAAATACGGTAATTCTCTCTAAATTTCAAATGAAAGTAAACATTTAAATGTTGCCAATTAATGATAACTTACTACAAGCTGGACCTTGATGATGTGCATTTTGAATATAAACAGACGTGGATCCAGGTGCCGAAGGCTTGAATCATTGTGTGCTTAGCACTGAAAATACTCACTGTTTACTCACCGTTTTATCGCTGGCATCTCTAATGTAATTTGTCGGTGTATATACAAGCTCTCATCTATATAATATAAAGAGAAGGTATCAATTAGGGTGATCATCTCAATATTACATTTCTTTATGCAAAAGAAAGGCGCTTTGATGCATAGAAAAATGTGAGAGGAAATACTGAATATTTGAGCACAACATCTTTCTTTTCACGTTTCAAGATCTTTAAGATCAGTCATTAGATGTCATCACATAGAAAACAATTTCACGGTGCCCATTTAGGAGGATTTTCAAGTATTTATTGTGTAGCTTTGTGTTACTAAATTTACTATGCTATTCATTTTTACTGGTTACTTTAGCTATAGTTTCAGCATACTTCTCCGTTTAAGGCGGCAGTTAATCGATCTTGAAGATTCTGCGATGCGAATGTCCAGTGAATATTCGCGTCATATGCTGGTTATTGACGAGTAAGTATCCTCTGTCACTACTTTTTTTACGTCACTATGCTTTTGGGTTTGAACTGTATCTTATCATCAATATAAAAAACTGATACCATGCTCAGTATTAGAAAGTATCAAATTCTATTTTAAGTTCTTGCTCCAGTGGATTGATGCATTTTAATACAATATTTTGTGTTGTAGATGGGAGAGAGACAAGGCAAAGAGGCAAGCAAAACTAGAAATAGAACAACTAGCTTCGAATCCAGAACCAAGAAAGAAACCACAGATAGTTAAGAAAAAGGTTTTATATCGAAAAGCAAAACAGGGCACATTTGATGTGGAAAACAAGGACTTAGACACAGAAAAAAATTTACTGCGTTCGTATGACGAGGGCTGGGAACCAGCTGACGTCATCGCTGCTAGAGAAGAAGTGCAGCAGATTTCTCTGAAGGAAAAGGACACGTTTGATCAGAAAAAAGAACTGCAAGATATCTTAGAGGATTTACGCAAAAAACGTGGAGAAATTGAGGATAGTTTACCGAGAAAGATATCTTGTGATGGCCATAGAGAATTGTTAAAGTTATTGTGTAATGTTCATGAACTTGAATTGAAAAATACAGAGCTTGAATCGTTAGCTATGTTGAAAGATCATTTAATGCAGCAAAGTGACTTCAATTTGCAAAAACAGGAGGTTAAGCAAAAGTTATGCGATGAGATCATACAGCTTCAAAGAGCATCGCTAGAAGGTAAGATTCATTAGATCTACGGTTAATATTAATCAATCGAAGGATATTGTAGAGAACAGAAGATGCTTGATCTTGCTAACGAAGGGTAAGTAACAGTTGATTCAATTGTTGTATGGGACACTTCTTATATAGATATGGTCGGTTACATTGTTTTCACAATGGTTTCCTTAATCTGGAAGAGGCTTTCCCATGCCTACATTGCTCTATTTGATTCAATCTTATCTAGAAATCACCCTTTTATCACCAGGGTATGAAAGAGCCAGCCAATGCCAGTGCATAGTCACCTCTCAATTTTGATTTTCAGATTTGAGTTGTAGAAACAAGTTTTTTTCCTTCTGTTTTAGATAATGATATCCAGGCTTCATCTGAGCTTGAAGCACTGTATCAAATCTACCAGCAACAAATATCAGATTCGGATTCAGCGACAAATTATGGTTCGTCAACAGTTCTTCCAAATGTAAGTACAAATGTATTCTTATTCCACGAGCCTCTACTTTCTTGTTTTATACTTAGATGTAAGAATGATTTGTAACTTTCAAAATTGTTATTTGTTTCCTTTAATGACGGTAGGCTCTAGACCAATCACTTTCCATGTTTACATGCCTTTGTTCTTAGGTGAACAAGTGCAGCTAGCATTAGATAGCGTCAGATTTTTGCTTACAGATTGACCAACGTTGGTTGACAGATGGCCTGAGCCACTTTAGTATCTGTCGATTGCCTTTAATTCAGATTTATTTGTTATGAAAGTGAAGCCTTAGTTTTCCGGACCCTTGTCAGGCTATATTGACAACAGTTGTAAGGTAGTGTTCATTTACGACATGCTCTGAGCGCAGGAAAACATTTTCTATGAATTTTATTATCTGTTATTTGAAGCCGACCGTTATTAGAAGTTGTCTATGAATATGTCTATAGAACTTGTTGTTATTCACGATAGTTATTGAGTTCTGGTAGTTATTAAACTATGTCAATATAGGTGAGGTCTTTACCTTTGTTGTGTGGAACAGGATCACTGCCTAACTTTTCTGATGATTGCATTAAGCATGACACCTCTGATTGCAACTGAGAACCACCCTATTGGAAATGCCAAAGCGAGCTACATGTAAATGCCTTTTTCGGCATCGAATACTGTATAACAGATAGATTAGCAGTGATTTTCCTTATGAGAGATTTTTATATTGATTACCTTTGCTCCTTTAGGCTATTGGCGGCAAGAACCAAGATGTCAAATTTGGAAATACGCCAGGTAAAATAATTATAGTTGCAATCGCCATTTTGAATAAGGCAAAATTCAAAACTTAACAGATATTTTAGAGTTTTTTACTAAATATAAGTGTAATTCTGATATGATTGGCAAGCGGCGTAATTTTATAGCAAATTTATCGCAAAAAGCTGTGACATTTTGATGTATATTTTTTAGGCACAAGTTCCGTTCCGTCATTAACAACGGTTATGGAAGATCGATTGTCGAATACGAGACCAGAGGGTAGGAATACAAGGAAGCGCTGGATTGAAAGCGTCTCTGATATCGAGGCTGATGATGGGTGAGCTTAAATTCTTGCAATCTGCTTTCTTCGATAATGCACCCTGAAATGAAAAGTGTTTGATTCTACTTTGTTTTCTATACTGATATTTCTTTAAATTTGAAAAGAACGTCAATGGATGTTAAGTTAGGGTCAGTCGAAAACTCTTTTATCGGAATAAAACTGCGCTTCTGATCTTGTCCTAAGTTTTCCCACTGCAATCTCTACTTGTGAATCTAAGATTTTCGAGAGTCAACCGGCATCTGTCTTAAGTGAAAACTCAAGCCCCAGTCCAGCAATTTTATGCAACCTTTTACATCTAAGTAAAGTATTAGCAATTGAATAAAACATAAAAACGTTGCCATTATGGTAGTAAATATTATTTTGGTAGTAAATATTGCAACAGAAACAGAACAGCTATCTGGCATACTAAAATTAATGAAGGAGCATCGAAAGTATTACAAGAGGGTGCCAAAAACACTCGTGATGTAGCAGATGCTGCTTCTCCTATCACGTTGCCTCTGCAGAAGCGCATGTGGCGTAATAATTATAGCGAAATCGAGGTTAATACGATTCTTGTCTTTCTGACGCAAACATGAATCGTGAGGAGGGTCTCTCTGATTAGCTAATATCTATCTATTTTATGAGATGAAAAACCTATACGTAAATGGAATATCGTATATTGGTGGAATATTGCTGGTCTTGACTGGTTATTTGTATCACGTGACGTTTGCAACATAAGTAGTATTGAAAGGAAAGGATATTACTCGTATCATTGCATTTTTAGGTCACGTCGCGACTTTTCGATGGCAGAGGGAGGACTGGCAAACGGCAAGATTGCAGTGCCATCACTCATACGGCAGGATACTTCAACAACATTCACATTGGATGACGATAGAAGCGCAGGTAAGAGTCAAAAGTCAGGTCATAAATAACGTTTTTACATAGAATACTGCTAGACTAGCTATGGCAAGGACCGTGCCATGTTTTTACTTTACTTTGGTTTGCATGGAGAGAAAGGGACTGGACACAAATCTGCATAACAGGGGCTTCGCTCTTAGTTGAAGCAAAGTGAGAAAATTTTATCACTGTGAACCCCAAATACAATCCGAAACCTAGGTTACATCTTTAATCTCAAGGATAGTTAAAACTTTTGTAATTAACTTTTTACTGAGTGCAGTTACTTATGTGCACTAAATTGTTCGATATTATGTTACCAAAGAGAAGATTAAATAAAAACACACCTTGCATTGGTATTCTTTAGTTTGATTCAACGAATTGGTGAAATGATTTGCTAAGGGGTAAACTGATTTTTTCAAGGGCACAATCCACCAAAATCTCTTATGAAAAATACTGTTTACCGGTCTGTCATTAAGCGCTCGATGCCATATAGGCAGGGCTGTAGGTACTATTTGGTGTATAGAACTGGGCGGTTTTAGGTTACTACTCCGAATTTCATGCTTAATGCGCTCATCAGGTAATGGTTCTTATTAGAATAAGTGGATGAGGAAATAATAACTCATTATTATTGGTGTTTCGTGACGCAATAATTCTGCTTTAGCAGATTGACAAACTATGCAAGTTAGCATTCAAGCCAACAGTCAATTATTTGAACTCTTAAGCCGAACAAAAAGAGTCCAAATCATAGAACATTCGACCAATCGAAGTTGGCCTGAATAGGGATGATTATGAACGAACGAATATCGTTTATTCGAAAAAGTAAAAATCCAGTTATAATGCAGTCCAATTGTTGAACTTTTACTGTAGCTTACGGGATCTCAATTCCTTTTCAGTTGAGGATCTCACTGTAGTAAAACCGCATATAAGGAGACACAGAGCGAAGAAGCAGTCAGTCCATGGTGCAGCGAGTGATAACGAAGTAGTAATAAGGCATCACCGCAAAACGGGAAAAGACACTTACATAGGAAAAACTGCATCAGATATGAAACTGAGAAATAAAAAGTTGATTTCAAAGAGATATGCTCATACTTCTAACAGCATGAATGATTTATCCGCGATTAAAACGCCAAAAAATGACAACAGCAGCACTGAGGATTTGCATAAAATTGATAGCATCGAAGAAAGACAGCAAAGGCCGAGACAGAGGTCAAGCTCACTGGACATGGGAAGAGGTAACTTGTGTCAATTATTGTTTGTTGGTTTTTTTATCAAAAGAGTGATGGCACGAGAAATTTATCTTTTGGCGTCAACAATATTTTTAGAATTTTTGAGCGTGGACTATTTAAGCCGAGAAACATCATGAAATATGTCATAGCTTTTAACTATCTTTGCAGATTTTGCATCTAAATATTTCATGATATTCGGGCTACCCTACATCCTCAAAGTGCCTCCTTTTTTTAATAAGCCCCCATTTTCAAATTAAAAATTGTTATTAACCCCCCACCCTCGAATAAACCTCCCCCCTCCTAACGTGGGTCTTTTACATGATTTTAGCCTATGATAATGCATATATCGGAAAAAGGAAGATGTAAGCAAATGGAGTCTTTTCACAAATTTTTGCTGTCTATACCTTTTTGCAGAATGTTTTGTTTCTCAGCAACTGAACGAACTTCCATTGATTAAACCCTTCATGGGGAATATTCCATGACTCTGTTGAAATCCTAGAAATAATCAGCGGATAGGATTTAATAATCTGAATATCTTTGTAGAAAAACTTCGTCTTCGCATGGCTGCTGTGGAAAAGAAAACACGAAAACAGCTAACGAAAAAACCTAGCGATTCAAACATACCCATACCAAGGCTGAGGCGGAAGAAGATTTCAATGGACGAGTTATCCGTTGTCACTGTCGATTCTAAGATAAACCACAAGCAATCACCCCACCGGGATAAAGGTAACACTGATTTCAAAACCACTTTTAACCGTATTAACCTGGCTATGTATCAATTCTTCCTAACGTGAAAACTGAACATTTTTCAAACGCAATTAGACTGTTATCTTTAGGACTCTCTTCAGTTTGCAATCAGTTTGCAATCAGGATGCTATAATTGTGAACACCTTGGTTTCAAAGAAAATTTGCAATACAACGTCAGACGATGTTAGTCTATACAGGCACGCTACCCAGCCCATGTTTTGGCATTCCTCGACTTAGTAGTAATTCCTTTCGCCTATTTAATAGTTCTGATTCACCTTATGTGCCAATTTTGATTCAACCAATTTTATAATAAAAGCTTATTTGTGCAACCCCTTTCTCGCTTACAGATGATTTTAGGAATATTCCTCACCACGCAACCCCGACGTACGTGTCGCAAACCGGTGCCAACAGTACCCCGACTGCCAGGGCCTCTTTGCATCGCAAACAGCAGAAGGCACTTCATATTGACAGAGTGGCATTTGGTGGGATCATCCCAGTGCAATCAAAACCAAAGCTTAATAGAAAGTCAAAAGAAGGACTTAGCGATAGCTTGGCTGTCAGCGGATTCTCAGTTGTTCCCAAGCAAACGAGGCCAGGCCATAAGCGGTTTTAGTATCAACATGTCTGTTTTAGAGCCTGGACAATCATCAAGAAATAATTTTCTAGCGAAGATAGAGTTATTTGCATATTTTATTTGTGGGTTTCTAATTTCTTTGTATGGCATAGAAGTTTCAAATTCAACGCGCTGACATGAAAAGACAAAACTTTAGTTCCAAGGACAGTGCTTCAAGCTTTAAACCCTTTGTGGTTTCTTTGGTAGCCCAAGGTTTTTTAGCATTTTGAAGATGTCAATTCTTCCAAAGAAGGAATTTAGAAGGAGTTATATATATGTATTGAAAATTACAAGCAAATAAACAAGAAAGGTAATATAAACATCATTAAACTACTTCTACCAATGAA
Source organism: Rhopilema esculentum (assembly GCF_013076305.1). The sequence goes on from NW_027019762.1 coordinate 3,593,676, forward strand.
AATACCAATGCTACCCAAGGAAAGCTTTTCATGGCCAAATCTATGCCTCAGAGAATGTTTATAATGCGGGAAAATTCTAATGAAATATTTAATTTTTCTTTCTCTGAATAAATTATTCTATTTTGTATGATGTTCTTCTACATTCTATTTGTATATATCGAGTAGTTGTTACATATTGTGTCTGGAAAGCTGAAGTGGAGTCCAGTGTAGTTTTCACTCAGCGAATTTTCATAGTAATTGTAGATGTAAAGTTAGCTTAAAGCATTTTAAATTTGGTAGAAAACGCACAGAAGAATCAGCTCGTTTGGCAGGCAGCCTGGAAAGGCGCTTGACTAACTCTTGTTGCCATCAGAAATCTTGCTAAATTGTTTTCAGAGCCAAGACCACAGTCTTATCGCAACACATCTCCTTTTGAAAGTATTTCAAAACAAGTATAATGTTTCGCTCTCAGACATGTTTATCTTCAGCACAGTTACACAGGACTTGCAACGAAGCTATTATTCGTCATAAGTTCTATTGTAGGAAGTTTGAATTCGCAAAAGGTTACACGCAGAGTTAATGTTAATAGAATGAAGTTGATTGTTTCTACGTTATGACACAACCATTAAACAGTTTCCTTGACATTTAGTTGCACGCTTAATGAATTTTTTATGATCTGTTAAAATATATTTATAGACTTACTGGATGTACCAATTGAGTGGAATGTCGAATTAAGCACAGTACCTAACATTAATATCAATTTTGGAAGTAGTATTTTTAAGATGATTGTAGTTGACTTTACACAGCAGTTTTGAAGTCATTTTTAGAATTTAATTTTTCTGTTTTTGATTGACCCGAGACTCTGTAAACAATCTTAACATAATGCTAACAATTGCAATGCAAGTTACGTTACTTGCCATTAATTTTGATAAAAAGCAGTAATTTTACTACAGTTTAACGAAAGCTTTGTAGGTTGATAACGAGGTTGATCCAGAACATAAGCCAGATCTCTATTTCTGTCTTTGATCTCAAGTGATATTGCAGACAGATGTTTTGCTCAATGTCTTTCGCAATATGTCACAAAGTATAAGAAACGTGACTTCAATCAGTATATCTGGAGATGCTGGGTCAGGCTAGTAATCACTTTTTTACGTAGAGACCCGGCTGTGAATTTCCTAAGTCTCAGCTAACACAGTTCCCTGTGCCCTGCATGAAATCGCGTGTCAAGCAGTTCTTCAAAATGTTTTACAACCTACGCATCGTAAAACGAAACCAATTCTGCCATGTTTTTAGCCAGAAGGAGCCCATATGTTTAATAAGTCGATTGGTTTTTCAATTAAACAAGTAAATCTTCATATTCTTTGATCTCACCTTTGCAACAAATGAAACAGTAATATTGTACCTAACTCAAACTCCTGTCAATAATTAGTGAAGACACCACATTTCTGTTTAACATACTTTTTATCATGCTCGTTGAGTAACTTTAACATACTTTGAATTTGGTAAGGAGAACCAAAACAAAGAAAATATATGTGCAAAATTAAAGATTTATAGCCTCTTTTTTCAGTTGGTAATTTTAGGGAAAAGTCTCAGAAGCCCATAGCTAAGCTCTTACAAAGGAAAGGGAGGAGGTATTTGGAAGAGAGGGGGAAAGATCAAGCTAGTTTTTTCTCTGGTAGCTTTAGAGAGTCAACTGAGGTGGTTCAAGTGAAAAAAGATCTATAAACTATACAATTTTTTGTATAATGAATTTATTTTAAGTTAGCTGAAGAATTTTTGACGTTATGGTCCACCGAGCCGGATATCGACAGAGTTCTGTCACAGAAGACAGAAGTCTGCCAAAATCGTATCTCAGCTGAGATTTTGATATTTTCCAACGCCCATTTACACTTTATCACATTTTCTCCTCCTTGCGCTGACTAAGGAGAGAAACAAAAGGATGTTTAAAGAAAGGAGAAGCCTTCAAATTCGGACACAGCTTTTGAGTCAAACCAATGAAAACGTGCTGGGTAGCAAGCAAGTGTAGTCCAACAGTTACCTTTCCCCCCTTCAAAGTTGGTTCATGTGTACTGTATGAAATTTCCCAGCACTGTTAGTCAGGACAGGTTGTAAATCAAGAGACTGATCCAGCGTGAACCAGGGCAAATCATTAGACTGGCAAAAACCAGAAGTAATATCTAAAGAAGAAAAGCGTGATTCCAAGTTTTTGCAAAACACTGTCGCCATCTCAACGTTTTCATTAAAAAAAGTGGATTTCTAACAAGTGTGCGCAGGAAACCAACTCAAGTCGGCGATTTTTTTGATGCAATATTTTCTGTCCTTTACTCTTTACTAGGACACAAGAACTAGATACATAAAGTCCATCTATGCTTGGACTAATGGTTCAACTGAGGTATCAGCGTTTTCTGATCGGTCGAAAAAAGACGTAAAGCTCGACATGAAAGATACGCTATTCAGAACAGCACTTGAAATACATTTAAATAAATATCATTCCACCCAAGGATTTAGTTATTCCAGGGCCCGCGCCACAAGGGAGGCCACTTTTCTTGCTGACTATAGGTATGAAATGCCCCTTCTAGGTATTAGATAGGTAACCTCCTTGTTGCTCTCCCCCCCCCCCCCACTTTAGAATCGGTAGCGCAGATCCTGTATTCCGCCCATTCCTCTTAAGCTAAGCAATAAAAGTTTTTGCAGCTATGGATAAGTAATATGCAACAATGAGACGAGTGTTGTGTAATGCATCCTTTCAAGCCATTGCAGTCTGTATAAAACGATGCACGGAACAGTTTAAACAGAAGGCTGAGGAAATTCAAAAGCTTTCTGAAATACAACTTTACTTTCATTCAAAACAAACTAAAAATTCCATTATTACATATCACCCATTGCTTTTTAATTTTCTAGCAAACAATAAGGCCCGCCCCATTAACCCTCAACGGGAGGGGCCAGCAATGTAGAGAAGTATCATTTTGTCCACGCTGTTCTATTTGGGGGATTCGGTTCAATGTATTTGTTGTAATCTAAAGTTTCATTTATATGAATATTTTAAGCTTATTTTAGTTTTTTATTAAGCAAAAAAGTGGTGCGGCAATGGTTCCCTCCACTCCCCCTCGGGCGCGGGCCCTGGCAATTTTGTTTCTAGCTCACATCTGTTCTGGGTTACAGGGGAGCAAGGAGAAAAAAGCAGTTTCGTGGCATCAAAGATGGAGGATGAGGTTATCCACGATTATGCCGTTTACAGTCAACATATAGCAAATCAATCAATATTATCAAACGGTTATGAGGACGCTGAATGGTAAATATCTCGTAAGAAAATTGTCAAGTTTTGTCTTTGTCAACAATAACTTTTCTCAGCTTGAATTTTAGGTCATCCGTTAATTATATAAGGCGAAACTGATCAGCTGAAGAATCTGACTAAGGAAATTGATGAAGTTTATAAATTGCTATTTTTTAGCTTCAGTTTCATGTTTAAACTTGTTGCAATGTCTCCCCACGACTCTTCCTTCTTCCCTAGATTTTCTAAACGTCAGAATTCTCTAGGTACCTTCTTCCTGCTTCCCAGACTCTTATTCAAAACAAAAGTAAACAAGCTTGTTCTCTCTCCCCCCTCACCCCTCTTCCCAAGTCCCTTCTCCTTTCCCTTGATAGGGCTTAGCTTAGCTATTGGCTCCTTGGCCTTTCCCTAACAATACCTACAAAAAAATTGATGCAAAGAGGTTTGTGTAAACACCTTTGTGAATCCTACAATGCTGAATAATGTTGGTTTTTTAGGAAAGATGAAATAACTGAAAAAGATGTAGCTACCCAACCTGATAAAAAAGCAACCCAGCAACCTGTCTGCAGGTATGTTTGACCTTGAAATATCAGAATATAATTGATTAAGTTTAGAATCAATGTCAAATTTATGCAGGATATTTAATTTGGTAATTATTGGAATGCATCAATATAACATTTTGTAAAGGTTGTTAGTAAATATATCAGTGATTTGTATGAAAGTGGCTTAAAGTCATAACACCATCTAAGAATGGCATGATTTTTTGTATAAAAATAAATGAATAAAGTAGCTTAATTATGGACAATCTATTTTTAGAATTTTCCAAATTACAAGGAAAATGAGATGTAAAATTTTCATGCATTTGAAAAGCAGTTTAATCTAGTGAAACTGGCAGAGATATAACTGCAAGAAAACAGGCTCTTTCCCAATCAAGAAAACAGGCATATTTCCCTACTTATGGACAATAAAAGTAAGGTAATTCTTTGGTAGCTTCATCATCTCTTTCACAGCCCATATCTCAGCCAAGTTGTTAACATCAAATGGTATGTCATCACTTAGTACACCCTGTAGTAAAAACCATCTCCCCTAAAAAGTTTCCTAACTGTGCAGGCCCTTTAAAAGTTTGCATGGCTGAAGCATTTTCCTATTTACCAAGATCCCCTTCAAGAAAAGATTTTTGTTCGTAGTAAATCTTAAGTTCCCTCTCAGGCACCACATGAAATTGAATCCCATGCTAGTCCTAGATAGTTTTGCTTCCCTTGCCATGTTTACCTGCTATCCCCTGTGAAGATTGTAAGTTTGCTAGACTTGGGGTGTTTTACCATATTTGTTAGGAAATCAGTTCAAAGAGACTTTTGTCTGTTTTCTAGGCTTTCACTGCTTAGCAGTAATATCCAAGCTGATCTAGAGACATCCCTGCGATATTTCTTGACAAAAAGGCTTGAGAAAATGCACCCATTGGAGGGAAGTGGTAATATTATAGCAATACCTGCAGGGAAAGTTTATGATCAGAATGCTATGGTTTATTTCTATTCCATGGATGAGGAAAGTAGTGAATCTTTATCAGACAATTCAACTGAAGGGCAAAGGTATACCACATCTGCTTATATATTTTTGATATCCAGATAATTTTTTGGTGATTATTATGTCATGAATGCTGTTACAGGTTTTTTTGGCAGAAAATTTTAAAAAATAGCTTATTATACTTTATTTATTATTTTGATGATGTGTTATCATATTTCTTAGCGAATTGCTTGATTTTTTATCCAGAAATAGTGAAGATCCTAAAAGGTCCTTTCTTGTATGCTTTATCGCTGTTATTGAAACAGGCTTGGAATTGTATCCTTTTGTTATGTTCAATAATTTTGTATTAAGAGATGATTTTTCACTTTGCATTCTGTCATTATTTGAGATAAACTGTTGGAAAAACAATGCATTGTGAAAAAATAGGTTAGAGTTGAGTAATATTTTAACAGACCTAAAATCTTGATATTTTTTCATGGTTTTCTATAAATATTCTTATTAATTGTTTGTTAAATCTTGCGAGACAAAGTAACCATTACAATACAAAGTATAAGATGTGTGATCAAGTTAGTGGTTATTTTTTTTCACTAATGTTTTCTTAAATGCCTATAACTATTTGCACAAGGTGGAGAAGTAAAAAATCAAATTTCACTGTGTGGTTACAATCTTAACTTAGACCTCCTAGATTTCAGAATGAGCTGGATAATTATTGCAAGCAGTTGAGTCCATATATTCATAAGTATATGGTATGTAAACCTGATATTTGCATTAATCATATTCTACCTAGGAGGGGGGTGGACAGGAAAAGCACTTTTGCCATATTGTTAATCAGATGACCTTATTTGCAATGTGAACCAATTTGTTGGGAATGAAAAAAATACACATTTTGTGAACTCTGAAGAAACATTTAATGTGCCAATCAATTGATAATGTAAAAAAAGCTATTAATATGCATTTTCCTAATAGTATCAAAATATGTGGTGTCCCAAAAACAACTAAAAAACATGTTTCCTATAAGGAACTGTTTTCAGTGTTTTGAATTTCTTTGGTGTTTAATCATAAGATTGTTTTCAAAATGAGAAAAATATTCAAAAATTATCATGAAACATTTTTGACATATACATCTGCTTTGTTTTTCAGATTTGTGATAAAACATTATTTATAGTGTAATATTTCTTCTGATATTAGTTTTTTACAATTTTAGGAGTCAGTTGATGTTAGTGAATACCTAAAGCGACTGGAGGCATGGTATGATTCAAATGTTGGTACCAAATTTCTTTTAATTTGGTTTTTTCTAATGCCATCCTTTGTCAAATGATATTTGATATGATTGGCATACCTATTGTAAAAATAGTGGTATGCTCTAAATAGATCCCAGTTATTTAAGAAAACTTAAAGCAAATTTTGCATCACAGTTTGCTTAGAGGGCTTTTGTTTTTTACTAATCTTAATTGATCGTAGAGGCCCTGCAGAAGCTAATATTTCTGTTAACAGGCTTAAACTGAAACAACACCTTATTTCTTGGCTAGATATATTATTATAACTTTGATACTATTATCAAAATGTCCGTAAATTGAAATAACTGTTGGTAAAAACTTAACTCTGAGACTGAAAAATATTTAAAATTTAATCAGCCTGTCAGCAAAGCAAGAAAAGAGTCATGAAACTAAACATTTTTTAATATTCTAAATTGAATCTATCTTTGGCCAAACAGACAACCAAGCTTCAACAGTTTGCAAAAGGAGATTGTAACTCAACCATGATAGGATAAAATTTTTTGTTTACGTAGAAAAACAAAGGTTCTTTCATTTTAGAAAAAACTAGAGTACTTCTATTTTATGTATTTGTTAATGAATTTTATGTATTTGTTAATAAAATAAAGAGCAATTTGTCTTTCATATTCTCAAACATCTTTTTCTCACTAACACAATTTTTAACAGATCTGCTACATTCAAAGATGTTTTTCTTATCTCAGTGAGGAATTATCTACCATCTTGTTTACAGTAAGAAACTTTTATTTAATTTTATCTTAAAAGTATTATTTTTGTATTCATCTTACATTGCTAATTTAGATCTTGTGGTCTTTAAAATAACAAGTTGGATAAATGATAAAAAAGGTTGATGATAGAATGGTTAAATGGGTAATCATGCATCTGCGCTTAACATCTGAAGTTTAATTCTTTATCAGATAAACAAATTACAAAGAGATCTATGAGTGCAGACTGTGGGTAGAAGAAATGCAAATATATTTGTGAAATATAAATAGAAATTATGATTAAAGATGCTATAGCTGATTATTAAACCCAGTTGAAGAGTTCTAAGTTTAAAAATACTTCTCTAAGGTTTTGCATTGGATAGATGAAGTGAAGAGGAGAGAATTGATTTTTGCAGAATTAGTTTTTGTCATTGATGGCAGAATTAGTTTGGTAGTTTTCCTGAAACCAATGAAAGAATGGGGTGACAGCTAGCTTAAAGCACATAGTTTCCACTGTCATTGGTCTTTTATGAGTTGAATTTTGATGTTCAGCAAATTGGGCAAGCATAGTGCATCATTTTGTTGTATTAAACCAGTATCATTGTTTGTGGGTAGTGCTAATTGTTTTGGTTGATCAATAAACAATGCAGCAGTATGCTCGAAACAATGAGTGCTGACCTGATGAAGAGTTGTGCTTCAGACGTCACAATAATATTAAACTTTCATCTGCTAAGTCTTATTTTAATAATATCATTTTGTGTTTATCATTCATTTGAAATTTGTGTTTATCATTGGCTGAGCTACATTGATGATTAGACCTAAAAGTATTTGTCTTTATGAGAAATTATCTGGTTTAAAGGACACCTGGGAGATGTTTTTCTTCCTTCTATCGAAAGAAACCCCTCAAACAAGGACTCATTTGGGGCAAAGCTCAAAAGTTTCCCTCAGTCTGATTATATATTATGGTGGGTGCTTGCCCCACCTGCCCCTTTCTATGGCACTCTAGATGCTTCCCAGAATGGCACTGAGCAAAGACCTTTACTCAATGTACTAAAGACTAGACTCTTTGCAGCTAATAGGATGTGTCAAGCAGTCTGAAAATATTGGCAGTTTTGTTTTACTTCATGACAAACCAGCTTTGATGTCGATTCAAGTAAATTCTGTGATCTATAGATGCCTAGGGAATTAATGATTGGCATGGTATTAGACTAAAGATATTTTCTGCTTCTCCTTTTCAGGTATTTGTTGGAGATGAAATTGAGTTGAAAGACCTTCCAGAAGATATTAAACATGATCTTGAAATGTATGTATGTAATTTCCTACTGTTTCAAGGGAGCAATTATTTGACAGGGATACTTATTTGACAGGGCTGTTTATTCAAAGGGGGCACTGATTGATTTTTGATTATTTTTCCAGATTGGAAAGAATGAAAAGAAAACTATATTGTTGAAAAATCAGCTTGATCTAAGCTTTATTTGTAAATCGTCAGAAATAAACTCAAGGACAATAAGAATGTCCATTTTTTCATCTTTGCCATTCTCCTCAACATCCTCACAGTGTCAAACCGCTTGTCAAATCTTTGGCTGTTTTAGGGGATGCTCATTTGAGGGGAGCACACATCTGAATCTGAGGTCTTTACTTCGACGATTTACGGCATATCTATATAAATATATATGTGCATAGAGTTGTTTTTGCTTTCTTAACACGTCCATATCTATCATGATAAATGAAATTAAGTTGGAGTTAATTAAATGAAGGGCTTTTGAGTTTTACTAATTCTCTTATGATAATACTTAATTTGCTATTCGTTTTGGTCTCTTGTTTATGGATCGCTTCCTCGCGTTTTTCTTCTATCTGGTATACTTGTTTATGGGTATTCTGGGAGTCTTTCACCTGAATCAGTGATTTGTAAACTGTAAACTAGGGTAAGGTGTGTGGTTCGAGGCGTTTTCGTTCCCTTGGTTAATCTAGGGGTATTTAAGGTTTTCGCATAGCTTAGGTTTTGTTTTGTTAAACTATAGCATGCGGTTAGTTATCTTCCGTTTTAGAGGTTTTTAAAATTAATTAAAAAATTATTTTACACTTCACTTGTGCGCAACTATTAACGTCATCGTCGGCGTTCACGCCTCGCACAGGCGCAAAATTTTCCTGCCTTGTGTCCTGCCATCGCAAAGTTAAAAATACCGAAGAAACTGATGTATTTTTGCCCTATTTTTAAACACAAGAATGAGATCCCCTTGTACTGGAAGTCTTAATGAAAACTATCTTTCAAACGTTCTAGCCACCCTGTTAGCATTAAAAGTTTTCACAATAGCTGAAAGCTCTACATAGTTACAAAACTTTTATTGCCACACAAAATAAATCGATAATAATAACATAAGCTTACTTCTCCTGCAGCCATGCCAAATTGGTTGTTTTTCTAATCGAATGTATGACCAGGTAGAATTCAGCCTGTAAAGAACGTGTAAATGTGTTCGATTTTTGTTTCATACTTCCTCAGATTTTCGAGTTTGTCGCGTGAAAGGAATGCGATGCTGACGCCATCTGGTACGCGACGTAGCCTGGGTATAGTTGGAATTGGCGCGAATTTTTTCATCGATTTTTTCCAACGTTAGCTCAAATTTAGATGATACAGTACACTCTCGTTAAAGTGGGACCCCGGATAAGTAGGACGCCCGCTATGTAGGACAGATTTTCCCGGCCCCTTGAACTTGCTTACCCTTTTCAAGTATTCGGATAAGTAGGATGCCCGCTAAGTAGTACACTTGGTCGGTCTCTTGAGTGTCCCACTTAAGGAGAGTATACTGTATGTGGGGTGTGGGGTCCATTTTTACAGAACCCCAAGGACTTAAATTGACGGATATTTTTGGGAGGGTGAAACATATTTCCGACTGACAATAAGCCAATTATAATGTTATACTAAAGTTGTGCTAAAACTTTCATTACAGAGCCTTAACCTTTTACAGTTCTATCATTTCCATTCTGAATTGAGAGAATTCTCAGCATTAGCGTTTTGAATATCACTGTCTGGCGTTAAAAACATTGGCGCAAAGCACGGGTTTTATGATTACACCAGCATTTACGCGTCTGTTAACCCCACCAGAAGCAGAGGTTCTAGGAAAGTAGTTGCTCTGTTGTCCCTTCCTCTGATCATTTAAAAACAACCAAGTACAGAAGATGTTAAATCTTCGTGAAAAACAGTCTTCTGGCCCAATTAGCAAACTTTTCAATGACCGGCTATTTATGGCTAACTTTTTCTTTCTAGATTTATTTCTTGCTGTAGTCTATCAGAGCTTTTACAAGACCGGAACCTGAAAGACGACACAGTATGCAATTTTTTTTGATATTCTAATATTTAAGTGGCCAATAATTAACAAACCTCTTGATGTGAATGATTTTAACAGGATTTAATTGTAGACCTTGTTTTCAATGGAAAAGTTTAACTCCATGCATAGAAAGCTGACCTTGCCAATAACAACAAACCCTGGATGCGTAAAACCCCAACCAACCAACCATTGGGTGAAAGGAATACTTCATGTCGCGTGCCCCTTTTTTCCAAAGCCTGTCAAAAAATTCAGCATCTCTGTTTGGGTGACTATAAAAAACCAGCAACAATATATCATTTTCCCCTGGTTTTTCTCAAAGCTGGAAAGTTTTTTAGTGCCAGTCATCAACTAAAAAGATGTGCCTGCAGCATTCAAATGTACTCATGAATTTTCACTAAACAAAGGTACACTGAACAAGGTGTATAAACGGGATGTAACTGAAGTTCGACACAATTTTTGTTATACCAACTATTCCAGTTAATCGTTTCAGATTTTTTCGAATGATTCGGTTTGTAGTATGACTTGCCTATTTTGTTGGTGCTGGGATCTTTGTGTTCTTGGTTTGTCGAGGGGTCATACAAAATCTATCCTGTCCCATTGAAGTCACATATAATGAAATCTATCCTGTTACTTGTCAGCTGAATATAATGATTGATTTTGTCACGACTTTCCATCTCTGAATATAATCTTTGAGTGTTCATCATTTCCTATAGGATCAAGTTGTAGTGGTAGAAGTTGTATTGGAACGTTTAGGGTATTGACAATCATTGCCAAAAATACTTGGAACACCCAGCAATTTGCGTTGTGCTTTTATATTTTTCAATTCTTTTCCCGGATACTCCTATTTTCGCACCTCTCTCCCCCCTAAACAATGTTGATAATTTAGAAAAATAACATAAAAGTCGTAGAAAAAAGTGTTTTTTCTAATCCCCTACGTCGTTTTGTAGTAAACCAACATTATTCAAGAAGGGAGGGGAAATGACTGAATTTGCCCTTGGAAACTGACGCTAGTGTACCAAGACTTTTGGCAGGGATTTTATGTCTGGTTATTCTCTCAAGAAGCATCACAATTAGGGCTTTTTGAACATCATATTTAGCTATGAAATAAAGCTAAATGTTTAATTGCACGTTTTTTATGTTCCATTGCATTGTAATTTTTAGGAGCTGAGTACATCACTTAACAGCCAAAGTACGTTGGCAAATGAAACGTCACTTGTTGTGAAGTATAGTGAAGAAACTCTCGAACTTTCGTCTCAAAGTAAGTCTTTTTTCTGCAGCATGTAAAGAAATGCTTGGTATTTTATAGTGCTATAGGCTGTGATTTTACTCTCTTAGCTTGTTGTTAGTTATTTGTGAAGTGTTACAAATACTTTGTCTGGGTTTGGAGTAACATTTTAAGCTTTACAGACCATTACTGTAAACAAATGGGAAAACTGTCTTTTCTGTCTTAACGTTGCGTTTTGCAGTTACTTGTTTTTACAAAAGACGCACTCTGAAACTATGTTTCCTTGCTTCTTATGCATGAGTTTTATGTGTACTTATCTATCTTATGCAGGAACGAATCCATTTTGCCAAGACTGTGTTAAGTCAATGAGACAACTGGGCCAATGTAACCCATTCAAACTTCGTCAAGTTATCGAGAATTACAAGCTTAAAGTAGGTTGTTGCTCCTTTGCAAAATAGCAAGTTCTTCATTATTCATTCGAGCTTTCTTCTATTTATAATTCTTTACCTCGTCCCTTTAATAATCCTATTGCCATAAACGAAACTGGTTTATGTAAACACCACTGAAAAGGATAAAAGTGAAGTTTTTTTGTATGTCAGCTGCTTCTAAGATCCTAGGAATACCCCATCCACTCGTTTCACCTTCAAGAAGTACAGCCATCTGCACACAAACTTTACCTAACTTGAACACTTCAAGCAGCTTGAAAATGACAATAGAGCGGTTTTGTGATCAAAAACACGTTCAATGGAAATTATACTTAACACGGAGTGACGATTCATCCATTTTCAACTTTTCATTTCACTTGGGCAGTGTAGAATATCTTTAACTAATAAACAAAAAGTTCACAAACAGTCAAAACATTGTACTGGAAGGATGACAGTGTCACACAAAATGTGTTGTTTACATCGAACTATGATAAGGTGGGTCTTTAAGAGAACTCCTTGCGACAGCATCAATAATACATATGATCTCTCTTGCACATAAAATTAGAGAATTTCAATATAACATTGATCTGACTTTGATTCGCCGACCCTCTTTTCCTAAAGCATTGAATTATGGTAAACCTGTCTCTTTTTAAGGGGTCATTCTTTTGGGGTGATCGCTGTAGGTTCCGGTCGCTGTAGTTTCATGCTTTATCAGCAACCATGGTGGTAGTTGGGACTTTGAATTTAGAGGGCCAAACATTTTTTTACCAATCTATAGATAGAAATGACAATATCCAAAACAGCGTACAAAGGTAACACACAAACATATACAAACCAACACAGTCATAGGAGAGAGGATTAAGAGGCAACACGTGCATGTTTTCAAACTCAGTAGATTCTAATTTTTTTCAAGGACTTTCTAAAATATTGAGGGGGCCCAGGCCCCCTCTGCCCCTTCTTGCTAACCCCCTGTCAGCAACCATCGTTGACAACTTGCTATTGACGGAAACTGTTTTGTGAATCAGTGCGAGGTGAGTTAATGTGATAACTGGCACAATCACGACTCAGCATATTTGGATACCGTATTTTCTCTAAAGAACGCCGCCTTTTGATAAACGCCGCCCTCTCTATTGAGCGCCGCACCTTCAGCCAACCATTTGGAAAAAACGCCGCCCTCTGAAAAACATCAACCAACAAGTTCATTAGAAAACACGCCAAAAAGAATTAACGAATAGTTTATAGGCTTACTATTCGAAAGCCATGAGAGTTGTAACGTCATAGAGGACAACTCTGGCGGAGACAAAGATAGTGACATTCCTTGACTTGACATTCTTTTTATCTTTTTTCATCGCATTTTTCTTAAGCCGCATCCAAAATTTGAAGCTTGTAATAAAAGCTGCGGCGCTCTTTAGAGGAAATACGGTAAACCCTTTCCTTTTATCATGACTCAATGCCCCTAAGCAAAAATGCAATCACCAAAGGTGATTTTTTCAGCTCTAATTTTTCATTTAATCTCAACAGAATTCATTTTTGAATGAATATTTTATTAAACTGCAGATATTTTTATTCCTTATCTTAAGATATATGAAAAATGGTTTCATTGCTGAATCATTATCATAGAATAGACATTAAACGAATCATTCAAGAAAAACCTTGATCACATGATAGTTAACTCATATTGGTGGATGATATCTATATTCCTTTTCACCAGCACAATGTTTTCAGCAGTGTGATGTGGAGTTTTCTTTATCTCTCTATAGGTTATTCAAGATATGAACACCTTCAAACGACTAACTAAGCAAGCTGAAACAGACTACTATGCTCTGTACAGGTATGTCTTATCAGCAAATACGTACCTACTATACATAGAAAGCCATATACATAAACAAAGTGAAGAAAAATTGAATGGGTGTTTTTGGGCCAGGTGTATGTTACAATCCTGTAACATATAAGTCTCTTGACAGTTTGATTACTGATTGCTCTTTGGAACAAAGCCAAATTAAGGGCTTGGGATGATTCACCTGCTTTCATTTTTTGTTAAAACAATAAATATTGGTGCTATTAGCCTTCTGAAAACCAAATAATGTCAAATCAAGGGGAATAGTCAATTCATGGAGTCAGTTAAAATGGACCAATGAAACATGCACAAGCTGCTAAAAGATGTTGTTTCAATTTTCGTAATATACCATGAGAGTTCGAAGAGAAAGAGTATCAGGTCCTGTGCAAAGTAACAGTATTCTGACCGTAAACTCAGCAAACAGTATCTATATCTCACTAAATTTTTAATTTGTTTAACTGAATTTGCCTAACTTGAACCTATATCCTGGTGTTCTTTCAGGCCAAGTGATCAACATTTGAAAAATATAGGAAATGTCACATTAAGAACTTTCTTTGCTACCTTATTTGATTGTGCTTATTGCAAAATGGTGCTAGCAATTAGAGGAAAAGGATTAACTTTTCAACGTGAACATGGCCTAGTCTGTTGATTGTGATTATAAGAGGCTTAACAAGCCCATACAAAGGTAGAGCTTATTATTGGGAGTAAAATTAAATTTCACTGAAGTCTTAAATAAGGGTTTTCCCGGCACATTGAAATGTTTACTTTTCACTTGCTAGATATTAGATGCTCAAAACGTCTTGATTCAACAGCATATCTAATTTTTGTACTTATTTAATTTACAATTTCATTGTCTTTATGCTGAAACTCTGTTGTGAGAGTGGAACACTTTAACATTGAACACAGTAATCTCATATCATTCATTGTGCCTTCAATATTTCTTTTCAGGTCATTTGCATTTTTGCTGACATGTGACAACGGCGAAGTTTTACTGAGAAATGCTAAAACTCAATTTGATGAGGAAGACAGTGCCAGTTTCAAAGATGTTTTGAATGTCATTCAAAGATTTGTTGATAATAGAAACGGGTTTGAAAACATTTATAAACAGGAAAGGCAGTCTAAGATTAAATCTCAAAATCTTCTTAGGTTGCTGCACTGCTAATAACGATTCTATGCAATTTCCAATGCTTCCCAAAATTAAATTACCTTTATATAAAGTAATTGTATTTCTATGTTCTGGAAACAAAATCTTGAAAGGAAATTCCAGTATTTAATCTGTTAAATAAAATTATACCATGATGTCAAAAGGTTACATATCACCCTTCTGATTTCAATAACATTCCATAAACAACATTCAGTTAGTATTCAAACTACAAACCACTGTTTGACTGCAATATTAGAACACAGGTCAATTGGAGAAATTTGTTAAACTTTAATCTTAACATCATTCTTGTTTCCAGATTCTACTTACACAGCTAATCAAATAAACAAAATTCTTATGCATAGATAGTTTTGTCAAATATATTTTTTTCAATCTATAATTTGCATGGTACTGAGCCTATAGACCATCTTGAACATTGGATCCCATGACACAAGTGGGGCAAAAGCTGCGATAAAAACAATGGCAGCCTATTTTACCAAGATTTGAAAATTCCTCTGTAGCTCACACAAGGTCCATTGTTAATCAACAAAAATCAGATTTGAATTCTTAAGTATTTTCTATTCTAAAGGAGTTTCACAACCCAAAAAATTAAAGAACAGCCTCTACCCACCATCAATTTTTCACTGTTTCTTCCCACCTGAAGGATTGAACCTAGCTATAAAACCACAGAAATCAATCATAGCTTTGCGAACTCCAAGATGGTCTATTGGCTTGAAATTCTATACTTTCAACATCATCTACGATATCTAATTATAAAATTATGTTTTACATTTTACAATGAGTTCTTTCAAGATGTATCTAGTCCTTTTGATCTCTTTGTTTTATTAGTTACTATTTATGGTCTATGTTTTGTTGTAAAGTAGTCGAAAATTTAGAACAATGCCAGTGGAGATTTCAACTCCCTGTAATACATATTTATTGTCAATTAATTTTACTAAAAGCTCGTTAAATTGGATGTTAATTATCTTTAAAGAGCTGTTAAAGGCCATTTATATTTATAAAATTAAATGTTCAATCATCTTTCAGATTTGTGAATGTATGTTTAGGGCCTGCTGTTTTGGATTTTCATTTGCATTAAAAACTAGAGGAACTCTCCATGAACCAGCGGAACCAGTCTGACAGGCACATAGGCCCTGGCAATCTCTGTCATGTCGCAAGCATCAAGCACCAACAAAAATGATTTCTGTCCTCTGATGCCAAGAACAGATGATAATACCACACCATCATCTTCCTTACTAGCATTTGGGCTTGGTACAAAAACAGGCTCTGATGGGTGACAATTTTCACATTCCCATGACTTGACTTCTTTTGTCTTTACATTAACCTACAAACAAAAATAAAATGAATTTCTGATCAAGTAGTTCAAATACAAAAATGCATAGGCTGTTCAAATCTTATTTCGACTCTTACATGAATCCACCTGATTACTGACAGATGATGTTTGATTATCATAAGAATCCATTACTTCAACCAGAGATGATAATGTCAAATAGAATCTTGTATTTAAGGTCAATGTTTAAAGGCTAATAGAATCCATCTCAATTGTTCAGAATTGCCAAAAAGCTTGGACTTCCAAATGAAGGGCAATTTGTTGATCTGAACACACTGAAATATGAAGGTTGTCATTTGTGACACTTTGGACCAAGGTGTCTTCCTTGTGGAAAACAGGTCAATTGCATATGCAGGCACATGCCTGGTTGTGTGAATAAGGAGGGGCCACGATAGTAGACTGTTTGACAGACTCCAAAGGAATTCTTGCAGCAAAAAATCTATAAAAATATAGCAAATAAGAGCACTGCAATAGGACAAGAACGAACAACATCAAATACATGTAAATTAGTAAAGGCTAATATTTCATCCCGGAACATGTGGCTTCCTCGGAGCAAAGGTGCAATGACTTTGCTACATGCCTGATTGTCTCTGCTTCAAGTTTCTATGTGTACAAGCCTTCAGCTTTTCAGGATGTTCAAGTGTTCAAGTGTTCAGGATGTTGAAAACTTTTATTTATCATGAAATAGTAGGTTATTTGATTAATGATTAACAAGTTTATAGGATTAGAGTAACAATGATTGAGACAGAATTTTTCCTTTCTAAAATTATTATCATGACAGAAAATGGAAGCTTGTTTTTGCACAAGCTGAGTATAAATTTCATGAAAATTGGTTCAATTTACATCCTGCAAATAGTTTTGAGCTAGATGATCTGTTTCGTTGGTTTGGTCAAAACCCACTTTTTCAAAATTGTTCAATTTTCCTCACAGAGGAGCAAGATTTCATTGACAGGCTTCAGACAAATGAAAATAAATGCACCAAAACCAATTTCACGATTTTATTTCTATTCTGCAAATAGATAAAAATATCACTTTTTGGAAACACTGCTTCACAACATTTTTTGGGCTGGAGCCAACAAAATAATAGTGTCAATATGAAAATGAGTCATTTAGCAATTAATATATAGCAAATTGCCACATTTTTAGTCAGTTTTGTTCCAAGCAGGGTTTGATTTAATTGACTGAATTAGCTTGCAAGACTCTTTTGTCATCAGCTCATTTCATTTTGTTTCTATTCATTTTTGATCGAATATACTAAGCTTTGAATTATTACCTTGTGCAAAATGAGCAAACCAGGGGGCTTTGATGAAGATCCCATTCCATATGCATAACTGTAATCTCTTCCATTGTAATCATAATTAATCCTTGGCAGCTCAAATCCCACATGGAGAACCTCATAGTCTTTTCCTTCTGCATCTTTTTCCAGCTCAACTTGTTTTGGTTTCCCAGAGTCAGCTTTAGCTAATGAAAGATGATATCTGCGAAGCTCTGCAGGTTTAATTTTCGTTTCAGCATCTTCCCTCAATTCGCTCAAGTACAATGCTTTCATAACAGACCCATCAGAGTACCCACTCATATCAAGAACCACCTCGGTATCTGTCTCATAAGCATTTATTTGATGAAAGCACATGAATGGGTTAACATTAAATATTGCAAATGGCTTTCCTGATTTGCGTTCAATTAGATGCAGACGAGACTTTATGTTTTCATTGAATTTGAAAAAGTCTACATATGCCCAGTCCATTAGTCTCATAAAGAAAAGGCCAAGTGGATTTGTGAAGAACAATGAACTTTCCATGAATATAAAGTAATTCTCGGTCATACCAAAGCTGTGGTAATAAGCTGGACCTTTGCTGCAGGGAAAGCTAGAAATCATTTCTGCTGATTCATCTGTGGCAGTTTCAAGGTCCTGTTTTGCTGGAACCTTGTAAATCTCGTTTCTGTTTTTCATGTATGAAGTAGAAACGTTGTAGTAAGTACCATCTTCATCGTAATGTGGATGTGCCAGCCAAGACCTGGGACCTGTGTGGAAGAAAACATAGCAACTTCTTTCCACTTTGTTTTACTTATTTTAGATTTGTATCAAAAATAGAAAAATTGTAGCAAGCACTGAAGCATGCAATTAAAACACGTCGTTTTTATTTCCAAAAGTTTGAGATTAATTTATTGGGAATTTCATATTGTGCTATTAAATACCGATCTCCTATATATAATGGGTCTGTAAAGCTTATTGAAGGGGGTTAGTTCTCATAAGGGGGTCGCTTTATCAAGGATTTATGGTAACTGTTCAGATTCAAATCTAACTGGCTTTCTGCCAAATGGAGAAAAAAAACTGCAAGTTTTTATATTATTTTCATGCCCAAATCTGTGACATAAAAATAAGGTAATAGAAACTAGACTCCCTGTTCTACAAAAATTTTTCTTTCATTAGGAAAAACTAGAAAATAATGCTGTGATAAGAGTTTAAGTTTTTATTTTCAAGCAAACTGCCCTATTGTTATTTTATATCTTTCCAGATAATATTTGTAAGATAAAATTGCAGTTTTGGTACCTGAAATTCTTTTTCCAAAGTCAATAGGATCCAATGTTTCCAGAGTGTCTTTGTCAAATTTCCACAATTTTGGTGCTTCAGTGGAAGCATAATGGCCTCCCTTTACCTTAACTATGTTGACATTGCAATTGTCAGTCATTTCTGGCATTTGAAAATATGAGAAAAATCTGGAGAATATATTTTTGCATGGGTCTGGTGGTGGAGTTGTACCAAACTGTGCAAGAACAATGCGGTTGTTCTTCTCAGATTCTTTGTAAGATTTGCTGCGGAGAAAACGGCTTGAGAATTTGACACTACCATCTTTGATAGCGAACCTGTTGAGAATTGCATCACCATCAAACCAATGGTTGTATTTTGTATCACCCCATTCGAATTTTCCGGGTCCAACTCTAAGTAAGGTTCCTTCAACCCAGTTAGGTATTTTCCCTTCAATTTCTGCATCTAAAACATCTGGATGTTCTTCTGTTGTTTGATATATCTCATTTCCAATGGGATTTTCTGTTGTCATTTTTCCTTTTGATGATGGATTAGCTGGGTTAAACTCTCTTGATCTTGAATAAATTTGAAGAATATTTTGATGTTCTGTTACTGCATTTATTTTCTTTGGTAAATTTTTTAAAGAAATCTTTTCAAAAGAATTTATTTCAAATTCATTATACATGCAAATAAACTATCTGAAACTGAAATAGTAAATAATAAATAGTGAATAAATAATAATCATAAGAAAATAAATAATTCTAAGGAAATTTTATATAAATAACATGTCTTATTTGCAAAATCCAGAAAATCTTTAGGAAAAACTCCAGCAGTAGTTTAAAATTTCAGGGATGGCGCGATTGAAGCTGAGGGGGCTGAGAATAAAGTTTAGTGACATAAGAGGACCCACCATGGTTGCATCCGACGTGCAAGGATATTTTTGAAATTCAGCCTTAAGAATGGCTAAAAATTCATCTCCCAGACTATAATTTAACAAATTACTATACTGCTCAGAACAGACAATTCAACAATTCTCTGAAAAACATTGATTATTAGGAAAAATTTGGGAGAGGAGGAGTCATCCTATAAACCCAAGGGGTACTCCCATTATGGCCTGACAGGGGGTCTGGTCAGGGTCAAAGAGGGCCAACGCTTAAATTTTAGAAAATACTCTCAAATGGTAGCATTTTTTGACAAAAACCCTCAAACGGTAGCATAAAAGCCGAAATTATTTCCTTGGTACCCTAGCATCCATTTCTTTGTGCTCCCCTGGTCCTTTCTTGACAAATTTCTTCATAATTGATTGTTGTTGTTTCGGGAAAGATAAATTTTGTTCATTATCTCTATAGCAAATCGCAAGCTAAACTGAGCAGTTGAGTTCTTATCGAAAAAGGGCCATTTGGTAGCCATTTGGTAAGACCCTCAAACGGACTGGAGCCCCCTGGCAGGCAGTCTGCTCATTTTTTTATACTCTTTTTTTAAAAATAGTTAAAAAAGACGGTCAAACTTTTTTATTTTTGAAAAGTGGGGGGACAAGTTGTGAGCACGGCCTTAGAAGAGAACATATTTAATGAAATGGCAGTGCATAATTTGACAATGTCAGTCGAAACATTTTCTCAATGTAAATTATTGATGCTATAATATGTAGAGCAAAAGGATTGCTCCTGAAAATTTCGATCCAGTGAACCAGGAGCACCACACATATTATTATTTCAAGAGTCAACCCAAACCAGACCCTGGCAGATCACTTTTTTCCTTACTACCAAGTGCCAAATAGATGTTTACTCGAATTGTGGCATTTTTTATTAGTTCCTGTTGAGACTTCTTCCTGTTGAGACTTTTCCCTGCTGTTTCTTTTGTTCTTTTGAATGTCACTCTGTTTTTTTATGCAAGAAAATCGTGAGGAAAACCAGAAAAACCAGAAAACCTGTCCTACCCTGACAAGAATAACCGGGAACAAGGGAGTAGACCAAGAGGTGGACCGAATAATAACGTGATGACAATCATCAGAGCGGACGCCCGGAATGCTGGACTAGAAGTTGGCAACACTCGCCCAAGATCGCGAACTATAGAAAAAGGCCCAAAAAGAAGAAAATGAAACAAAAAAAAGCTGATGCCAGAATAAGAAGGCCTGCAAGATTACCACAACCCCCACCCCTGTCATCTAAATATTCATGAAAATTTGCTGCTAGACATTTTAATTGAATGCAAATGAATGAATTAACAAGAATACCTTGCCCTGCCTCTAGGTTCACCCATTGAAATAACAACATATCCTAAACATGAAATATTTTCATATAAAGCAGAACTTCACTCACCTTGCAAAAGCTTTCCAGGACAAACGTTTGAATTTGAGTTGACCGAATGGTTGACGACCGATGCAAAAAGACAATGCTTTGATCTGAAGTAGACCTTGGACTAATCGACCAGAAAACAAAGAACGCACCATGTCCATATCATTATATTATCATTGGTCTACAAAATATCTAAACTTCAAAATTCTAGATTCCTGTCAGGCAAAGTCGGCCACATATTGTACGTAGCTCACAATGGTAAAGCAATTTTTACAAATTCTTGGAAATCGCTTTAGAAAACCGGGGGGAAAAATGAGAGGGTGTAGGAATGATTTGGGGGAGAGACAAAGTGAACATTTGGTTTTTATGGTACTGTAGCAAACGCAACTTTGAAATTTTCCAAAAAACCTGTTCCTCTGTTGTTCTAATACGTTTTACAAGTGACGCCTTGAGCTTTCATACAGTACTGCCAACTCTTTAGTGCGCTGCTACAAAATCTTGAGCAATATAACAAAAGTGTATAATACCCTCATTACTTCAGAGGGACAAGGGGGAGCATTACCACCCGACGAGGGACTTTACCAGGCCAACTTTTCTAGACCAGTTTTTGGTGTGGAATTAAAAAGAAATGTTGATCGGGTGGAAGAGGACGCTTTTCCGAGGTACAGTGGTCTTTGTCCAAAAACTGGGATAACCTGCTGAATGTCCGAAAAAATCAAGTTTTATTTTTCATGCATGTTTTAGCAAAAATATCATCTCAAGTGGACATAGAATAACACTGCGGTCAGCACTGGGGCTTTTGGTTTAGGGAGAGGGATGAAATTAGGATCATCTGGTTTGGAAAAAGGAATTACACTCTTTTTTTATAAGAACCAGTAAATTTGAGTTCAGGCTGATTGTTCTTAAGTTTTCCGAAAATCTGAGGCTGGATTGTTCTTAATTTGTTCTTAAATTTATAGGGTATAAGCAGTGAGATTTCTAGCTTTTCGTTCTGGGGAGGTGTTCAGGCCTCTTTTGCCAACAAAGTGCGTAGAGACAAACTTAATTTGCCGCCATGTTTTAATATTCACCGATAAAGCACCCACACATGGCTAAAAATCCTCGTTTCTGAGATAAAACGTTGTTCAAAATTTCATTTTACAGTAGCTCAGCCTCAGCTTGTTCTTAATTTGTTCTTAAATTTTGACCCATTTTGAGGCTCGTGTTCTTATAAAATTGTTCTTAAAAAAAAGAGTGTATTGAATCAGTTTTGCAAAGGGGGTTTTACCATGGTGAGTTCGTAGGTTGTTGGCAGAAACGTACACGATAAATACGGCAAAAACTGTTCTCCAATGCTCTAATGTTTTACACTTCTTCTAATTAATCAGTTCACGGCTAACGACGACAATGTAATGGCAAACACAATTCTGCAAGCTAGCGACAAGACACACTGAGTTCGACAATCTTACGGCAGAACTCAATCTAACTATAAAACCACCCCTTATATATATATCCAAAGATGAACCTTGAAATTATAATTACGTAATACAGACGCTGATGCAATCACAGTGCAATGATGTAATTGTCACGTGATATTCTCCGTGTGGAGACCCTGTGTCGTAACATATCTCTACAACATTCAAACCTGAAACCATAACAGATTTACATTAGCATCTATTGGCCAAATAATGATGATTTCAAGATCATAAGCTATCATGTCGTTGATTAATCTGCACTGTCACTGAATTTTTCAGTGTCTGTATTCTCTTTATTATCTAGACTTTCATGACATCTGACTGATGCAAAAGTCCTTTTTTATTTCAGCATACACTCATTTCCTTTTTATAAGAAACAAAGGTCGATGCTGGGTACACCAGTTTCTTGTCTATAACTAAGAAATAAATCTAGCATTTGATCACAATTGCCAGATAAAGGTAACAAACCTATTAAATGGAGTACAGTGTGAGCTTTACATTGTGAAGATTTGCAGCATAGCAATTGTAAAAATAACAAAATCTTCAGATACTTATTTTCTTGATTATAGGTATTTACTGTTTGCTAGCAGAAAACACTACTCAGGTCAGACTAACTCAGTAACCATTGAACTAGAACGCCAAAGCCCATTTTGGAGTGAGGAAGAGGGGTGGGGAGTGGCGCTAGACAAGTTGGAAAAAGTTTATGATAGTTAGTCATCACAATATTTGGTCCTACAAACTTGATATCATACTTCGGTAAACAGGTAGGGCGCTACAGCCCCCTTAGCCCCCCGGCTCCCGCGTGCCTGTGACAGGGAATGGCTCACGTAATTTCCGGAACAAAATAGCTCTCTGCCTTTAATTTAGAAAATAATATTTGATAGCCTGTGTATTATAAATTTGCAAATTCTGGA
Organism: Rhopilema esculentum; assembly: GCF_013076305.1. Next base: position 3,616,919 of record NW_027019762.1, read on the forward strand.
GCATTTACACCAGGAGTGTCCAACTCAACTCTTGGGTGGGCCATAGACAAAAATCTTACTGCGCAGGGGGGGCGAGATGTAAATCAGTTATGTAAATCATCGGCGAATATTGTAATGAACAGTAAATTGATTAGAATTTACAGTTATATGAAAAATTACACAAACAGTTACATGAAAAAGATATTGACTGCACGCGGGAACCCCTGATTTACACCCATCATATATGCATTGCCGACGTGTTGAAAATTTAAATCGGTACACGACTTGGCAGGGTTTGATTACTTTTTTCAAACGTGACTGCTCAAACAAATAAAATTTTATTTTGTAAGTTCAATATAACGAGATACATAATACAACGAGGAAAGCAATACTGTGAAATGAGAATGGCAGGGTGTTTGACAGGCACTGTGGTTTGAAAATGGCTTCATAGACAATAAATGCATTGGTCCGGACTAGAGGCTTATGTATATTGGCTCATAAAGAAAATACCGAAAAGAATGAAAATTCTTTCAACGCGTAAACTTGTCTTCATTTTGAACATGTCCTTAACTAATAAGGAATTCACTTTGTTGGTCTATAGGGCCGATCCTTTGCTCCTAGTACAGTAGGAAAAATATGATTATCAAAGGGGCACCATTGTTTGATAACAATGAGAACAAAAGAGATTTTTCTTAGAAACAAAGGATTACGCTCCCCCCCCCCCTCCAAGAGTAATGTAATAGGTCGTAACGGTAGAGCGTTGAAAAGAGAACACCATTTTCTTCTGTATTCAAATCAAAATTCAATCTCTTCTTATTTCCAATCTCTAGATTTATATACTAATATTAATTATAATTGACATATCACGTGATTGAAGTTTACAATATCATTGGTCCTGTGGCAGCAATGGTAGCGGCCATGCACACCCTAATTTTTTTCATCCAGTTACTAGATATTGTTTGTGAATGTACAGAACTGAAAATTCACATTTTTTAATTTAGATTAGATTGAAATATTTTATATCCTTTTTAGCAAAAACTTATGACCATGCAATATTATATATCACGATAAGAAAATTTTACAGAGCCTTAAGTAATAAACTAATTTTTCGAGATGTTAACGGTCCACGGCAAGGAAGTTATTTATATACAATAGTTGATTTCGATTTAATCGATCAATATAACGTACAAACATATTTTTCCCCTTAGAATTTTTTTATGTAAAAAATTGGCAATTGAAGAAATGTAAGGTACTCTTATGAATGAAAGAAATCAGTGTGGAATAATGGAATCAACTTTGCAGGGACGTATGCTCTCGCAATTTCATTCATCGTCTCGCCATCAAGGATCAGAAGAAAGGAACTTTTATGGAACAAACCAAGCACAGCTGATATAACCACTCCATCGTCTTCTCCTTTTGAATCAGGCGATGGAATGAAAACTGGTTCGGACGGGTAACAGTTGTCTTCTTGCCACTCATAGGCCTGCTTTGTGTCCACATCGATCTGTCAAGTAGTAAATTTTATATCGCGTTGTGATCGATTACAAATATGATCAAATTTGACCTTTAATTGATGATATTTTTTCCATAAATGAAACCTCAAAAAAACGGAGCTACGTTACAAAATACAAGGATTTGATGCCATGTAATATAGATGGAGCTAAATATGGAACCGAGTTCCAAACGTAATAGAATACTCCCCAACTTCAGAAACATAAAAAAATCTCAGAGTTTTCATCTTTCAATTGTACTTGTGATTTTTACAAGTAAAAAAAGAAGCAAACATTGGATACGTACGATTAACACTATGCGTTGGTAATTTTAATATATGGTTTTAACAAGCTTTCATTAGATTAAATTAGCTAGACATTGTACCGTCTTTGAATACAGAAAAAAGTAGCGCATGTGTGCAGAAAAGGGGGCTTGGGGGACCTTTGTTCCCTTTGAAGAAGCTCACAAGGACCTCGTCCCCCTAGAACTTAAACAAATCACTTCAGCAATTTACATAAACAAAATGTTATGCAAATGTGCAATGTTATAGTAAACTATCCCTTCATACTTTCAGTTCTCACTACAGCGCCCTCTTGCCAATTCTAACCTCTGCTCCCATAAGGCTGTTGGGAGACTGCAATTCGAAACTATACCTCGAAAAGTAGGGAATATGACATGCTTGTTTTCAAATGCCACTGGGTAAACATGTGTACCAATTAAAAAGCAACCAAAACATCACACTTTAATTTGCAAACAATTGCCTCAAAATTTGGACATGAAAATGTTAAAATTGAGCGAGAAAAATAAAAACGATGAGAGAGAAAGTTACGATGAAGACCGGTTACTGCTTTGAATTGTTCCCAAAACTTCGAAACAGGAATTTCCCTAATTTTTTTAGAATTATTAGGGTGTAAGTACTTTTTAAACCTAACATAATATTTTACTGAAGAAAAACATTGGATGTACATCAAGCTGACATGCTTTGAAATGACATTAAAGAAGAAAAGCTCTGTCATGAAAGATAAATTTTTAATGAAATGCTTTTACAGTGCCCCTACATTCACCCATTTTTAGGCACGTATTTGAGGTTACACCACGTATTCTTATGAAGTTCTGTTTATAAGGTTAAGAGTGTAACTTTTCCCTGAAATTTATTTGAATGCAAAATTTGAAACATTTTAAAATAATCAACACACCTTCTCTACCAACAATTTTTACAAGGTAGCTCATTTTCTCTACCATAAGACAGAAAGGCATCTTCTTTTTTGGAGTTGTGCCCAAAATTTTGCATTTAAATAGCAAATTTTGTGGTCAGAAGGATCTAAACAACTCTTAAGATTCCTCATGTCTTTGTTGAAGGCTTCTTACATAAAATACAGGCAATAGCATAGATTCTTCATGAAGACCCCCCTGCTTGCATAGAACCGCACAGGATCGTCAGAGTGTAGTTCATATTGAAAAGAGATAGGAATCTGTCATTTTTTGGTACAGCTTCCCAGTCCCTCTCCCTCCTCTTACGATTCTTAAAATTGTTGAACACCAACACAAAATCTTTACAGTTGTAGAAAGCTGCTTTCCCTTTCCCCGCTACAATGTTGCCAATACCAATATTGTAAGGTAACCAGTAAGAATCTTTCCGGCATTAGACACATGAACGTATTTAATGAGGGAGAGGGAAAGGAGAGAAGAATTACCCTGCAACATTGATAAATTTGGGTGATGTAATTTCTAGGGTCGTCAACCTTAACTTGAATATTCTGGTATTCAAACCTTGAAGGTGTATGTCTGGTACCCCGAAGAGGGGAAGGTCAGCCCCTCACAATTTTTCTTTGAAGTCATAAGAACTACAAAATCGATAGTGTTGAAAAATGAGGTGACGTTCCCCCTCTGTGGGGCAATCGTTTCAAAAGAAGTTTTGGTATGAGTTTTAGGGGAAAATATTCCTTACCTTGAGCAGAGTTGTGAGTCCTTTCCTTATGCTCGAATTGCCAACACCATATGTATAGCGATACTTCTTTCCGTTATAATGCTCATAGTTAATCTTAGGCATCTCATAGTTTGGATGTATCAGCTCATAATCCAACCCCATTGAGTCTCTTGGTAGATGCATTCGTAAAGGATTCTCCACGCTGACACCTTTAAGTGGCAAACGATATCTTCTGAGCTGGCCTGGGAATGCATCTTTGGTCTTTCCACTCTTAATGTTACTTAAGTACAGGTTGTCGATGACAGAATCATCTGGATATACTGTTATATCAAATACAACTTCGTCTTCTGTTTCATAGAAATTGACTTGATGGAAGCTAAAGAAGGGGTCGACTTCATAGCTGGCAATCACTTTGCCTGATTTTCTCTCAATCAAATGCAGCCTGTAGTTGGAAAATTTTGGAAAGGGAGTTAATGGAAAAGCATGTATGCTTGCCAATATAATGTTTTTCAGTCAGCTAAGGGCCTTGTGAATCCTTGGCTCAAACAGGTAGCATAGACGTTGGTTAATACAAGCAGATAAGGCTAGTTAATTAAGTGACAGGTTTAAAAAAGAGACTTTTGTTCATTTTTTCGCGCTCTTAGGTTTTAATTCTAGATGTTTGCGTGCTAATATAAAATCATGTATAAAATATATATTGATGAAGCATGTTATCACAAGGTAAAGGCTGACAGGAGGAAAATTCTTTCCACAAGGGTGCTGCCCAATTGTATCGAACCACTCTTGGTCGGAATCGAACTCCAGTTTGCTGCTTCAAAAACCCATGCTCATTCCACTGAGCAAAACACCCCCAATGAAATGAGCGAAGAATCTCCGAAGCCAACACTGGAGATTTCACCGTAGCCAAGACAGTTTTTAGTATCTTCTGTTACGCCTTTAAGCCTTCATCAGAGCCATTTTAACTATTATATGTAGTCATAAGGCAAAGGCTGACAGGAGAAAAATTTGTCAATGAGGGTGCTGCCCAATTGTATCGAGCCACTCGTGGCCGGAATCGAACTATCTATGATACCTATTTATACTAAAGTTTTTTCTTTGATTCTATATTTATATTTATATGTGATTCGGAAGAAGCCTATTGCGAAACGTTAACCAAGTCGTTTTTTACCGATTATTTATGTATATATATACATATATATTAATGCTTATAAGGACACAATTTGTCTATCTGTTGACAATATACGATGTCAAGAATTGTGATATAAAGTTGCTGCAAAAAGAAGAAAATACATTAAACACTGTATAAAAAGCCTTTCAAATGATGTTATTGTTTCTCTATAAATTTTCATTGCCTCGTTGCTCAAATTCATTATTATTGCTAGATAGAAGTGCCATTTTAGTTCGTAGGTATCAAAGATAGAAGGACATTGAAAAAGTGCCTAACCTCGAGTTGACCCTTGGGTCGAATTTCAGCAGATCCCTGTGAGTCTTATTCAAGAGATGCGTGGCAATTTTGTTCAAGCGTTCTGAGTTGAAGTAATTGGTTACGAACAGAGAGCCTTCAATGAATAGGAAATGCCGCTCACTCATCCCGAAACAATGGAAGTAGCTTGGACGGTGACTGAATGGCAGCGATGCCACGACTTCGATGCCATCTAAAGCATCACCGTTGAAATTACCTGCTGCAGGGATGCGGACAAATTCATAAACGTTGTTGTCATATGAAGCTGAGCAGTTGTAGTAATCTCCATTCTGCGCGAAATGAGGATGCGATGTCCAAGAACGCACCCCTATTTAACGAGAGAAATATGCAAACATTCATTGTCCCATGCCTTAAAAGTATCTTATAGGACCTGCCAAAGAAACCTTACTTGCCAATTGTCACTGTTTCTATCAAAGTTACACATAAATTTTTCAATATGATTAAAATACTACGTTTATTGGTATTAGAATAACCCTCTGTAACGATGTTATCATTTTTCCATTCTATTTCAAAATTACCACAAAATGTCCATTTATTGATCTGGACCCAATCTAGCAACATCTGTAATTCCAAACTTATTGTACTGTTGCCTTTCTTCTGCATTCCTATTTCCCGGACGCCTGCATGGCTTGCCAAAGGGAGATGCAAAGGACGCTGCACACAACTTCTTGGTTAGTTGTTTTAGTTAGCTTAAAACGAACACTTGGAATTAATGGGTCCTAAAGAGGTAGTGGTACCAGTTTCGAGCCAAGAGCTTCTTTTTAGGACAGCTTGTGATAGCCTTGCAGCTATAGGCTGCTATGACTTCGACGTCATCAATGTAAGGGGCGAACAGGGGGTGTGACACCCCCAAATTTTCATGAGTTGGTCAGTAAATCTTCAGTTGGTTCACAAAATCATTAGTTTTTAAGTAAAATTCTGTATCGGTAGGTGAAAAAATGTTTGTTCATTTATATCTTCGTCGGTAACTAGGTGAGCCTCCACCCCCTAGTCTGGAAGGTCAAGCTACGTCACTGATCACTGAAAATACTTGCATAGTGATATCTATGATGCATAAGAATGAAATAGAAAGAATATCATCAGACTTTACCAGGCAAGCGTCTAGAAATATCAACTGAAGCCCGGCAATCCAAAGTGTTAGCGTCTATCTCCCAAAGCGTGGTGATGTCACCTGTTGCATAAAACCTTTCCTTGGCTTTCACAACATTCACATTGCAATTGTCTCTGGATTCGATAGGGCTGAAAAAATATGACATGAATCTTTGGAAGATGTTTTGGCAAGGATCAGGCGGAGCATTTGTTGCAAAATCTGAAATTGTTATTGCATTTTTCTTCTGTGATTCCACATAAGAGGCGGACCGGAGAAATTTTGAAGAAAATTCAACGCCCCCGTTTGAAATGTGGAATCGATTGAGAATTGCATCACCCTCGAACCAATGGTTGTATGAGCTGCTGCCCCACTTGTATTTACCAGGACCGGCTCTGAAGAAGTCCCCTGAAATCCATTCTGGAACCGTGCCATGAATATCAGCGGAAACAGCTGTTGGGTGCTCTTCTACTTCAAGAAATATTTCTTGTCCATAATTGTCTGTCTGTGCCATTTTCTTGCTCTCTATTCTTGGTACAAAATCATTCAGTTTAAGTACTTTCACCATGAAACTCCATTAACAGAATTCTTGCCTTGCCTTCTCGTATGCCTGTAAAAATGCACACGCAAGTATGAGTTATATTACATTTTGGACCGCAAATGTTAAACAAAATGACAATGAACTAAGAAAGACTCCAAAAACAACATATATCAAAACAGCCGCATCACTTAGAAACAAGAGTAACCAATGTCGATAAGTACAGATTTAATACGTTATTCGGCTAGAATTGGTGCTTTTATTATACACATTAGGGGTGTAGGTTTGAATTTAAGAAAGGGCAAAGAATGATGCGAATCCCACCAAAAGGCCTACTTTTTAAGTGCCATCATAAGTTTAGATACGGATCTAGGGGCGTGAAGGATCCTCTTCGAAGGAACCTCGAAGGAGCCAATTTATCATGTACATTTTCCTTCCAATAAAAAAGATGCAGCTTAAGTCAAAAGAGGCGAGGCCGCCACTCGCACCTAACGATCCCCCTTACGTTGAAAATACGGACATTTGGAACATCACATATATCGATCCCTACCAAGACAAGCAGGGGCCCAGTCTGGAGAGGTTCCAAATGGTCCCAAATGCAGTCCCAAAGCAAACGAATCACACAGTTTTTTGTAGCAAAGCATTGGTTCTAATTCTTGATTGGCTGATAGATCTAAATTCTCCATACCATATTCACAAATCAGAATTCAAGAAAATGACAACAAACTAGCCTTACAGAAATTTTGCACAATTTTACTTACACAAACAAACAAAAATGTTTAAAAGGTTCTGAAAGATAGCCTATTTATATTTCGAGCAATCGATTCTTTGACAAATTTCCATGCAGTTTCATTATTTTCTGCGATGATTGGTTACGATGGCTTGAACTGGGTGTTCCCCACCATTTTGAATAGGGGAAGGGTGTACGGGAAACTAAGAGTTTTGAAATGTTAAAACTTGTTAAATTCAAATAATCAACAAATATGAACTCACATTTAAAAATTAATGTTGCACAAATTACTAATTTATATATAATTTTTACATGTCAGCATAGAGGCTTGTGTGGCAGACGTAAAAACGCAATATTTCGTAAAAAAACGAACAGCAACAATGAGCTCACTAAACTCTGTGTGTTAATACAAATACTTACTTTTGCGCTCAGGTACTTTATATAGTTTTCCTAAGACTAGCAGATTGACGAGAAGCCCATGTCCACTGTTTGTTAACTCTGTAGCCACGGAATATTTTTGTAAATTCGCAGACTACTTAATGGAATGGAAAGAAATATTGTTGGGAGGACAAACGAGTGAAAATCTTCAATTGTTTACCGTGTCGTCAAAGTGCATGCGCAATAACTCGTTAATTGCGCATGCTTTTTGACGACAGGATGGAAGGTTGCCTCAAGAGTTTCTACTGTTCGTCTCCCCACCAACATATATCTAACGAACGTCATTAGACTGAAAATTTATCTTTACCTTTTACTGCTTATTCAGTTTCAAGACCACAATAGATTGATGGGACGTAACATATCTAATTGAAAAACGCTAGCGGGCGCCAAAGGTCCTTGAGGGGCTGCCAGAGCTAAATAAAATTTTTGAAAATTATTAGCCCATGGCATATGTATTGGCAGGCATTTCCCAAATATGCAATCACGTTGCTGCTGGTCTTTTTCGCATTGAAGCAGCCATAAGAATGAGACTTTCAGATCCATATTTTATCAGAATTCAACTTGACACTCGGAGAAGGGGGTAATGGAGGTGAGCATTGGCAATCATTCTTTGTCAGCATTCAAGAATGTCGCAAACCTGTTTTCTCCAAAGTTTTAGCCGGTAGTTGCTATTTCTGCAGGAAACAACGGAGCAATTACCACGGACCACATTTCAAACCGGCCTAACCCTACGTAGTCTGTTAATGCACAATACTTGACTGAAGCTTTTAGAAAAAGCTTTTAATCTTGAGATAACAGACTCGAACAGTGGATAGTCGCTAGTAAACACTGTATCTATATGTAAACAGAGGCCCTTGGCAACATTTTCACCCAGTTTCTCGCGAGGGGCAATTCACTCTTGCAAAAAGCGTACGAGATTTTCCCTAAAACAAAAGGATTTCTGGTGATTTCCAGATAAAACAATAGGATTTCCACCAAAGGTGTACGAGATTTTTTGGAGTGATTTGCCCCTCGGTTTCTCGCCCCAGCAAATTTATGCAAATTAAATGCGCGAATATCGCAAAAGTGTACAGGCCCCCAATATTATGCTATAGATTTTCTTTGAACGACCAGATTCCTATCAGGCTTTTGGAGTCGGTGAATAGTTTGGTTATACACATATACACAACTGAATTACTCTAAGAAAATCTCGTACACCTTTTGTGAAAATCCTATTGTTTTATCTGAAAATCCCCAGAAATCCTTTTGTTCTAAGCAAAATCTCGTACGCCATTTGCAAGATTGAATCGCCCCTCGGGCTCAGCGTGAGTGAATATGTTACGTAACACGAAACAGGCCTAAATTGCACTGGATCGTTGGGAGCGTGATGCATTTCCAGCACTTGACAGGGCCAAATCATGGTTGGCAGTTGGCGTTGTCAATGTCTTATCTTCAAATTGCCTAAACAGGATCGTAGAATTGTAATATTCATATTGATCGGGCAGTCAGACCGTTAATTACACTGTTTTTCAGAATCCAGCTTCTGTTCCTACATTTCATTTCAATGGAAGTTGTTGCTGCAGGGGATTGTTTTCATTGCAGCAGCATCCCAGTCGAATCTCATGAAATATCCAAATATTCAAAACGTACAAACTCGCAACCCAGCAGTTTAGACTAATTCAACACGAAGCTTTCAGACTGAGGTCCATTATTGAAAAAAGTCTTTGTGGATCAAAGGTGCAAAATGGAAAAAGGATATGTGGAAGAAGGTGCAAAGTCGCTAACGTCAACCCAACCCGAAACACAAAATGCAATTTACCTGTATAACCTTGCACAATCACCACACTGCTTTACTCGCGAAGCTATCAATATACTTGATCCAAAGTCAAGATCCTGCGTGCACAAGCTTCACCAACCGACTGGAATTGATACTCGTGATGGATCATTCTAATACAAGAAAATAATGCCCTGCGGTTAGCAATTCTTTCATAGCAGATCAGGTTTGCATTGTGCCATGCACCTCAATGCAACCGGCTTAAGGCATTCTGTGCTCATGCATTCTGTGCTCAGGCAGTCCCAGACGGTTTCCAGACAACCGGAGCGAATCCAGATAGCGCTTTTGTCCTGCGACCTGGCTTTTGAACCCGACCCGATGGAATCCGTGAAGCAGAATTCCAAACAAGTCCCATTGTTAATACTTTTGTTTCAAGCAGAGTCAGGGATTTCAGTGGGCCTGGGAACGATTATGCCAAACATATTTCAAATGGTTGCGAAATTTGGCATGATGACATTATGATATTGGCATAATGACATCATGTTTTAATTTTACGCTTGTGTAGAAAATGAAATCTGTTCTGAAATGTTTATATAATAAAACAATGTCACTCAATAACAACAGTAGTAGAGATTTATTCCTCATAAGTCAAGATAGTCATTATTTGTTTCTTCATCATTTTAAGCATACATGCTAATATAATGTTAGAACATAAAAAGGTTGGTAACTTAAATAGGCAAAGGACTGGCGTCCCAAAAAATTGTACCAGTACGAGTGTATGTGAAAGTCATCGCCTCCCGCCCCCCCCGCCCCCCCGGCAAAAAGTATGATAAGGTCATTTTCTGCAAAGGCCCCTCTTGTTATTTTGATAGCACTACACTACTAAGCACGACACATAAAGAAACACGACAACGGTTTGAAAGACTGTCGCAAACTGATTCGAATAAAAAATCTGCTAACAAAAAGCTCTACGTGAATCGATTTTTCATCACAATTTTATTGATGCAGTTTCATATGACAGTAGCGATTGGCAGGAAGTTTTTCTCTATGTTTGACGGAACTGTTGTGCAGTTTCCAAATGTGCTTGTTCAAGACTTGCAACCACCTCACCTCTTGCAACGTTATTGTTAGAAAATTGGGAGACAAATTGTCCAATTTTTCAAGAGCCCACAACAAGTGGCCTCAGAAAGCCGTTGCCATAGAGCGATAGAGCTTGATGACCTACGATACTTGTCAGGGTACATTGAGCACAAGTTTTTGAAAAAATCTGAATGTCACTTCAACCAATTACAAGTGTGACATAAAACAAGCTATAACTAGGTTGCTAGAGAGCCAGTGGTGGAGCCACGAGGGGTATGGGGGGACTAGTCCCACCACTTTTTTAGAAAGTTGGTCCTTGAGATTCTTGCAAACCTGATGAGAAAACTTCGGGGAGGGGGGTATGTACGTTAACTGGATCGTCACCATTAAATGACAAAAGGTGTTTCCTCAGGAAGAAAATGTTTCAGACAGGGAAAAAGGGAATCAGGGGCGAACCAGGATAAGCTTGATGACGACGCATGCGTAACACAAGAAAGGCGAGAAAAAGCAAATAGAAACAAACTGGCTGTGGTCAATGTGTGTGTATATTGTTTGTGAATTCTACAGAATTCAATAATTTGACTTTGATACCAATTATTGCAATCGCAGGCTTCAAGGGATCTACAACGTACAAACTAGTTGGGAATTTCCCAACCAGGCCCTTAAATTTCCCCACTAGTTGGCCCATGATTCCCCATTAGCAAGTGCCCTTTTGTTGAAAATTGTTTTTAAAACCAATTTGAGGTGTCTCAAATTATTGTTTGCTATGCTGTTGTCGTTGTTTCTATAGGCATAAAAGGTAAAAACTGAAAAACCAATGTGTGAATAAAAGTGTAAAATCGAAAATGGAAAAATGAGACAAAAGGAGATAACGAGTAGTCATTTCCACCTGGTTACAGCTTCAGACTCAGATGGGGGGGGGGGGGGTGGGGTGGTCGTGTGCCCATTGTATGTTTTGAGTAGCTAGCTTGTAAATGGGCAGAAAAATGATAAAAAAGCAACTCATCAGCCAGAAACCCACGAGGGACATTTCGGGGCTTTAATTCGGTATGTCAATTTCTCGTAGGCGCCCCCCCCCGCAATCCTGCGTCCAGGATCATGGTTGCAAACGCCAGGAAATACGAATAAAATATATATATATATATATATATTTATTATAACGATCAACAAAAAGTAGCAATCGACACAGAGTGCTTATTAAAGTGCCGTAGAGTGTATGGAGGCACTTTAATTGAGTGGGTGGGGATAAAGATGATACGGCGTGGCTCTGGGAACAAAGGGCTGAGAAAAGTGGGAATGGTTAAGTGTATAGCTTGTACATAGCGGCATAAAGTCAGAGTTGGCGGAGTTGGGTGTCGCTATGGGAAGGGAGGGCCAAATGGGTTGGGAAAAGGAAGAAGTAGGGTACCATATTTGGAAATGGGTTGTTTGGATAAAATGGATGGAAATTAACAGGGCTGTTGAAAGCTTGGGACAAGGGGGGATGTATGTGATGCCGTATCTGTTTCAGGGGCCCCATCTGAGGCCCCTATTAATTGATATCAACTTTGTATTTTGAACATGTGCATGTTTCCTTGTATGTTTCCTCGGACGCCACAATATCGTTGTCCACAGAGGTTGTGGCGAGATGATTGGTGGGAAAAATGTTTGTTTTTTTAAAGTAACAGTTATATCCACGAGCTATTGTAAAATCACACTTAACGAATACACCTTATGGGTCTATTGGATTAGTTTTAATGGCAGGTATGTGACCCTATGTCACTGAATAAGCATTTTGGTTTGAGTATGCTATATTTCCAATACAAGGTTGAATCGCTATATTTCCAATACGAGGAAATAGTTAAGCAATAAGTTTTGACATTCTGGCCTCATACCAAAGAATAAATAGATAAACAATCTTTTGGTGGTAAAAAACTTGAAAATGGCTTTGAAAAAAGCAAACATTTAGTAAACTAAAGCTTTTCGTCTGACACTCTTCAGAGTTTAAAACGTCAGAACATAGATCGAAAACTCTACGCTAGGAAATTTATATACCCAGTTGTGGATCGAAATAGGCCAACCAGAAACACGAGCATATGACTGTTGAGGTTGACCAATCAGTGCCGCTTGCCTATTGAGAATGTTACCAATGGAGTCCTAAGGTGAAAACGAACTCCTTTTGTCTACACAGTAGCGTTTTTTTCGTGCTTATGTAGATAGATTCCAAAACTGCTAGGTGAAACGACTATCGGGCTTTACCAATAATTCGTAACATGTCGCCATTATAATTTTTTGCACAATCTGGGTTTTCCAGTAAATGCAGCTCGATAGCAGAATCGCAGGTTTTAGTTGTAATTTTAGATTTGCAAGACAGAGGTGGCTGTTCTCTTTGGGGACGAGTTTTGTTTCTAGTACTAGGCGAAACATGTTTTTTTATTCTATCTTCCAATCTTTGGGTGGTGCGTCCTACGTAGCCAGACTGGCACGTAAATTCATGAACAACGGAACTTTTTTGTGTGGCAGGAACGCAGTCCTTTTGAATGGACGGAAGGGCCTTTTTCGTACTATAAACAATACGTGGGTTGACTGCAAAGAAACAATTGGCCTGTTTTATTTGACTTTCAAAACGCAGGGAACTGTCACCGATTCAGGGTAGTTTTGGATAGACCGGGCACTTTTGAGGCCCAAATTTTACGTCAGCCGAGAAATTTCCTATCTTCTCCTTAATGTAAACTGAAATGACATCCTCTGGATAGCCGTTCTCCAGAAAGATCTTAGTTAGTTTTTCAAGTTCCGAGTCAAGTTTAGACTTGGAATAAATCATCAGTGCCCTATGTGTAAGCGTTTTGATGAGGCTAATTTTTCTTTGTTTGGGCAAAACGAACTCCATCGAGTGTATAACCCCGAAAATGTGGGTTTACGGTATACACTAGTGAGAAATCCAGTGCCAGATTTTTCAACCAAAACATCTAGAAATGGCAAGAAGTTATTTTCTTACTTTTCAAATGTAAACTGTAGGGCTGTGTGAAGGCCATTAAAGGCAATCTGTCACGACGTTGATTGATTATAAGAACAAAGGGATTATTTATTGTTTCCAGTCCCCTTTTAATTTATCGCATTGTAAAAAATATGGCGGAGCGCTGGAATCGTGTTTAGGCTATTGTTCCAGCTATTGTTCTCGTTAACCAATCCACAACGAGACAGATTGCCTTTAGGGCGTTTTAGGAAAGTATCGCACTCAGCCTCCGTTTTGAAAATGGTAAATGTGTCATCCACATACCGAAAATAAACACCTGGCTTTTGGTCGCAGTCAAACAAAGGCTCTTCAAGAAAGCCGACAAAGATAAGAAAACATTAGCGAGCCGTGAATTAAATTGCTAGCACTGCCATGGGTACCCCTTTTGCCCCAAACTTTGCAAACTTCTTTATGATTGTTATTGAACAAAATATCCTCTCCACAGCCCCCGAGGGAAAGAAACCTCTACTCTGGAATCGATTTATCGATGATATTTTTATGATATGGCAATATGAGGAAGCTTCCCTCACTGAATTCCTTGCTCATACCAACAATGTGCACAACACGATTAAATTTGAAGCACAACAATCTAGAGAAAAAATAAATTTCCCCGACACCACAATTTATCTTAACAATAACATTGAACTCCTGGAAAGCACCCTATTCGTGAAGCCCACTTTTACATGCACCCTTTTACATGCGAAAGCCCTCATGCGGCTCAAAAATTAAATTCGCGGTATAAATTTATTGCCCGCAACTCGCGCGCGATAGCGCGCGAGTGAAGGGCTTATAGTCTGCCCCGCGTATTTGTTGGGGAGACGAGCGAGCGAAAATTTTTAAATGAGTGAGGCAACCCTCCGTCCTGGATTCAGAGAGCATGCGTAATAATAACTTCGTTTTGTGCGCATGCTCTTTGACTCCATGACGGAGGGTTGCCTCACTTTTTAAAAAACTTTCTCTTGCTCGTCTCCCCAACAAGTATAAGTAGCATATGGAAGCTTCAGTTCATGTTGTCAGCACTTTTTCAGCAGATTTTGTCACTTTTCTGCTGCCATGACAACTGTCAATCAATTTCATTGTCAATCAATCGGCTTTGTCGAGGTCGTTAACCGCCACCTCTTTGTGCGGAAGGGAATTATCTTCGGAGCGTTGCTCTGCCAAGACTCTGTTAAAGGCCTTCGGTTTTTTGGCACGAAAACGGTGCTGCATCACAGCTCTGTTCTCCGCAATGGATGGAAGTTTTGATTCGAAGTTTTGGGAATCAAAACTAGTCGAATGCCACACTTTTCTCCCAAAAACTCGAGACCGTACGAGCAAAAGTTATGATTTTCGTGATTATCGAAAAATAAATGTCAAACCCTCGAAAAACTTCATGATTTTCAAAAGGGCGTTGGACTTAAATCAAAGGCAAACTGAACACCAAAAATTCTTGATAAAAAGAAAAGTTTAGCATCAACTAAAGCAGCTGTTTTTATAGAATTATGAAAACCCAAGATGGTGTCTTCTTCGAATATCCTGACCTACATTTTCAAAACAATCATTATCAAGGAACTAATTGTTTGCGGGCAGTACTAGCAAGAGCTATTTCTAGTATATTTATTTAACACATGCATATTTTCTATACACTTATACTTTTTCAATGATTTTATGCCAGAGTAAATACTATTTTGATGATATATCGATCGTCAGAACTTTTTTTATGTTACTGTTGTAATTTGCAGATGATTAAACTTTTCAAATAATGTTTTTTTTACTTATTGGTAATTTTCCTGATTTCCTAGCAAGCTAGAATGAACCTTTGATTCGTCACAAGTTTTCTTGCCCTCAACAGGGGCGTCGTGGCCGGGGGGCAGGGTCCGTGGCCCCCTCTGCTGTCAAAACTTGACAGATTTTCGGAAAAATGATTGTTATGTCGGAAAATTCTCAAACTTGAGCTGTTCGTAAAAAGGAGAAGTCAACCAAACCCTTTAGTGACATATTGTGAGCCCTTTAGTCAAACGAACCCTTTATTGGATTAAAATTTCAGAGCAGGGCAATCCACAGGGAAACCAGGTAATTATTTTTGTTATCAATAGAAATTGTCCTTCTTTACCCTCTGTGCTTTCCATGCGTCTTTTTCTGCATCCTTGTCCCTTGTGTTCTCACAGGTGTTAAAGAAGGATAATTTTTATTGATATCAAAAATAATTTACTGGTTTTCCAGTGGGGGTGATTCACAAAATTGGACCCCCTCAAGAAAATTTCCTGTGGCAACGCTCTTCAGTCTCCCGGAGAACATGGAAAACGCCTTTTTAGCTACAATTGTAGAGAAAGTTTTTTAAGGACTTTTACAAGAATGTGCAAATACATTTTACATCAATCAAGGACCCGTGGACTTTCTTGGCAATAAACTTACAGACGTTGATTCGATATAAGAAGCTGAAATTGTAGCTTTTTAGCATTGTAAATAGATCTTGCCACTTTATTACGGGCCACGGACCTTTTGCCCCTGCTGACCCCCCTCTCAACGCTTCTGTTCAGGGGCTTTCACAGTATAAATGAAGAAACAAAAGCAAGATAAAAATGCGTTTAAAATATCTTTCCAGCTAAGGCAAAGGTTATGTTTTTTCTCTCCTCCCCATTACACTAACATGAAATGCTTCTATTTGATCAAAATAAATCGAAGAAACTTTGTCAGAAAATTTTTCTTTCTGGCCTCCTTTAGAATTCATTCGCCACAACGCCCCTGGCCCTCAACCACCTCCAACGTGTAACGGTATTATCAATTATATTTTGATGAAGCTCTCTCAATCTCATATGAGAATGTTGGTATGTATGCTTGAGTTCTTTGAGAAAAGGGCAAGAGCACAACATTTTAAAAGAGAAGCAGATTCATTAGTGCTGCGAATATTGAAATGAGAATCATAGTAGGCTCAGCCGAGGGGCAAATTACACTAAGAAAATCTCGTACATCTTTCATGAAAATCCCATTGTTTTATCTGAAAATCCCCAGAAATCCTTTTGTTATAAGCAAAATCAACTGTTCAGTGGCAAAATCTCGTACGCCATTTGCAAGAGTGAATCACCCATCGGGCTCAGCGTGAGTGAATATGTTACGTAACACGAAACAGGCCTAAATTGCACTGGATCGTAGGGGAGCGTGATGCATTTCCAGCACTTGACAGGGCCAATTCATGGTTCGCAGTTGGCGTTGTCAATGTCTTATCTTCACATTTGCCAAAACAGGATCAAAGAATTGTAATATTCATATTGATCGGGTCGGGCAGTCAGAACGTGAATTACACTGTTACTCAGAATCTAGCTTTCCACTGCATCTCATTTCAATGGAAGTTGTTGCTGCAGGGGATTGTTTTCATTGCAGCAGCATCCCAGTCAAATCTCATGAAATATCCAAATATTCAAAACGTACAAACTCGCAACCGAGCAGTTTAGACTAATTCAACACGAAGCTTTCAGACTGAGGTCCATTTCTAAAAAAAGTCTTTGTGGATCAAAGGTGCAAAATGGAAAAAGGATATGTGGAAGAAGGTGCAAAGTCGCTAACGTCAACCCAACCCGAAACACAAAATGCAATTTACCTCTATAACCTTGCACAATCACCACACTGCTTTACTCGCGAAGCTATCAATCTACTTGATCCAAAGTCAAGATCCTGCGCGCACAAGCTTCACCAACCGACTGGAATTTATTCTCGTGATGGATCATTTGCAGATAAGAACATAAAGCCCTGCGGTTAGCAATTCTTTCATAGCAGATCAGGTTTGCATTGTGCCATGCACCTCAATGCAACCAACTTCATGCATTCTGTGCTCATGCATTCTGTGCTCAGGCAGTCCAGACGGTTTCCAGACAACCGGAGCGAATCCAGAAAGCGCTTTTGTCCTGCGACCTGGCTTTTGAACCCGACCCGATGGAATCCGTGAAGCAGAGTTCCAAAAAAGTCCCATTGTTAATACTTTTGTTTCAAGCTGAGTCAGGGATTTCAGAGGGCCTGGGAACGATTATGCCAAACATATTTCAAATGATTGCGAAATTTTGGCATGATGCCATTATGATATTGGCATGATGACATCATGTTTTGATTTTACGCTTGTGTAGAAAATGAAATCTGTTCTGAAATGTTTATATAATAAAACAATGTCACTCAATAACAACAGTAGTAGAGATTTATTCCTCATAAGTCAAGATAGTCATTATCTGTTTCTTCATCATTTGAAGCATACATGCTAATAGAATGTTAGAACATAAAAAGGTTGGTAACTTAAATAGGCAAAGGACTGGCGTGTGCCATGTTTGATCGTAACAAAATCGATACCCCAATTTATACTTTGTACTTGAAAAAGTACCCCCAAAAATTGTACCAGTACATCCGGTACGAGTGTATGTGAAAGTCAGCGCAGGGCCGTCGCTACGGAGGGGTTGTGGGGGGGGGGGTGTGACACCCCCCAGACCCTAACCTTGTCGGCAAATCTTCGAAAATTGAAGTTTTGTCGTCAACCTCTTGGAAACTGGGAAATTTTTAGAAGAAAGACATAGAGTTTAGCCATTTTCAAATAGATATTATCGGTTGTTGATGACAACACCAGTCACGGTTGAAATTTATGAAAAACCTAACGAGAATAATTGATGATCGTTCAAACTCTCTCGTGCTAAAGGCCAGGCGCGGTCTGGCCCGCGTGGCAAAATGGCGATCCCTACCGGGCCCTAAGACATGTAAAATACAGAAAATTACGGGCCTTGTCTGCAAAAGTTGGAGTGGAGAAGATAATTTTCATAAACTGGAAACTAAAGTCACAGTCAAGGCCCCTAACATGCGTGCTGGCTTCACAACTAAGCATCAAAATGAAGTCTACGCGCAGGCCAAAGTGCCCCACTATGACCAACATCCACTATATAGAAATTCTATTTCAAATTTCACACAAAGAGAAATCTGTCCTACTTCCTAGAGAAATGATTTGAAACTGTATGTAGAGATCAAGGAGCTGTTGTTTTTAGTTAGTTGTCTAGAGTCGCCATTGTTACATTTCTAGCTAATAATGACCTTCCACACATGATCGAACGTTCCCTAGGGTCATATCACTTTCAGGGAAAAAATTGCGCAGGAAGAAGGATTCTCAAATTGGGAAATTTTTGGAATCAACTTTGCTAAAGAAGCAAAACAGGAGCTTTGCAAAAACAAACTTTCGCGTTTTAGCGAAAATCATGGACTTTGCGTGAAAAACATTTCTATTCAATCGAGGTTTCCTTCTATTTCTATTCCACGTGATACCAGCAAAACAACGAAAAAGATGTAAAATTTGTCCAACAGAATAATTATTCGTCAAAGTTTTCAAGAGGATCAACAGCAAAATTTTCTGGATATTTAACAAAAATAAATTTTCGCAAATTTAGTATTTCAGGATATTTTGCGTATCAATCATCTGCGATTTTAGGCCATAAACGCTAAAAAACGCAAAGGTTCCTTCCCTCGCAAGTTTTTTCCTGTAAAAATTCTTTCCGCGAAAGTTCCTTCCTTGAAAGTATTAAGCAACAGTTAAAGACCTTCCCCTGCTGCCCTTTAAGTTTTTCTTTTCTCTGAAAGCCACTGCAAGGTGCATGCTTAAAAGTTATAATGAAGTTTTTCTGTTTGCTAATTGTTAAATGAACAACGTGTTTAGAATAATAAAGTTTGGTACAGACTAAGGAATCTGTATCGTTTTAAGTTCTCTCAATGATGTATTAGTGTAAATAAGTTTGTAGGTCACTAGATTTCAAATTGTAGCCAAGATACTAACCTAGACAAATTAAAAGATGACACATAAAAGAAAAGAACATGCAGGTTGAACTTTTGATTATTTTCTTGGCTCAATTTCAGAATACTATATATATATTGTACAGTTGAAAAGACGTGTACACTAGTAAAAATGCAAATTTTGCCGACTAGTTTCGACTTTCTGTCGTATTCATGGCAATCAAATCATGGCAATATATATATATATATATTAGGTTCGCTTGAAAATATTGCAAAAATTGTCAGACTAGGATTGCTATTTTGAAATGTTATTAGACTTTCTTAGAGTTACAAATAAAACCACTGTTTTGCTCTTATTGTGCAGAGTTTAACTCCATACATAGAATCCTTGATTTAAATAGAGAACCACAACCGCCAATAATTGATTTTCTTGCATTAGTTGGTGTGGCTCAAAAAAGTTCATCTGCCGAAAAAAAAGGCTACCGAAAATAAGCCAATTTGTACTTTTGCTATTCGTTTTAGGAACATTTTTTGCAAGGGCCCCTCTTGTTATTTTGATAGCACTACACTACTAAACACGACACATAAAGAAACACGACCACGGTTTGAAAGACTGTCGCAAACTGATTTCAATAAAACATCTGCTAACAAAAAGCCCTACGTGATTCGATTTTTCATCACAATTTCATTGATGCAGTTTCATCTGACAGTAGCGATTGGCAAGAAGTTTTTTTCTATGTTTGTCGGAACTGTTGTGCAGTTTCCAAATGTGCTTGTTCAAGACTTGCAACCACCTCACCTCATGCAACGTTATTGTTAAAAAATTGGGAGACAAATTGTCCAATTTTTTCAAGAGGCCACAACAAGTGGCCTTAGAAAGCCGTTGCCATAGAGCGATAGAGTTTGATGACCAACAATACTTGTCAGGGTACATTGTACACAAGTTTTTGAAAAAATCTGAATGTGACTTCAACCAAACTGTAACCTAAAACAAACTATAACTAGGTTGCTAGAGAGCCAGTGGTGGAGCCACGAGGGGTATGGAGGACTAGTCCCACCACTTTTTTAAAAAGTTGGTCCTTGAGATTCTTGCAAACCTGATGAGAAAACTTCAGGGAGGGGGGTTTGAACGTTAACTGGATCGTCACATTTAAATGACAAAAGGTGTTTCCTCAGGAAGAAAATGTTTCAGACAGGGAAAAAGGGCGTGGTCCAAACAAAAGGGGTTGGTTCCTGACACGCCTTTCGCCCCAACAACCTCCCCCCCCAACGTATCCCAGGCTGGAACCGCCACTGTAGAGAGCTTCACTGAAGAAAGGCCAGTGTCCTTGACCATGAATCTGATAAAAACTGTTTAAACTACACTACCTAACCTGGGTTCGCCCTAGGTTAAAAGTTAGCCGGGGCCTCGCTGGGTCGAACCCTGATGTGTTTACACTGGAAACTGTCCATCTGGTAATGTAAACGGAATCAGCGGCGAACCAGGAATAGCTTTATGACGACGCATGCGTAACACAAGAAAGGCGAGGAAAAGCAAAGAGAAACAAACTGGCTGTGGTCAATGTGTGTGTATATTGTTTGTGATTTCTACAGAATTCAATAATTTGACATTGATACCAATTATTGCAATCGCAGGCTTCAAGGAATCTACAACGTACAAACTAGTTGGGAATTTCCCAACCAGGCCCTTAATTTTTTTTATGTTTTTATATTACTTAAAAAAAACTCTAAATAATACATGATACAACTACTGTGCCCATCCTGGTGGAAATAGACACTGGGTCATCGGAGTTCCCTCCAAGGACGGGCACTTACAATTTGAATTTAATATTCAAAGAAAGAAAAGCCAACAAAGCAAAGAAAACAAACAAAGAATGAACAACAACGAAAACGTTACATTCTGACTCACACTCAATGACGGGGAGCAACATCCGCAGAACAAAATGTCAGTCGGAAGGACGCAAGCACACGGCACCACACCACGCACCCACGCTGTCAGACCGCCATCAGAGTTCAGCAGGTATCACCCGACATCAAGCGCGAGACAGGAATATTCTTCAAAGACAATTGTTCAGTGTTGAGGGAAAGGGGTGCTGCTTTGTTTACATCTGAAGCACGCCCCAAGCCACTAGGAACAAGCCCAGTCCCAAAGCGCACCCGCCATGGGAACCCCCGAAATAATAGGGGATCCCAAGGCCACCACGCCACAAGCAGAGGACCCGTCCCCAGCAGCCTAAACACGCGCCTCAGCCAAATCTTTTGGTTACCTTGATAAAATTAATTGTTGCTTCCATTATTAGTCTATTTGCGATTGGGGTCAGACCTGGATTTCCAAAAAGTAATAAATGACATAAGGATTGTGTATCCAGTTCTGCCAAATCAACCCCAGGAATATCTCCAACAAGCTGCCAAGGAGATCTCTTCGTGCTTCTTCAAAGATGGGGCAGTTCAGGAGGAAATGTTCATTATCTTCATTAGCAATACCACACACACAAACAGGACTTAGACATTTAAAGTTATGTCTGAATTTGTCTTCATTGAGAACACTGAATGACAATCTCAATTTTGACAAGTGTCTAACAACTACAATACCATATATTGAATTATCTTCTGGTCTTATCATAGCAATTAGTTTTACACTTAAATTCAGAAATTGACGTTGAATTTTTTTGTTTCATCATCCAAAAGATTCCACTCAAAAGGTGCATTTTGAAAATAAGTGTTTGAGTATCTTGCAGTTCTTCCAGCATTTTGGTCAAACTGTCTCACATTTCGAAGTTTAAGCACACTTGGGGGTCATATTTATGATAAATAATATCACCATAATCAAGGTGCGGTCTTACATAAAGCTTATATATTTGATCCAAGACATCCCGCGAAATGTATTTGGAGAGGTATCTTATCATCCCAATGCCGCGCCTCTCTTTTTGTATAGCTTCTTTTGTGTGGCTTTTAAAATCTAATTTTGAGTCCAAGATCATACCAAGGTGCTCATGTTCGCTCTTTCTTGCTACATCATCATTGCCAAAAGACAATGGCGGATGGATTGGTTTAACCCCCTTGACAGAAAAATTGACTTCTTCCGTTTTCTCAGTATTAAATTTCATTTTCCATTGCCAGGCCCATAGTCGCAGTTTTAGCCTCATTATAGGCAACTGAAAAAAGCGATGCGTCGTCGGCAAATAGCTTTATTTCGCACCCTACATTCTCAACAATGTCGTTAATATATACAAGAAAGAAGAGCGGTCCCAGAACCGATCCTTGGGGCACTCCCGCCAATATATCCACCCATTCAGAATTCTTCCCATTCAACAAGACCCGCTGCTTATGACAAGTGAGATAATCTTTAATCAATTTGAGAAGATTTCCAGATATACCATTACATTCAAGTTTATAGAGTAATCCCTCGTGCCATACCTTGTCGAATGCCTTAGAGAAATCGAGAAAGACAGCACGTGTTTCCCTGCTAGGAGTTTCTTCAAAATCAGTGTAAATTTTATGGGTAATGAATAGTAATTGATTAATTGTTGAGTCACCAGGCCGAAAACCCGATTATTGAGCAGATATGAGACTGTTGGTACAGAGGTGGCTGTACAACGAATCAAACAATAATTTTCCAAACAGTTTCCCAAAGATAGGAAGAAGAGAGATTGGCCGATAGTTATTTTTATACTGCCTGCTACCCTTCTTATGTACAGGTATAATGTTTGCCTTTTTCCATAATGACGGATATTGGCCTGCTATTTAAGACTTTTCTCAAAAATCATGCTAAGGGGTTCAACGATTGTGGAGTCACCAACGATTCAACAACGATTCCTATTGTTGAAATTTTGCGTCGAATTTGTCGCCTAAGGTTTTCGAAACACTACTTATAAGGTTGTCAAAAAACTGCTTGTCGGGTAAGTTGCCCAGTTCGGTCTTGATGGGGACCAGCGCAGCATCGATAAGGTCTTTCAATTCGTCGCGTATCTCATCCATGCCTGCTTGGCGCCTTGTCTTTGCCTTTGAGCTTTTACTCATTTATTTCAATTTAATCACTATTCTGCAACTTCTCTTTACTGCATCCAAATCCTGCCAAATTTCTCCACTTAAAGCTTTAAATTTTACCTTCTAACCCACATTACTAAAAAAGTAACTAGAACATTCTGGAGCGGTGCAAGACACGTCCGTCAGCCATGTTTGAGATCATTGCTTACTGAAATCATCCCTTAAATTTCCACACTAGTTTTCTCCTAAACTAAGCACCCACTGTCTCCTCCTTAAAAAACATGCACTGACTCAAAATATTTGCCAAAACAAGTTTTTTTTCCTTTCTTTATTTAAAGTTGGTACAATTTCTAGCTATGCATACAAGCTAATTAAAACCAACTAATTTAAATTACCAACGCTAAATATAACATAAATCAAATATAACCGATGCTGCTAACATATTCCTTGCAAAGATTACAAGTACAATTAAACGATGTAAATTCTGAGATTTTTTTCTTGAATATTGATAAAGTAGGGGAGTATTTTATCTCATTTGGAATTGAGTTCCATATTTGGCTACATCTGTATGATACGGTATTAAATCCATATATTTTGTAATGTGGCTCCACTGTTTTGAATTGGGAGTTCATTCATTTATGGGAATTGGGGATTGGGAGTAATATCGGCATTCATTTATGGAAAATATTTCATCCATAAAAGGTGGATTCAATCCGTCAAATGTTTTGTAAATTTCTATCGCAAGATATTGTAAATTTTTCTTATGAGAAGTTATTGTTTTATTCTTTATTAAAAGTTGTTCAAAAGTTGATTCATAATCATCATGAGCTATTCTCATTGCTCTTTCATGAATCCGGTTTATTCGATTATTACTTTTCCTATTGCAAAACATCCAAATAAGAGGACAATAATTAAAATATGATAATATGAAAGTTTTCATGAAAAGAATTCGCTTAGATTTGTCCATATACGAAGCAATCCTGGCTAGAGCGTTAACCTTTACCTTTGATTTATTCATGAAAGACGCATTGTTTGCTCTTACTAATTTTTTCTTCGGAGGGGCATGTTTATCGAGAAATGAAATCAGAGTTCGATTGAAAACATCGTACGATACATTTTCTTTAGGTATTTTAACTTAATTTAATTGAAGATCCTCATTAAATTGATCGGTAGAAAAAGTTTCTGAGACTCTGCAAAGCTTAGCCTTACAGGAACAGGGAAGGCATCACGAGGATCAAAAATTAAATAAGCGGTATCTATGTATATATTTATTTAACACATACATATTTTCTATACACTAATACTTTTTCAATGATTTTATGCAAGATTTAACAGCAGTTTGACGATATATAGTTCGTCAGAACCTTTTTGGTTACTACGTTTCTTTCTTACTTATTGGTAATTTTCCTGATTTCCTAGCAAGTTAGAATGAACCTATGGTTTATCACAATGTCGGAAAATTCTCAAACTTGAGCTGTTCGTAAAAAGGAGAAGTCAAACGAACCTTTTAGTGACATAAATTACTTGGATTAAAATACTTCCAAAAGCAATTAACTTTTGAAAAGAAAATACTAATTTTCCACAAAAACCAAATGATTTCTTGAGATTTACCAATTTCTACCATTTGGTGATACGCTGCTCGGATTTTGTCAGTTGAAATTTGAAAATGCAAGGGCCAAATTTGGTGATGAAAATTTGCAATATTGGTCATAAATCATATCTTTATTTAATATTGGAGACCAGGTCAGTGACAATTTTGTTCCTATTACCAGATATGAAAATGTTGTCACAGATTTGAAAATTTATGCAGCGATGTTGCATAAGGTAAAACAAGGAAGAATACCATCGCTTTCCGCCAGTGGATCTTCACTTTAACAATAAAATTTTACTATTAAATTTTGCTCCAAAGAATCCAATTTCCGGCGAACTTGAAGCATTAAGACTAAAAAAAATTTAACCTTTGGCAGCAACTATGGTGCCGTCTCAGGTAGTAACTTGATTTAAACCCTCATCCTAATCTACGATCTATAGGGTTGCGAAATTTCAGAGCAGGGCAATCCACAGGGAAACCAGGTAATTATTTTTTTTCAATAGAAATTGTCCTTCTTTACCCCCTGTGCTTTCCCTGTGTGTTTTTCTGCATCCTTGTCCTTTGTGTTCTAACAGGGAGTAAAGAAGGACAATTTTTATTGATACAAAAAATAATTTACTGGTTTCCCAATGGGGGTGATTCACAAAACTGTACCCCCTTAAGAAGATTTCCTGTGGCCAAGCTCTTCAGTCCCCCGGAAAACATGGGAAACGCCTTTTTAGCTACAAGTTTTTTAAGGACTTTTACAAGAATGTGCAAATACATTTTACATCAATCAAGGACCCGTGGACTTTCTTTGCAATAAACTTACAGACGTTGATTTGACATAAGTAGGCCTAGTTGAAATTTTAGCTTTTTAGCATTGTATATAAAGCAATGCAAAGCATTTAGCTTTTCCCCTCCTAACCCCCCTCTCAACGCTTCTGTTCAGGGGCTTTCACAGTATAAATGAAGAAACAAAAGCAAGATAAAAGTGCGTTTAAAATATCTTTCCAGCTAAGGCAAAGGTTATGTTTTTTCTCTCCTCCCCATTACACTAACATGAAATGCTTCTATTTGATCAAAATAAATCGAAGAAACTTTGTCAGAAAATTTTTCTTTCTGGCCTCCTTTAGAATTCATTCGCCACAACGCCCCTGGCCCTCAACCACCTCCAACGTGTAACGGTATTATCAATTATATTTTGATGAAGCTCTCTCAATCTCATATGAGAATATTGGTATGTAGGCTTGAGTTCTTTGAAAAAAAGGCAAGAGCACAACATTTTAAAAGAGTAGCAAATTGATTAGTGCTGCGAATATTGAAATGAGAATCATAGTAGGCTCGGCCGAGAGGCAAATTACACTAAGAAAATCTCGTACACCTTTCATGAAAATCCCATTGTTTTATCTGAAAATCCCCAGAAATCCTTTTGTTATAAGCAAAATCAACTGTTCAGTGGCAAAATCTCGTACGCCATTTGCAAGAGTGAATCACCCATCTGGCTCAGCGTGAGTGAATATGTTACGTAACACGAAACAGGCCTAAATTGCACTGGATCGTAGGGGAGCGTGATGCATTTCCAGCACTTGACAGGGCCAATTAATGGTTCGCAGTTGGCGTTGTCAATGTCTTATCTTCACATTTGCCAAAACAGGATCAAAGAATTGTAATATTCATATCGATCGGGCAGTCAGACCGTTAATTACACTGTTTTTCAGAACCCAGCTTTCCACAACAGATAGAAAAAATTGACTTGCCATGCGCATGCCATGCGAGAGAAACTGACGCAGGGACTTTGTTTATTTCAGTATCCGCCATAATGAAATGTTGCCGCCCTTATGAAATCGTATATACGCAACAATGATACCATGAAAAGTTTTGTAATTTTTACTTTTGAGCAAAGGTGGAAAAAGGAAAAAGAAGTGTGGAAGAGTACAACAAACGAGATAATTTTTAGATAATTGTTAATAGTTTAAGGCAACGAAAAGTTCGTACGTTTCTTCGCGTTGCTTGTTATCAGCTAATATAAAAACATCACACATTTAGGCAGTTCCTAAAAAAATACTAGCTTGAAAATATATGCAGCTCAAAACTCACAAAACGAAAGCGTTAAATTCAAATGCCACATTTTGTCCAGTCTTTTCCCAGTTCAAAAAATTTCATCATTCCTTTGTCTGCACTGAAATCTTTCGGGTCCAAAAGGTTTTTATATCAACCATTTAGCTTTCAGCAATTTATAAACACGATAAAGTTATTTCATCAAATCTTGATTCAGCCTGACCGTACCCCCCAGGAATCATTGCTGATTCACAGGGAATCCCCTACCTTTCTGAACAAGACTCGACACTTAGTCGTGGGAGCTTTGTTTTGTGTTCACCGGGCCTATAGTGGTTGGTTTACTTCACTGAATATCGACAGAAAACGTTCGGCAATAACCCCGATATTAAGTGAAAACGAACAAAGAAGAGTTGCCGAATACATGAATATAATCATCTGTTGGTTTTGTTGGTCTCTTTATATTTTTTGTCGTGTTTGAAAATTCGACACCTCAGGTACATATTTGACATGAGGGGTACCATTTGCATGAGAGCGACGGCTCCGGCCCAACATCGCTCGAAATATCCAAATATTCAAAACGTACAAACTCGCAACCCAGCAGTTTAGACTAATTCAACACGAAGCTTTCAGACTGAGGTCCATTTTTTAAAAAGGTCTGTGGATTAAAGGTGCAAAATGGAAAAAGGATGTGGAAGAAGGTGCAAAGTCGCTAACGTCAACCCAACCCGAAACACAAAATGCAATTTACCTCTATAACCTTGCACAATCACCACACTGCTTTACTCGCGAAGCTATCAATCTACTTGATCCAAAGTCAAGATCCTGCGCGCACAAGCTTCACCAACCGACTGGAATTTATTCTCGTGATGGATCATTTGCAGATAAGACAATAAAGCCCTGCGGTTAGCAATTCTTTCATAGCAGATCAGGTTTGCATTGTGCCATGCAACTCAATGCAACCAACTTCATGCATTCTGTGCTCATGCATTCTGTGCTCAGGCAGTCCAGACGGTTTCCAGACAACTGGAGCGAATCCAGATAGCCCTTTTGTCCTTCGACCTGGCTTTTGAACCCGACCCGATGGAATCCGTGAAGCAGAATTCCAAACAAGTCCCATTGTTAATATTTTTGTTTCAAGCTGAGTCAGGGATTTCAGAGAGCCTGGGAACGATTATGCCAAACATATTTCAAATGACTACGAAATTTTGCAATTTTTATTTTACGCTTGTGTAGAAAATGAAATCTGTTCTGAAATGTTTATATAATAAAACAATATCACTCAATAACAACAGTAGTAGAGATTTATTCCTCATAAGTCAAGATAGTCATTATCTGTTTCTTCATCATTTGAAGCATACATGCTAATATAATGTTAAAACATAAAAAGGCTGGTAACTTAAATAGGCAAAGGACTGGCGTGTGCCATGTTTGATTATAACAAAATTGATACCCCAATTAATATTTTCTACTTGAAAAAGTACCCCAAAAAATTGTACCAGTACATCCGGTACAAGTGCATGTGAAAGTCAGCGCCTCCCCCCCCCCCCGGCAAAAAGTATAATAAGGTCTAGGGCTCAAGGGTCTAGTGCTATGAGGCCTGGGGGGGGGGCTACCGAAAACAAGCCAATTTGTACTTTTGCTATTCGTTTTAGGAACATTTTTTACAAGGGCCCCTCTTGTTAATTTGATAGCACTACACTACTAAACAAGACACATAAAGAAACACGACAACGGTTTGAAAGACTGTCGCAAACTGATTTGAATAAAAAATCTGCTAACAAAAAGCTCTACGTGAATCGATTTTTCATCACAATTTCATTGATGCAGTTTCATCAGACAGTAGCGATTAGCAAGAAGTTTTTTTCTATGTTTGACGGAACTGTTGTGCAGTTTTCAAATGTGCTTGTTCAAAACTTGCAACCACCTCACCTCTCGCAACGTTATTGTTAAAAAATTGGGAGACAAATTGTCCAATTTTTCAAGAGCCCACAACAAGTGGCCTTAGAAAGCTGTTGCCATAGAGCGATAGAGTTTGATTCCTCCGGAAGAAAATGTTTCAGACAGGGAAAAAGGGCGTGGTCCAAACAAAAGGAAATGGTTCCTGACACCACACCTTCTGCCCCGACAACCCCTCCTCCCCCCCACTTATCCCAAGCTGGAACCGCCACTGTAGAGAGCTTCACTGAAGAAAGGCCAGTGTCTTTGACCATGAATCTGATAAAAACGAAAGCCCTGTTTAAACTACACTACCTAACCTGGGTTCGCCCTAAGTTAAAAGTTAGCCGGGTCCTCGCCGGGTGGAACCCTGATGTGTTTACACTGGAAACTGTCGATTTGGTAATGTAAACGGAATCAGTGGCGAACCAGGATTAGCTTTATGACGACGCATGGGTAACACAAGAAAGGCGAGGAAAAAGCAAAGAGAAACAAACTGGCTGTGGTCAATGTGTGTGTATATTGTTTGTGATTTCTACAGAATTCAATAATTTGACTTTGATACCAATTATTGCAATCGCAGGCTTCAAGGGATCTACAACGTACAAACTAGTTGGGAATTTCCCAACCAGGCCCTTAAATTTCCCCAATAGTTGGCCCATGATTCCCCATTAGCAAGTGCCCTTTTGTTAAAAATTGTTTTTAAAACCGATTTGACGTATCTCCCGTTACTGTTTGTTATGTCGTTGTCGTTTCATTTATTTGTAAAATCATGCGTTACTTTTTTGTCTCTTCTTCTCATCGTTAATGTAGATCTCTGACTCTGCTTGATTTTCTTGCATTACACCAAAGCGAGGTAATGAAATTCGCCCGGAAATTTCAGCGGCAGATGCTTTGATAGTTTCGCTTGCGTAATGTTAAGAAAAATGCTATTTTTTGTCAATTCCCCACCAGTGAAAATTTCTTAAAAGTTCCCCTGGCAGGCTTTGTACAATAAGAAAACTTTGCATACGCGCTTTGACCTGAGAGGGGGGGGGGGGGATTGGTTAGTTCGCGTTTACACTAAAAAATCGAACCTGCGTTAGTTGCTAGGGCGAACCCAGGTTACTTTTGTAGTTTAAATGAAATTGACATTATCTTGACTCACACAAAAACACAGGGGCGTCATGGCAAATGAATTCTAGAGGGGGCAAGAAGAAAAAATTTTCCGACAAAATTTCTTCTACTTTAATCAAATAGAAGCATTTCATATAACTGTAAAAGTAGGGGTGGTGTAGTAAAACTTATAATATTTGCTTTAGTTGGAAAGATATCTAAAATGCACTTTTATCTTGTCTCTGTTTCTTCAAACTTACTGTGACATCCAGTTCCCCTATGAATGGGAAGAACAAAGCCACTACCTGAGGCGGCAGTGGTTGCCGTCGAAGGGAAAACTTTTTTATGATCTTTATGCTTCAAGTTCTGCGGAAAGTGCATTCTTTGGAGCAGATTTCAATAATAAAGTCTTAGTCTTAAAACGAATATCCACTGGCGGAAAGCGATGATATTGATCGTTACTTCCTTGTTTTACCTTATGCTGCATAACTGCATAAATTTTCAAATCTGGGACAAAATTTTCAAATCTGGCGATAGGCACAAAGTTGGCTTTGTTCCTGTCTTCAATATCAAATAAAGATATAATTTGCCAATTTCCAAAACCAAATTTGGTCCTTGAAAATTCAGATTTTAACTGACAAAATCCGAGCAGCAAATCACTCTATCATATAAGTTGGTAAATCTTGAGAAATAATTTTGTTTTTGTGGAAATCTAGCATTTTCTTTTCAAAAGTGAATTGCCCCTCGATAATGCGGAAGTATTTTAATCAAAGTAATTGATGTCGCTACAAGGTGTTTTACTTCCCTTTTTTATCCACAGCTCAAGTTTGAGAATCTTCCGACATAACAATGATTTTTCCGAAAATCTGTCAGATTTTGAAACAGAGGGGGCCCTGCCCCCCCCCCCCTCGGCCACGGGGCAGTCCTCTCCTCCCGATCAATAGTGACCTAATTCGCTTTCACGAAAACAAAATAGATCTATAATATATTTTTCACATGATATTTTAGCGATTGAAATTTTATAGACTCTCAGGATTTTTATGTTTTGATTTCAGGACCTTAGCTTTTACTGTGTTTTGAGTGAAATTCGAAGTCACAAAACAATGGGATGCACTCAATTCGGGGAAAACGAAAAGTATGGTTCCTAACGTTTTTTCAATGGCTGATTTTTCACTACGAACCATTACACTTGCCGTTCCTGCTTACAAGCTTTTGTTGTATTTCAAGCTACAGGTGTACCCTGGGTACCAGCCTCACTATATAAAATTATATTTTATATCTCTACCCCCTCCTCACACATTGCCCATCGGCACAAAATAGATTTTTGTTGGACAAAAAAATGAATTCTTCTCTCATCCTGTAGTATATATATAAATAAAAACGCTTATAAGCAGCATATAAGATTGTTTATCGATAATCATTGCTGTACCCCTGAAGGATCTAGCAAGCTATGACCTGCTTTCTAGCAAAGTATAATCATTTACCAATTACCATATAAAGTTGTGAGCTGTTTGGTAGAGTTAAGTAGGGAATCTTGTCCTGGTGCTGGTGATCTTCAGGCTTGACCATGTGTAATAATCTTGAGAACTTTTAATGTATAGGCAAGATGCCTTTAATTATTTTATGCCTTTACAAAAACTTATATTTAGAGTTTAACCACGGAATTTCATGTCATTTGTCATTTCCAATAGTTATGCTGAAATCTCATTCAAATACATGCGCTCTTTTTGTCTATAAGCATTAATGTAAAATGATTTAATGTAAAAAGATTTCCAGGGAGGCATTTTGCCATTGAGCCGATACCAGAACCTCAAAGTCACACTTAAACATATTTCATAAATTAGGCAGCTATGGTTAGATACATTGAAAGTGCAAAAAGCAGCATTCATTGCTACTCAAAATTTTACAACCAGTTTTCACAGAATAATACCATAACTTTGAAAAATTGCTTAATCTCGATTCCAAAAAACATTTTATCTAATTTTATCCAAACTAATTGTTTTGGCTTGAGCACTATGCCACAGTTTACCCCCCTCGAATAAGCTCCCACACTAAATCTTTTGGCAAAATAAGTCCTCGAGGGCTGCTTCATGGTCTTATGCTTACCATTCATTGTCAAAGTCGTAAGAAACACTTTACCTTGCAAATAATAATGATTTTTCTTTCTGCATTAGTAGGCATCAGTTAACAGTAATCTAGCTGCCTTTTTATGGGTAAATAAAAAGAGTACCAAAGTGATGACGTCACAAAAATCTATTTTTAGAATTTTTCATTTTTGATCCCATAATTTTTCACTTTTCACATTTTATGCAGTTCTTTCAGATTATGTGGTCAAAATTAAGAAATTCTAAAAATATATTTTTGATGACGTCACACTTTGGTACTCTATAGCAATAATGATAGATATAGAAAACATTCATTTTCATTAAGACTGGAATCTACAATTAAAAATCTCACTGTTCGTAATTGGTTGGCTTGGTCGAGTTTACAAAATAGGAAAAAACTGCAAGCCTAATTCACATATAGTTGTGTTTGTAGTTGTTTAGGAAGTAGTTTAGGGTAAGTGCATGTTTTGTTCCTACAGAAATAAGGAATAGTTTGTACAAATGGATATTGTAGAAAGCTTAGAAAAGGGATAATGTTTACGTTGATCATTGATGGAAAATGAGTCATGTATTTCCAAGAACGAGCGACATAAGTCACTGAAGATTCCAAAAGAGTTAATGGAGAGGTATACAAATATGAAAAATTTGAGCCTTAGTTCCTTAGTTCAAAAAACCAGAGAAGTAAATTGTAAACGTTTTCTTTTCTGCATCACAATTAAAGGTTGTCTGTCCCCTATTTGCTCCAATATTTTTCACGGTAGTGAAATTCACGCACTGTTGAGCTTGATCGATAATTAAACGATTTAAACCAATCAAAGACAACTTTGATCCCAGAGTATTTGTATCGAAAGGCTGTGTTCCCTTTGAACTGAGGCTGTGGCTAGAGGAATTTTGTTCCCTGTTCGGTTTGTGCGACAGATATGTCAACAGGGAAAAGCAATGCTTCCATTATCATCACTTAATTCCAATACTTAAATTTTCTTGTCATTTCCGATAGCCATTTTGCTCGCAGTTTTAAATGTCGTCCACTACTGCAGCTAGGCCAGCTAAAGATAGCAGCCTAATCCGTTAAAGGCATTTGACATGCATAAGTACAGCGAATCCAAAAATAACTTAGGCCAAATTGATCAGAGCACGCACACAAGAAAGGAATTGGAAACTGTTCACGTGAAACCACTGCGCGCTGCTCTAGGATTTCACCGATTTGCAGAAAAGCGGAAACTGTTCATGTGTTTTTCTCTGTGCACAATTTGATTGGTCAACCGCTCGTGGTCGAGTGTCTGTAAGCCACTTTTAGCTGTGTCGAATACCTTCAAGGCAGGAAAACCAACTGCTCATATTAGCCAATCATTGAGGGGACAGACTGCATTTAAGTTTGGTTTCAAATCCTGGGGTTATAACAATATTAGTCATGTTACGCAGGGCCGGGGATGGGAGGGCGCATTTGCTTTTTTGGAAGCCGCAGGTGGCTGCATTCATCTCTTATCTTTCGTCTGCCCGTTCTCCGGCATTACAACAAATGTTACAAATAGAATTTCATTAATACTTTACAATAACTGATAATGATCAGTAAGTGGCTCTTTAGAATTTATCAATTGCCAAAATGATACCAGACTGACATAGCGAAGCCATGCACTAGTTTAAAGAGGCTTCAAAACAGGTTGAAAATTAGGCTAAAGAGTTGACTTCTGTGTTTATTGTTCTGTTCGCTGGCTTATTTGAACGACCGATTGAAATCAGCTAAGTCAATTATATGCCAACAATGGGCTTGTGAAGAAGACAAAAAGGTGAATGCCGCAAATACACAGGCTCCACGATAAATTTGTGCGTTTCTTAGCAAAACAAAAGTTCGTCAAAGTCACTCAAAGTTGCATTGCAGTCAGCAGATAGAATTGAAAGCTCAGGCCGACCATGAATCAACACGGATCGGAGATTTACAAGTGCAAGTGAAACTGCAGCGTAATCACAGTGAACATCTTCAAGTCCTTTATTTGACACGCCGCAAAATTCTTACGATGATTACAGCAATCGCCATCTGTTTTCTAATTCTACCAACGGTGTTTATTGCAGTTAACGGTAAGTGTCACGCCTTCTTGATTTAATGGTTTAATGGTAATGAATGAAAATACCTAGTAATGAACGAGATTGTATCAATTGAAACCAATCAATAAACACGCTTTCACTTTTAGACATAGCTGGGTAGCCGCAATCTGCTTCATTTTCCTCCTTGCCTCAGGAGGTCCTGGATTTCAAAGTTCACGCGTAATGTGGTTGAGTATATAACATTGGATAGCGCCTTTATCTAATTAATTGTTGTTATAAATTTTTCTCCCAGTTTTGCCTTATTGTTTTTAATTGAAAAAACATGCTACTATGAAATTCCCGTGATGATAACAAGTTGGGTAAAGCTTTTTTATCAGTCCAGTTTCATCGAGATCAAATCAAAGAAAATCGAATCAAATTCTTTTCATTCAGCAACAAATTGCAATAAAAGTTTAAAAACAAGCGAATTCTGACTAACAACTGAAAAGTATATTGTAGGGTTACAAATTCCATTAATTGTCGCCAAGGACATTGAGACAAACCCAGAGGTTTTCAGGCCCAGTGTCCTTTTTATTGAATAGTTAATACAATAAATAAAGGAACACTAAAGTTTAGATAAAATGTTATATATACTTGTAAATAAAAAATACCAAAACTACGAGCTAGATTTTACAAAGTTTGATTTCATTTTTTACCCGGGAACAGAACAAAAAGAAGAAAAGAAAAAAAATTAGAAAAAAGGAAAGTGGGAAGATTTGATCGTTTAAATGATTTGAACAATTCTATGAATCTTACCACGTAGAATGAATCACAACAGGAGGAAATACCCTCTTTTGGTTCAAAATAAAGTTAAATAAATTGTGATGAGCAGCTTTCGAATTTGGGGCAAACAAGCTAATTTTGTCAATATGTTACGTGCAAAGAAGATCGAAGAAAGGAAATTTATCATTCAGCTATATAGCAACAACGAAAGTTTTCATGAAATTTCAAAAAGTGCCAATATTTGAAATAGTGTTTGAAATGTGTCACATATTATGTATGAAATAGTGTCACATATTATGAAAAGTAGAGTTTTAGGCAAGAAAATCAAATTAATCGCATTATTGGTAAGATATTTTTGTGTTCTCTTATACGCCGAAGGATCTGCATGAACCAGATGTAGCTTTTTATATTAAGATTCATTTTATGCATAACTGCTGCATGACCTTTCAGTGGACTACCAGAATTCTGAGTTTG
Organism: Rhopilema esculentum; assembly: GCF_013076305.1. The sequence goes on from NW_027019762.1 coordinate 3,652,182, forward strand.
CTAAACAATTGGAAAACAAGCATACACAATGCAATCGGAAAGACCCTTAGCAATACATTTAAATATTTAATAAAAGTTAAGTGGTTGAACATTTATAAATTATTCAACTTTAATCCGATCATCAATTTATCTTTATAAACAATGACGGATTAAACCCAAACTGGGCCTGATTTTGCAGCAGAAAAATAGCCCTTTATTAGACCTAGGTCATTTTCAGGAAATCATTAACCGCTTTCATCTGGGCATATTTAAGGAATAGACCTATGATACCGAACCAATAGCACCCACCTAAATCCGATTCCATTCATAATCTTGATACTATCGAGCTTATGACAACGGACAACGCCAACTTGAATGTAATATTTTTTCTTTATATTGAACGCTCTATGTAAGAATTTGTATCTCTAATATCGTTCATATCAGAGTATAAAATCAAGTAATATACTTATAGTATAATTTTTGTTGAATAACATACAGCGAACGACGCAAGCTCAATATCGATACAGCGGTGTTTACATGCCTTGGATGTTGACTTCTCGGAAATGATTACCTTAATCCTTTAATGGATTTGAAAAATATGAATGCAATCAAGGTTTATCGTCATAATTGCATTACATTCGTTTGAAAAGAAATTCATTTTGATACTGTATCAAAATTTTCAAGCTATCGATAAAGTGCATAAGAAATCTTTACGAAGTATGAGTTGCTCTACAATCATTTTATGGAAATTTTTAACATGAAAATTATATTGTAAAGATAAATGGTTTCTACAGAACGCAACATTTATGCGTTTTGAGATATAAAAAGTATTGCAATATGTCTTTAAGTTGGAAACTAAGGTCTCAAAGCTTTTTAAGTTGAAATCTTAAACCTACAGATTTCAAAAGAATTAGACCGAGCATTGATCATTGTGGCATGTCGAATAATCTATATTAGTCTCTCTCTCTCTCTCTCTCTCTCTCTCTCACTCTCTCTCTCTCTTTCTGATATTCTCTCCTACTCTTATTGAGTAGGAACGTCACTAAATTTATTCATTAGTTCGCGGACTTTATAAAAATACATAGGTGACAATCAATTAAGCGAGACCCATTTTCGATAGGCAGCTAGCAGTGATAATGAGGAAAAGCATTACATGCTAATTAGGGTGTTCACCTCGACGCAACTTTAATATTATTAAAGAGGCGTTGTGACAAATTGTCTCCACCTACAGATGTCAGACCCTGCTGCTATACTATAGCATGTGATCTTTATATTCTCTCGTGTCGTGGTTTATTCGCTTGCTTGCCTGTTTCCTAGCATTAGTGTGGCCATAGATACAAATAATAAGGCGGTCTGCTTTCGCAGTTTATTAGACAAATAAGAAATAACTCAAATTTTAGCAATATTTTGTTGTAAACAGCTTTACTGTGTAAATCCAGGCAATCTTGGATGTCATATCAGAGTCGCGTTTTAATTGTTTGCAATTGAATTTTCAAATCTTTTTGAAACTGGTCTTTACTAAGACGATGCAGGTGATTTCTAAACCTCTTTAAGTTTACCAAAAGACACCTGTTGTGTACTTGATTTGATGCTGGCACATAATAAAACCTTTCTGCTGGATAGCAAACACCGGTATTGGAAAAGAAGAAGAATGCAAATAAGTCGTTAAGATAGGCTCTTCAGGTATTCATGTCGTTTGGCTTTACGAGGTGATTAGGTTGAGATAGTCTCCGGTCACCAGTCTCCTGCTAAATGGATGAAATTAAGTTTTCTAATGTTTTTTCTTCAATCCTTTCAAGGGCTTTTGATTTACGGAAGCGTGTCCCTTTGCATTTAGTTCTTCAAATTTCATTTTATTGGATATTCCATATGCGAAAGAGAAAACAAAATCTATTCTGTATTTTGATTGGTTTAACGCGTTTGGACACGCTTAAGCGACAATGGCTACTATAAACTGGTGTCTGCCATTTGCCTGTCGTTCGTCGTGATTTCAACAGTCGTTGCTCTCTTCTCGGAATTCAAGTATTTTCAAAGTACTGCATTTTAAAAATGCTTATTTTCCGTATTATTTCTTAACATCTGGCTGTGAGCACACATTAAATTCATGATGGGAAAGTTTGACAAAAAATCCTATTTTCTTTCAATTCAGAAGTCAGAACCATTTTTTGAATTCTTCCGTAAGCTTTTAACAGAAAATCTTTTCAAAATCCAAGTTAAATTCTAGGAATCTTAGGTATACATCAACTGACATAAGGCTACCAAAGAAAACTCCTAAATCTTAAATCCTTAATCTCGAATTGTAAACTTTGATTTGTAATTAGGGTAATTTTTTTATAAGAGTTTCTGTAAGTATCTAAAGTGGAAGAACCCTTGAAAAACAGCATTGCTGAAGAGCTACCCTCCTTAAACATTTGAAATGAAATGAATGGAATGAACTAAATACTCCCAAAATAGTAAACCAGAATAAATAACATACAACATTTGTGTTATTGGTCGTAAAATCTATATTTTTAGGCGGCACACTGTCTTCAGAGGCAAGGCTAGTTCAAGACTTGATGCGAAATTATGTTAAGTATTCGAAGCCTACGATAAATGCATCAGGCACAGTGCATTTGGTGTTTGGAGCAGAGTTGGTACAAATTGTCTCAATAGTGAGTGTCTCTTGGCTTTTTTCTCAATTTTTCTTTTGTTCAAGGGCACACAATGATGTCTTTACTGCTACGATTTTTTATAATATTAATAGCCTTGATCGCAGCTTTAACACAGTATGGGCTATTGTCGGTGGAGTGGAGAGCTATGACGTAACAAGCCCCAGTTCTCTGGAGATGTGACAAGTGCGTCCCGGTTTATAGGCATTGCCCCTATTCCCCCTTCTCGTTGCGGGCATGATCCACCATTCTTGTTATATTCTTCAAATCAATTTTCTATTTGTTGACGTGTATCGCTATTATATTCCAATTGCTTTTTCATGTTCTTACTTTAGCAGATGATGCCAAACCAAGTATTGAGCACCAAGCTATGGGTGAGAATGGTGAGCACAATTTTCTACCTTCTTAAGTTTTCTTTAGTTAGGATTTTTACTATTTTTACAACTTTTGTTTGGTTCAAAGGCTAAGCAAATTTCCAAACGTTTGTCTCTCCTAGTTAAGAATGTCATCTTAACTTATGCTTCTTTGTAGAAGTGGAAAAACGAGCTGCTTGCTTGGAACTCTTCAGCATATGATGACGTCACTTCAATTCGGCTGAATGCTATTGATGTTTGGACGCCAGATATTCAACTCTATCAAGAGTAAGAAATGTTACCATCCATAATTTATCTGAGCTATTTACAACGTTAAGATAGCAGGAGGTTGCTTGCGCAGAGCTGAAATTATTTGAATTGTCTCTCCAACAAGACCTTTAAGCAATAAAGCATTCAGAGAGCTTAAGAACGACAGCTTTGAACTTTTCAAAAATGTAGCTTTTCAACTTAAAGACTACATTTTGTGCCGATTGATTTAGCTCTTGAACAACGTTTACTCAAAAGATCCAGAGTTAGCAAAAATGTTGGAATCAGAACAAAGGGTTCCGACTTGTGTTGACAAAAGAGTTCTTTTTACCTTCTGGACTAGATGAGAGATTTGCGGGGCCGATTGGTTAAAGATGAACCAATCAAATTCGCCATTCTTCCTCCCACGTTACTTTCGATCCATATCTGAATATAAATTCCTACTCACCTTTTGGCTATAACCCTATGTTTATTCTGCAAGAAAGTACTTAATTACGCTATGTTCTCCTTTTTCTTGCTATCTTCAATCATCCCCTTTTCCTTGCTCTTTTATATACAAGCGCTAAGGTAGAAGTACTAATAACACCTTTTGATTCGTAGATTTGATCCATCTCCAAGTAATGAAAAGAACAAGGATGGCCTGCTGTTTAAAACTCAGGTTATGGTGCAAAATGACGGAACAACATTCTGGAATTCCCCTGCAACATTTACTACCTCTTGCGAACTCCACCTTGCTGACTTCCCCTACGACACACAAACTTGTGATCTGAAGTTTGGTCCTTGGAATAGCGATGTATCGCATCTAAATATGACAACCGACAGCCTACCGTTAACTACAGACAAATTCATTGAAAGTAGCGAATGGGAATTGCTTTCAGTTGAAAAGAAGCGAAACTCAATCAAGTATGCCTGTTGTGACCACGTACACGGACGTAACCATTACGATAAAAGTTCGCCGAAAACCCCTGTTTTATTGGTTCAACTTCGTTGTTCCCTATGCTTTGCTTTTATTGGCATTGTGGGTCGGCTACTTCGTTCCAGCACAAAGTGGAGAGCGGGTCTCTTTATCCTTAGTTATTCTTCTCGCATTTTCGATTTTTATCCAAACAACATCAGCTTTCCTTCCTCGATCTTCAGAGCTTCCGTCGTTAAGCATATTGTATTTTGTCGTAATGATCGAAGTGGCGTTTTCAGCACTAGTAACCTGCGTTATCGTTACTGTTCACTATACGTCTGAATCAGGCGACAAAGCTCCCATGCCATTGTGGATAGAGAAGTACTTACTTATAAATGGAGAGAATTTTCTTCACAAGATCAAGTTGCTTTCAAAAACCAAAACTTTGCGTACGTTTGAGGAAAGCTCCCAAATGCAACCCTTTCCTCATACGTTTGAAAATAATTTTAAGAGCCTTGAAAGAGAGACCGGTTACCGTAAATCGAACTCAAGAAAAAACAGAAGCAAGCGGATGGAGGAAGATGAAAACAGGCCTAGCAGCTCTGTCACAGGTACCCCGACACTTTACAAAAATTCAAAAGGTCTTATGTGGCAGTTATCAGTTGAACGGACCGGCGAAAATCCAGAGGACAGTTCTTATCTGGACCATTTAGAGGTGTCGGGAGAGCATAGTGGATATCCTTCGAGTTTACCCCAGCTTGACGGAATACTAAAACAGTTGAGAATAATAACAAACAGATGGCGCAGTGACAATGTTTTCTGGGAAGCAGGTTTTCGATGGTGCAGACTGGCAGTTGTGCTAGATCGCCTCCTATTTATTGTTTTCAGCTTCTTCACTATATGTACTTTAATTAGTTTCACTGTTATAAGACCTGCAATTGCAACATCATGAACTTTTTTGTCAATAGATATTATCTTACATTTCTTATACATATAATTTAAATTCAATTAAATTCTAATACATATGATTTAAATTCAGTTATATTTGGTTAGCGATATCTAATTTTGATTGAATCGAATTTCTACCCATAACTGATAATATTTATTGATAAAACAGTTTAGTGAATTTTTCATTATTTTGCTTCAAAATGTAGTTTTCTGGACCATAATCATTATCAGATTTCATGAAAAGTTGAGCCTGTTAATGTATCATTTTAAATAAAGATTTACTTTGCAAGTTCTTTCTTCTTTTAATTTTGTTGCAATTACTTCATCTTGTGCCAAAGCAAGGTTATTCAAGCTCAAACCAACTAAAATTGATATATTTCAACTCCAGTCGCTCTTTATGCTTCCTTATTACAATCTAGATAGACCACAGAAAACTATGCAAAGATTACTGGAGTGAAAAATATCGTTCGTTATGACAAATTCATTGGCTGATAAAATGATGTTTCCCTTTACACTGAAATGTTGTATGTATCTAGGTAGCGGAAAATTACCCAGATAAGAGTATATGTAGGTAGGGATATTTTGAAAGCAAAAGGTAGGGGAATGGCCACTTTTTTGTAAAGTTGTGTTAAGGCTTATCAGTGGATGCTTCGAGAATCAAGTCAACAGGCATCGCGGAGCGTTGAGAAAAATGGAGGTCTAAAGTAAGTGGGGAGGGGGGCTAAAACCGTATAAAAAGAGGCTTTACTGGTAGTTTATTACTTAATGTTTGGCATTTTTCCCAGAAAGTTTTGCAAAATAAGTGAGTTGGACGAATTCTGTGTTGGCATCCATTTAGTATACTACAAATTTCTGATGAATGTGCAATTTCTTATCAGTCCTTTTGTGTCATTGAATATAGGCATGGAATTTTTCTGAACTTCAACCTTACTTTTGACTTTATTTCATAATACTAACAATTCCACCATGCCGATTCTAAATCCCAGATGGGTCACTTTTCACACAGACATTTAAGGATAGGATAGTTGATCTTTGAAAAAGTCTTGTTTTAAAAATTCCATCAAGCCTTATTCCTTCTTAATTGAAGATATACATACATTGATAAAGAGAAGCAGATTTTGACAAAGTACACTAGGGTATCAAAAGTATTGCACCACCTCGAAGGAGGAGAAATGGCGCATGAATGATCGAAAGCTATTGTTATGCAAATTATTTCTGTTTTTAGAGGGCCAATGGCAATTGGTTGAAAGCAAAACAACCACCAATCAAAACTTCAATCTATTTAGAGCATTTATTTGAAAAATAACAGTAGCAAACGTCCTTTAACAGTTTCAAATTTCAATATTTTGATGGGTAGCCGCAAACTTTTGAAACCACAAAAAGCCTCCTTGAAATGGATCCATGAATTTGGGCAACGTATTCTTGTAGAATTTCGCAATAGGCCTGGAAAATTCTTACAATTAATGATTCTCTGGCTTTTGGACGACCATTTGGATCACAGTTTGTAACATTTTTCATTTGAAGTCAAATTTGTTTAGCGATGTTTAAGATTGGACTTAATTCTGGCTATGCCAAAACTTTAATTTCTTTTGTATGGAAATAAATATTTGTAAAAATGGTTTCCGTTTACTCAGGTAACTTTTTCTTTTGTATTTGTGCAAAACACTCATTATATTTTCTGTGGACGGAATTTGAGCTGCAAAACCTTGCGCAGTGTTGAGTTTCATGCCTTTTACTGCCCCTTGGTGCTGTACGTAGTGAAATAAAACCGACAAATTCTTTTCCCTTTAACATCAAATTTATTTTGGTCGCCAACTTCTCGGTTTCTTTACTACTGTAACATTTTCGAGAAATCTTTTTTTATTTACCGCAGCTGTTGAGTAGCTGCATTTAACTTGGTCAACATTTTTTTTAAAATTAAAGACCACTTCCCCGTAAATGTTTTATAGCGACTCGCCTCTCATTTGACAATTTTGTTTCCTCAGGCACTGGCTACATTTTTACAGATAAAAATGTTTTTGCGTAATTTATACATTTTTAACTAAGTTTTCTATGGCGTCAGCAAGATTTGCAAACTTTTCCCGCCAAAGTTTGCTCTAAAATGCGCTTATTTCACCCAATTAATGCATTCAAATGTTTTGCATTGTCCAAAAGTCGACAAAATGTGCCGCCATTTTGAGCAGGGTGGTGCAATACTTTTGATACCCTAGTGTATGTATTATCAATTCTAAATGATGGTGCATTTTACATTTTTCGATAGAGCTCCATTCAAAATATGGAAATAGACTATGACTTTAGAAATTTTGTATCCCAGAACTAAAAAATTTATTTAAGGAAACTGCGACACTTTTTTAATCACTTAATATTTTGTAAAAACCAAATTTGCAATCTGCTGCAGAATTTGAGGTTATTTTAACAACAACACAACAACACCTACTTCAACTCGAGGCTCAGCAAAAAGGACAGGCGGGGTGTGGACCAGGTGCAGAAAAAGGTTTTTGTGATCCAAAAATGGTGAAAATTCTTCTTTTTCAGGTATGCTTGAAAGACACTATACGTTTTTTAATAATCTTAATTCACCCATTTGTGAATTTCGCAGAATTAGGCGTGATTACTCCATGGTTTGAACAGTGAGACGAAATCAGATATCAAGAGTTGTAAAAAGAGAGTTAGGTCCTAGACTAAGGATTTGGATAACGTTCAAATTCATTCTCATTCAACAACATAACTTACAGGTTCGTAGCTGGTATAATTATAATAAAATTAATAAAACAATGTTGTTATTTTATATTATTTGGGTAACATAAAGATTAATAATATGTTGTCTAGTTTAGTTTAGGGCACATAAAAAGTCTTACACGTGTGTATTGTTGGTGAATTTCATGTCTCACTGTTTTTTCTCCACTTTCGATGTGATTTTTACAACCTTACAATAATGTGATATGTTTGATCAAAAAGTAAGAAATATTTTGAATGCGATATATTCAAATTCACAAGAACTTGCTTGCTAACCAGTGAATTATTTCTGTTTATTCTAACAAAGTATTGAAATTTGAAGCCCAGACTGGAAACTTTGTTGCGCGCCCATGATATATTGCCTGTGCACTCAAATTTTCCATCTGTGCACTTTTGCATTTTGGTCCTGCAAAGTCCCTATTCGAATACATTTCACATTAATAACAATACAAATTTCCTAAAAATGTGTGATTTCAAGCGCGCAGTCCCGCAATCAGGCGCATGAACTTGCCTGCGCAAGAAGAAAAGTTTCCAGTCTGGATTTCAAATTTCAATACTTTGTTTGAAACTGAAAGTAGTTTGTCGTTGTAATTTTTTAGACTGAAGTAGACTGAAGTTTTGATTGGTGGGTGGTTCCTTCAATTAATCTCTTTAAAGTAGACTGCTTTTCTCTGTGTATATGGTGTTTATAATGTATCATTGTTATTTACATTAAATTTTTATTCTGGATTTGTTCTGAAACAAATGAATCTACAAAGAAAAGAAATGAAGGTTTCTTATGATTTAATTACCGTTTTATACAAAAACTTATTGTTTTAAACCCAAAATAATGCGGCTTGACACCATCTTGGCTTGATAGGTCTGAGAATTTACATATGCATTGCTTTCCAATTTTGAAGATTGTTTGCAGATATAGCTTTTGCAAAATTTTGTAATAATTGTGCAAGATCAATGGTGGTTTGCAGCAATACTAGCGGTACCTGCTTCATTTTAATTCTTGTTGAACTGTTGGCACTGTGTAATCCCATTATGCACAGCATGGTACAAGGCCAGTAGAAGATTAAAATTTTGGAAAAGCTGTTTGTTAACAAACATCACAAACCCATAAGTTACATCATTGGGTTTTCGTTTATTTGAATTTGCAAATTTTCTCTAGAAAGTGTGAGTTAGACATTCAAATGGCATACGACTGGAGCAAAATCCAGCTTTATGACTGGTTTTATGAGCAAATTGGACCAGATTGGATTGGGCTGGAGCATAGAAACTAGACATTGTCCTCACACAGGCTTTTCAAATAAATTCATGGCAAATTATAAAATGTATCTCAAGAAAAACAGAAAATAGGTTTGTTGAATGACTTTTTGTACATTCTTGCATTGGACATTTACAAACTGACCCAATGACATTGTTAATTTAGGCATGCAAAATAAAATTACAGAGTATGAAATAATCTTTGACCAAAAGAAATTTTTTTATGTAAACCTTACAATGGCTCATAATGTGCCCTGCTCTCAAAAACTTGAGAACTTAAAAGTATCTCATGGCTCTTTCTGCCAAAGAGCATTATGAACAGTTTTGAATCATTTTTTCTTCCAGTCAATTGTCAATTTCTCTTAAAGCAAAGCATACAAATCTAAGTGGATATATTTCAAGGGAACTGTCGCATGAATGAACAGGGCCAGCAAAACTGGGGGGCGGGGGGCCATGGCTCCTCCACTTTTCTGCAGAGCTAAAGAAAATTTTTAGGCAAAAGTGAAACTAAATGTATAATATGATTCTGTAAGTGACTTTGCCTAGTATTCTCTTAAATGTGTCCTTAGCTTTACCTTGGTTGCTATGTCTTTACCATAGAAGACCTACATAAAATTCAATATGGGAATTAGATCAAAGAAATCGGTCATTGTCTAAGATTTACAATAAGTGACAGCTTGGCTTAGCAAATAGATCGAGAAATCTTGTCCTGAAAAACTTGGTGCCAGCACAAATTGACAGAGTTTCGTTTTTTCCATTGCCTTAACTTGGTACACAGATTCTATTTGTTAACGAAAAAGAGAAAAATCAGCTGTTGAAGGAAAAGAAACAGCTGGAAAGAACTTTTTTGAGGATATGAGAAGTAAAGTATGGGCAGATCTGTTCTTAAAAAGTATCATCAAGAAAACTTCAGAGTTTGATCGTTTGGATAATCCATTCCTACTAAGAAAGAGAAAATTTTGACACAATTATAAATTCTATTTAAACTCATTTTGACAAGCCCAGTTTAAAGGTTTTTCAAATTTTTGTTAAAGCACTTAATTTCCGAAAAAGTCAAGATCAGATGTTACAAAGTTATATCATAGTCTTAGCTGTACAAAATTGCTTAACTTTTTATTTTTAGTTGATAGTTCTTCTATTGATATTTCAACGTTATTTTTTTTATTAATCCGTGTTTTCTTTTGTTTTTCCCTCATCTTATTTCGGGTAATTTTAAAATCCAAAAAAGGTTTCATCACGAGCTATATGATAGTGGTTATTCTAAAACTTTGCAAAACTTTTCTATTTCAAGTCAACATCACAATAGACGCGACTAAGCAACACCTTCAGTCAAAATTCATTTTATATACAGTTTCTGGCCATCCCTAAGACGCCATAATTATAAAATTTTTCTTGCTGCCAACCATGGTGGCGGTCTTTCCTAAGCCCTTTCATGACTTCAAGACTGATATTTTGCCCCCCCCCACTTTCAAATACGTTTTGCCGGGCCTGATGAACAGAACAAAAAAAACCTATTTTATCCCAATCCCTCCCCCCTCCCTATAGTCATTTTTACTCAAGGTCTGGGTTTGCCAATGGTGTAAGTACAAGCATTGGCACAGAAACAAACCTATAAGTTGATTAAATGTCAAAATTTTTCTGGTTGATCAAAACCAGTTGTAGCATTCAAATGTTACAGGTTTTTTAGATAATCTTAACACCATTAAAACCCATATTTTGGCTCCAGTCAAGACTTTTTCTAGTTCTGCCTTGGTAGACCTCATTCATCCAGTATTGGAGAAAGCTGTTGTGTTGCCATTAAACACAAAATTTTGCATTCAATGCAATTTTATCAAAGAGAGATGAAGAATAGTGGCAAGCTGAGTGACATTGAAAGAATGTATTAAATTGTTGTTTTCAAACAGTGGTGACTGCAAATTGCTGAACCTGTGATTAAATTGCCTAGGATAAATTGTGAATTGAAAAATTTAGAGAGATTATTAGAAAATCTTCTCTGCAAAATGGTCTTTAGAGTTATTTTCACATGCCCATGAGCACTTTTTCTTACCTTTGATGTAACTTTAAACGATCTAATTCTATCTTGATGATTTTTTTTTGATAAAGCATATTTATATTGATGCAAATTTGTAATTAATGGCTGGAAATATATGTCAAATGGAATAAAAGTGAAAAGAAGTGAGAGCAAATGGGCGGCAGCAAACGGTTCAGCAGTGAGGCAGCCTAATTTCAGGCAAGAAACGACAATGGAACGATGCGGTAAGGGACATTACCGGATTCACGTACCGGAGCAGCCTCTGGTAATGAAAATAGAAAGCACCCTTGATGTAATCTACCAAGACCACGATGCTGAATATCAAGTCAACGCTGAAAATGATGTTCTGGGAGCTGTTGATCAAGATTCAACCGCTCAAAAAGACCAAGTTGATTGATACAGTTCACGCTAGAGCAGTGGTGTCGTAGAGGGGAGCTCAGGGTGGCTCAGCCCTTCTTGTTAAAATTCATAGAGATTCTGGGGGCGTGATCGTGAAATTTAATTTTCAACGCCGTGAAAGCGAGATTTGCAGTTTTTTTATGCGTGATTCCGTGATTCAGCATGGATACCTGGAACCCCCCTTATTTCTTGTAGTAACACTGCTCAGTATAACTTAATCAATCCAAGAGAGATCTACCCTAAATGTTCATCACATTCCTAATTCATTTATCTCATGTCCATACTCTAATCATGGTTGCCAGATATTTGAAATGTTTGGTAGCCAAAAAATTCACAATTTCACAGTTCATGGCCAAATTTGGCCCACTAAACAAAACGTTCAAAATCACCTAAATTTGACTAATTGCATGCAAGACTAGATTGATAAAAATTGGTTTTGCACGTTAAAGTTACATGTGTTTGATTTGTTTCATTGTCTGTTATCTTTTACTTTGTTTCGTCATTTGAAATTTCCAGATTTTTTAACATAATGTTTTGCATTTTTGTGGGAAATGGTTTTTGACTTTGTATATTTGTTTTGTTTTACTTTGCTGTTCACTTCCAGCAAATTTTAGCTTACTTCTGCTTTTCGGCCAAATCAATTTCCGACAACCAAAGGCTGTGAAAAAAGGCTAGAATGGAGGAATCTGGCTGTCAAAACGACCAAATGGCAGCCTTTACTTCAATGTGAACCAAGCTTGAAAAGTGACGAAATTTCGCACGAGACAACAAATCGTTTGACCCCGATGTTCTGTAATAAGAGTATGATTTCATCGTAATTGAAATTGCATTTTTTCGTTAGTAAATCGAACTCTCTATTAAGTTAGTAAATTGAATGAAGCCAGATAGAGAAGTGTGCGAATCACACACTTTAAATATTTTCTGTGCATCTGATGCACATGGCCAATGACTTGACAACTGATTTCATTTTAGAAAAAACATGCAGTCAACGAAATTAGTTCTCCACATGCCAAGGAAAGCAGAATATATCTATAAAAAATAAGTCAATTGTGTTGGTGTGTTTTGAAGAAGATGATTGAGTTGCTCGTTGGATAAATTGAAAGTTTAGAGATCTTTTACACGACAATGCAGATCTTTCATTTGAAATTTATCTGTTTAGAATGAAGAGTTGGTTTTGAATAAGAAAGTAGAAATTTGGAAAAATTGCATTTCCAGTGTTTTGACTAATTTTCCTGCAATGAATATATATTATTGATCTATTTTTTAACTCTACAGCAGTCAACTGAGGAGAAGACAATGTTCCTTCTTCAGAGAATTTGCATTTATCCTTAATTCATTGCGTTGGTTAAGAAGAGAGGATAATGGCTGACATAGAGTTAGAGGTATTTATGCATATCGTTTATAAAAGATTATCAACTATTTGTGAATCATAGTGCACTCTGTTTGAGTTTTACATTGAATAACAATCAATTCTCACTTTATGCATGAATAATGAGTCCATTTAACGAATACATAAAACGACGTGGCTGCTAATTACTTCACGATGGTTATTTTGAAGGGAATAATGAACTGCCATGGTACAGAACATAAGAATCCTGGTTCATTAGATGATGCTTTATTCCCTCATTCATTTCTTACTTGCAGCAACAAAAGTATAAAGGTTATAGATAGTAACTTGTAAGGTTAAGGGGGCAAAGGCCTGGGTACACGCCCTTTAGGGCCTGTTTAATGTAGAAAATTATCCCACCTTCAAGCCTGTGAGCTGAGAGGTGAGATCCCACTTTTCTATAAACTCCTGTGTGTTTTTCGTCTTGTGTTTTTGTGGAAAACAAGCCAGCCCAAGTAACTAAGATAAGATAATTTTTTCCATATAAACGCTGGAAGGTGGGATGAAGCTGGAAAATTTGATGAAATGTTCGTATAAACGCGATCATATTTTGTCCCATTTGTCAGCACATAGACTGGAAGGTGGAATGATTGTCTCCGTATACAACTGGAAGGTGGGAAAGAATCTGCATGTCAACATTCGATGATTTCATCCCACCTGCCAGATTATGGGCTGAGGGGTGGGATAAAGTTGCTTACATAAACAGGTTCTTAGACGGCCGCAAAAGGTCCGTTTTTAAAAGAGCTTTGTGGTCAATTGGAGGAAGAGGTTGGCCACCTTCTTGCTTCCTGGCTACATTAGTGATTATAAGCGTCAGCTCTTAAGGTGACCAATAAAACCTAAACTGCTAGGTCGTCCCCCAAGCTATTTCTAGGTAATGAGTGCCCGTTTTGGTGTACTCACCCATATGCTGCAGAATGTATTTTGGTTTAAGGATTAAGGCTAGTTTATGGTGTAGTGTAATGAACATAAAAAACAACTGTCACCACACCTAATCGTTAGCTTATGATTCACCTCATTTTATGACAATTCTACATTAGTTCAGAATACAAAGAAAACGCTTTTTCTCAACAAAACTTATAGATATGTTGTTAACTCATTCCTTTAAATAGATCCAGTAAAATTCTTACCCTAGACTTATGGACTTGGATTTTTGTAATCGAACGTTCTTTTTATAGGGACTACTGAGGGGATATAGATTGTATCACTTCAGCAGTTCTCACTCATAGTTAATCGTAAAGAAGTAGTATTTTATATTATGGTGTTATTGACCACTCTGCATTCATTCTTGCCCCAAAGTACCACTTTTCTAATGTCTAAAATCCAAACGATTGATGAAAAATATGGCACAAACATAATTCATTCATCGATTCTTTATTCACGAAGGAAATCAAGACCAATATTGGGTTAACATCGACAGAGGCTACAAGAATATTACAGAATACAATAAAAGAGGAGCTAAAGCTCTATGATCAAACGACAAAGCTACAATTTATCCATGATGTTATCAACACTTTCTATAAGGGAAAGAGCACGCCAATGGACTGGTTTGGGGCTTCTCTGTTGTTTGTTGAGGCAGGAGTTTTGTTTACTGGATATCGTCTTGGTGATGAGAATACGTAAGCTGAGTTGATTCTTATCATAATTTCATGCTGTCGATTATATACAAAATATCAAAAATAAAGGCTCAGTTTTTTGTTAATTTCTTGTAAGACTGATGGGGATTCGAAATACAATCATGATAAGTCACAAGATTTTACATCACTTGCGTCGTAACTGATATATATAGTTTGTAACTTTTTAAAACTTGAAATGTAAGGTTTTGTTTTTATTTAGATTGGGTGTTGGTAGCTTAAAGCTCTAAAGATATTGTCTTAAGTTGCCTACGTTCCTAATAATTCCCCTCAATCCTTGCAGAGGCCTCGCTCCACTAATTGAAGGATTGGTTGTGCTGTTATGTGCTGTCTTTACAACTGTCCTCTGTGTAAGAGAGAATCGATTGCAACACTCAGAAGTATCAAGAAACTTCAGAGAAGCTTTTAAAAGAAACAAAGGTGAAAGCAGTGGAAATTGATTTAATTTAGAAAGGATTTCTCTCTGAAAGGATTCCTTTCCTTCATTTACTTTAAAAAGACATCTAGTGCGTTTTTATTGCTTTCCCATTTCTCTTTTCCAAGAACATCGAATAGATTCACCTTATGTGTTAGCGATCTATAAATGCAAAAATAGATTAATATATTTTTATTGTTGTGATGCTGGTCAAATGCAAAGGAAATTTTTATTAAAAGATTAATCCTTGAACAGGTCCTCAATTTTTTTCGAAGTAAGAGAATCGCAAATCACTACGAAATAAAGAAAGAGTTGGTAAAAAAGTTGGCGATTTTTCAAAACAAAACTGTGTTTTTTATGTTTGATATCATCAACTTCTGTAGCATTTGTCATCATACAAAGAGGAAAGTGGAAATCACCTGGAAGATGTGCTCAAGCAAAAACATTGAAACCTTGCTATATATCAATGTAAAAAAACCTTTTTTTTCGAGTTCTTATTACTATATTACATAGATAAAAGAATTGATAGAATTTAGTTTTAGACAAAAGCTAATTACCTATAAATGTCTATTTTTGTTGTTAATCTTAAATTTTAGATGATTTGCAAGGAGACACCTACATTGACATCAAGTGTCCGAAATCACCATCAATAACAATGACAGGGACATACAGAGACAATAAACTGGTCAATCTACCATGGAACCTGTTGGTGGAAGGTGATGTCGTAGTTTTAGGGCCTAGTGAAACTGCTCCTACCCAGATTAAACAGGTATTTGCTTCAGAAAGTTAGACCCTGATTTTGCAACCCCCCTCACAGCTCATTGTTGATATCTTTGTAGTTCCAAACTTTGAGTTTGTGATTGACTTTGGGGTAATTGACTTTACTTTATCTACATGTTCCTTGTCATATGTTTAGACATTTGTCTCGAGATCTTAGTCAAGGGTTGTAGATGTATTCTATCATTACTAAGAAATCAAATAGAGATTATTTCTCAATTATTTATCCATCGAATTATTTATTTGCTTACATCGAATGCATAAATTTCACCCCTTGGATGAAAAAGTCAGTCTCCTTTATCTCTCTTTTGCCAAAAGAGAACTTATTTGTTTTCTCTTTACTCTTATTCTTAGTAAAGTTATTATCTCAAGTTGATTTTTCATTAATACGCCACCTTTTTATTTTGTTTGGCAATGTCCTTTTGTTACTGGTGAATCAACAATTTCTTTCAACAAAGATGTCAATCATATTTCCCTTTTTCAGCCAGTGTCTTAATGCCGTGACGTCATAATGCGCCTTAGGTTATAAGGAGCATTCATATTTGATACTTGCCTTTCTATGGCTTACAACTTGCCTTATCTCATCAAAGTTTTTAGTTTTCCAAGTATTACCTTTAAATGAAAGCGAATCTGGTTTTTTAGATTGTCAACGAGAAATGTTATCGCTCTTTTCCGTTCTGCCTTGATGCTGGAGAAGTCTTCAACCCTCCTTTTACCACGTCAAAAGGTAACTTTTCATTTTGACAGCGGAGGTCTGTCTATAGTACAGAAATCTCCTGTGCTTGTGCATGCTGTGCATTTCTGTAGAAGTAGTTTTAAGCAAGATTATCTGTCAGGAGACATTGATAGGTATCGGTTATATGTAGATATTTAAGTTTCCATGGAGAATGTTAATACAGTCTATACATACTATCAATATATTATTTTACCATATGGGTACCGTGATTTTCTATGAGATTAAATAACGATATGGAATGGAAGTATAAACGCCTCAAAATGTGTTTCTAGAGTACGAATATAATCTGGTGTAACTTCTCGAAGTTGTCTGCAACCCCTGTCTGTTTCCTGCGTAAGGCCAACCTGCGTATCTGTATCCATAAAACGAACAGCTATAAATGCTATATCGCTCAACTCATTGACAAAAAAGAAACAGTTTCATGCTACCTGCCATGGTTCTGGCTGTTGGTTGTTCCTCTGAATTCTGTGAAAAAATCGGAAAAGCTCTCTTTGCGAACGCTCCCCCTATTGGGATTTGCTATCCTTGTTGAAGTGTTGTCGTGGTAGCCCTTATGCTTGAGATAGGTGAAGGGTTTGTTAAGGAATTGAATCGGGATAGGTAAAGGAATTGTTTATTTTCCGGTGAGAAAAGAGTGTTTGAGTGTTGAGAAAATAGAGAGCAGGGAATAAGTGGTTGGAACAAAGATGAAAGAGCAAGAGAAAAGGATTGGCTCTGTTGCCAGACTCTAAGTAATTAAGAGAGCTAATTAGTAATGATAATTTCATAGCCTTGATAAGCAGATGTTTCTAATTTTTTCTAAGAGATATCTCAAAGAATATGATTTTTAACGAGTCATCATTCTTTTTTTTCTATAGTTGGAGTCGAAGAAGGAAACCAACCTTCGAGTTGTCAGCCATACCCAGAACAAATGTTTATGGTGACTGAAACCCCAATGAAACGCTGCATAAGGTTCTTATTTTAATGTGATATTAAGAACAATAATGGCATGTAGCAAAGGGTTGTCAGTTCAAATTTTATTTATACATTAGTGAAAGGGAATTCAAGGAGCTGTGGGAATTTTTTAATAAATTTGATTTGGAATTAGGGGAACGTCTTATTGCAATATATTGAAGTTGTATAGCAATAATTTTGGAACTTGCATTTCATAACACGTAGCTTTGAATATCGTTTTACCTTTCTCAGTTTTAGTATGCCGGGAGAAGAATAACTGTGTGGTTTTTATATTCAGGCTTAAGGAGAACGAGTACATCTCATTCTTCAGTGTTTTCATTCTTTTTCTCTGCTCCTCTCGATGAGATTTGCTTTTCAAAGCTCTTGAAATCATTACCAATCGAATCTTTTCTAAATACCCAGTTTTGATACCTTTCTTTCTTCATTACGATTTGCCTCTAATGATAGAAAATCTTTTTCATACCACGTTAAGAAAATGAGTTTTTTTGTTAATGAATCTTTATATGTGTATTCTGTGATTTCCCTTTCTATTAGTTTTGATTGTATTTCTGTTTTTTTAGATCGACATTCCAGCATTGTCGCCAGAGGCCAGAAAGTGTTTTGAACCATGATATGAGACGGGTCTTAGTTGTCCTTAGGAAGAAAGTCATATGGTTCTTTCTGGTAATAGCCAGTTGTTATCTATAAAATTATTCTACCACTCACTGATCACACATTCTGATGAACAAGTAGCTGATTACATTAAAATGGAATTTACCAGCATTAAAGAAGGATGGGCTGGGTTTGAAACAGAACCTCCGTAATCCTTTGGTTTAACATTACTTTCCGTCTAAACCTGATTTTCAAATTTAAGAACTCAAAGGAGGTCAGAGGTTACACCGAAAAGAGAACCTGGTGTTATTCATATGATACTTATTTCTTGGCGACAAATAATCTCAATAACTCAACCCACCAAGGGAACGATAAAATACGTTCGAGTATATTATAGAATTCAATTTTATACGCATATTCCATACTTGGTTTGAGCATACGATATACTTTCTCGACCTTTCTTTAAGCCACACCAATCTCATGAATTATAGTAAATATTTTCTTGTATTTATTCTAGATTTCGTCTTTGCTTGTTAACTACGTGAGACTCCGTTTAGAGCCTGCCACTGTCGGCCATTACAGCGAAGTGATGCTCCTAGCAACAGTAAGTGACGTCATTGGTCTAGTTTGCGGCGCAATCTTCTTTCATCACTTCTATGCAGACAAGATATTCTTCCCGCAACGATAGAACCTGATTGAACGAAGTGGCAAAGTATGTTATTGGATCGAAAATATACGTGCGAAATTCGAATCAGTTGCTGATAGGCTAAATATATAATTGCTGATACCATGAAATAAGCTTGACTTTTTATGTATCCCTTATTCTTGGCATTAGGTGACTTCAAGTATAGTTTCTATTGCGATACAAGTGATGAATAAATAACAAGAGCGAAACGCTCCATTGTCAAAGCCCGAACAATTCATTCTACCCAGAAGGGTATGATCAGTTGCTTATTTTCTCCTTTTTTCGTCTTTTCCACAGGGATACGTGCTGTTGCCGCTGACGCCCATCATATTTCCCGTGCTTTGGATACTTGTATCTCTTTATGGCGTTGCAAGGATCAAGGCCGCCTTCAAGCACTCAGGAATAGTATGTTCATCAAATCCATTCGAACCCTTTCATTTCTTGTTAAGTGTACAAAGGATCACCGTGGCTTTGGCTAGCTACTACCACTCTTTGACAAGTTGAAGGAGAAAAGTTATTTTTTCTTCGGAAGATGCAGTTCCCCTGTCCTGTTGACTAGTATTGCTCTTAGGTTTTTGGGGGTAATGATAAAGCCTCCGTCTATCGGACTAAAGAGACAAAGATCGTATAGTGGGCTTTAGTCTCGAAGAGAAAATTTTGAGAGGAAACTGTTAGCGTGTTATTTGAAAATGTCTACCCTAAATTGAGGCTTCCAATATTATTTGATAGATTCTTCCCTTTATTTGGAGTTTTTCGCGGACTCTTTACTTGTTTGTCCCTTTCTTTGCTGGAATGCAAATCCTTGTCAAAAGATCATTTAAATATAGTTATTCCTTAAGTGCGTGCTAGATTTGCGTCACCATAGTCATTCTCTATAGTCATTGAAAGGCATTCTCTACCATTGGGCAAGTCCTTGAAACGTTTTGACATCTTGTTTATTCCATCAGCATTGGGGTATTATAGAAAGAAATAATCGAAATCCTTCCGTTAATTTTTAGGTACGAACTCGAGAGCCAAATGCTGTTTGGGAGGTACGATTCGTGTAAATCATATTCTGATTACGATCTTTTCGTTATTTGTGCCACCTACAATCACTGCCAAAGTTATCTGGAACACCCACCACTTTGCGCTGTGCCGCTCTATTTTTAATTTGTTTTCCCGAATACTACTACTTCCGTCCCCCTTTCCCCCCAAACAATGTTGAAAGTATATAAAAATATCATACAAGGCACACGAAAAGCGTACTCCATAATCCCTTCCTTTTTCTATAGTAAATCAACATTGTTCGTAGGGGGAGAGTGAGATGGCTGAATCTGCCTTTTAAAACTGACGAAAAACTGAAGACTTTTAGCAATGATTGTAGTCACTGTATATTATTCTTACGTGTTGTCTCGATTTTTGCAATGTTTGTTTCAGTCATTCGTGGTTTATAGCTAAATTCATAAGGCATCCTTCCAGGTATGCAATGCCAAGTAATTTTTATTTAGATATTGTTTTTTTTGTTTAGATTGACGATATAAGCTTGAAGTGGACATTGAAAGAATTCTGGAAACTAATTCGTGGAGACCCATCTTGTTTGTCAAGGACTGCAAATCTTTTACACACTCTTGGCAATGTGACGGTAAGTAAATAAAACCACCTAGAATAATAATTTCAAAGAACTATTTCAGGACTTTGTTATCTCTATCCCTGAAATCAGTTTCCTGCAGGGTATGGCAATAGGGAACCTGTGTTCATTGTATCCCTTTGATTTTGTCTTCGTGTTCAAAATTAATTAGTTTTCATGGGGACAGTTATTGTCTTATCGCGAAACATTTCTTTGCCAGGTTCCTTAGTATATAGTGTGCTTCAAACACGTAACATTTATGTACAATATTACACTCTTCTCGGGGCGCATGTGCATTTTGTAGCAGGGATATCAACATTGACTACCAAGGAGTCCACAATCCAGGACAAAATTCTTGCGACAAAATGTAATTTTTGCAACTTTCTACTTTACGTTGCCCCGGTAAATTCGAATCCCCCCTTTTCCCCCGAATCAATATTTGATTAGCACTTCTATCATTTGTGCTTTAAAAACATGCATTAAACATTGAAATCAGGAGAGGAGAAGTCGTTTTTTCAAATGGATGAGAAAACATCAATTTCTCTTGATTAGTTCAAACTACTTTTTCCGGGACTGTAGTATTTCATTGCTCGTTAGAGAGGCATGAAACAAATGATGATGTTTTATTGTCATTGCTCCGTCAAACAAATGTTCAATTCTTTTTGTTTTTGCTTTATCGTAGGTATTTTGTTGTATCGATAAGTTAGGAGTTCTTTGCTACCCAAACCTGACACCTTCCAAAGTCTTTATGTTTAAGAATACGCAATCAAATGAACAAGCCATTCAACACAAGAGAATCGTGAGATTGATGTCGGAAACATCAGATGCTGATGATATGAAGTCTTCTGACGTTGACTTTCCTGAAATCGAAGGTAGGTTTGCTTCATCTATTCATCTATCGTATTTGGACATTGATGCTTTGACACTACCTTGCTCCCATCCTCTTCATCCTTTATTAAAGTAAGTAATCGACCAATCAATATACCTGGGAGTTGTATCGTGCTTTTTGATTGGCTAATTGTATCTGTCGATTGCCAATGACAAGAGTCGAATATTGTCGTGATGATTTCTCATACAAGCCTGTCTTCAATTAGTGAGAAGTGGTTAGAAATTCAGTCAGTGTTAATTGTCTAAAGGCAATGTTTACGTCGATTTTTTTGCCAAAAGAACTCATCCATATCGGTTCTTTGTGACCAAGCGATTTAAGGTACTGGACCAAGCGATTTAAGAAAGACTTCCGTTGACAAAAACAGATTCCTTGCCGAAATGCTAGTGCAGTCTGTGCGGTACATTTATTCGAGAAACTTTATTTTTAGCAAAACTCTTTTTGAAAGAACTTTTCTTATAATTTTACTATCAACGTTTTTCTCCGTTCAAGAGTACCCTAGATATTCTATTTTACCCATTTTGTAAATTAATACCTAACGGTGACAAATTTCCTTTGCAGTTTTTGATAATATGACAATTGAACCCTATGACACAGAAGTTCTCAACTTGTCTTACGACATCAAGGTAGGTTAATAGGTCTTTAGAATTACCACAAAGTACCTGATTTTTCATTTGATATTCAACCCTTTGTTATGAAAAAATATTTCAGAAATTATTTTTAATATTGTTACAGAAAGAAGTGAAAAATTGTATTCCTTCTGTATTATTGTAGATTCCTTCTAAAATGTTAATGCAAGCAGCACTTGTAAACCTAGTGATAGGTAAATGACGTCGCTATGGCCTTTTAAGGTCAAAAATGCGTTTGTGTCACAAGCTGTCTATAGTATCGTTGGAGTTTCGTTGTCGGAATGTGTGAAATTTCTCTTTCCGGGTCTTGTCTAAGTCCACTAATCTTGTAAAAATGTTGATTGATACAAGTTCTGTTATTCGATCGCCATTGTTTACTGGCATGTTTTGAACCAATAAAAAATCATTTACGGATCCACGTGATCATACCGCATGATCTTGGGCCTTCACTAACCTTGGGCCAATCGTCAACAAACAAATAAATATAAATGACGTTAACCCAAAATGCAATTAAATTCTTCGTCCTTTCTTATTTTTAAGCAAGTTAAATTCTGCAGCTTTTCAAGATTCTAAATCAGCTTGTTCCTTTGAATGCAGAACACTGCCTGCTGTTATAATGTAGACACTGAAATATTGTCTTGTCGAATTTTATGAAAAAACCACATGTGCCTTTGTGCTCTTTTTCTGAGGGCAAGGTGTTATAAATAAAGCTGGTGAGATGTTCAAATTAGCCACGATTAAAGGTTGTGAAGAAAATAAATGAGAACAATAAATCAACATTACGCCTATCAACGCGACATTTGGTGATTCTTTGTTTAAATTCAAAGATAAAATAAGGGTTTGATTGCGCTTTCATTGGTATAAGTTTTGTCATGTTGGAAAATAATTGACTTTTCAAGCTGTTAGTTGATTTTTTTTATTTCTCACTACCGAGCTTCCGAAGGTAGTTTTTAGGACACCGAGAAACTGGTGTTTTCTCTCTATGTTACCTCATCTCGTGATTCTCAAGCCTGGAAAAACAGAGAGCCGGGAACTCTCCCCTCTCGAACTGAAAGTTTGACCATGGCACTGACACGAACCTTATGTCTCTTTATCTATAGTCCACGGCCCTAACAACTTAGCCATCCTCAAACCTAATTAGAAATTAAGTATACAAGCTTTTTTTATAGAGCACCAATGGTATACAATTCGATGATGAAAGATGGAAAAGTCACATCGAGTCTCTCAAACCACTGGTAAAGTTGCGGATGCATTTCTTAATCCGTTTATTTCACAACTTATGTAACAAGTCTCCTCTATCTTAGCCGCAAGTGCTAAAGTTATGCAATCGTCAAAACCATCGTACTCAGCATGAAACTTTGAATTGCAACATAGAACAGTTCTACTTTATCAACAGAGGGTACAACCCTTCTTGTACAGCATCGAATACTAAATGAACAAACCGGTTAACAAATAGGTTTATTAGTAATTCGATCAATCTATACCATTCGCATTATTGCTAGTCATTGCTAATCGTAAACATACTTGGGGCTTGTTTATATTGAGAAAATCATCCAACCTCCTGTGAACCACCAAATGATATTCCACCCTCCTATAGAATCAATTGGATTTTTCGTCTTACGTTTTTATGGCAAACGTGCCAGCCTGGTTAAGTAGTGGGATCTCACTTGGGAGGGATGAAATTTTTACATATAAACTCTGGAAGGTGGGATGAAATTTTTATATACACGCTATCAAATTTGGTCCCATTTGTCAGCACTTAGGCTGGAAGGTGGGGTGATTTATTCCATATACAGCTGGAAGGTAGGATTAAATCTGCATAAGAACATTCGATGATTTCATCCCACCTGCCAGATTATGGGCTGAGATGTGGGATAAATTTGTTTATATAAACAGGCCCTTAGCCAATATAATCCACTATCTAAATTTTATTCTTCTACCCTTCCGTTGATTTGAAATCACACTTGCTTTTCAGGGTCTAAATCTCCTGCTTAATTCACCATGCACTTTTCCTTTCAAACGTTTACTGCAAGAAAACTTTACAGGACACATATCACTCGCTGCTAATAGCTGCCCTGTACCTAATCTTCGAAGGTAAACGTTGGTTGTATTTGTAACTTGACTGCATTTTGCTTCATGAAGTAAATAGTGATGTGGCTGGAGAAGAAAGAGGCAGTATAATAGATCTCCAACTATTTCATAGAGAACATCAACTATAATACAGTTATATGTACTGGTTTTGTCTTGTAATATTAGTCTGTTCAAAACTTGCTTATGGACAATTGAATTCTGTGTTCCTTTTTTCAACTGCATAATTCTAAGCACTACAAGATTTGGTGTATAGTTCTGATAGAATGGTTAAACAATTTAACGTTATTTTCAAGAAACGAGTCTACATTTCAATATTTTTTGTTTTCTACTAACACGTTTGTTTGAATTCGCTCTAGATGCTCTTGTCCGCTCGCACGAGAAATTGGGTTTAAAGATCATGTGCTAGATGGATTCTCTAGATATGGGCAGATTTTCGCATTCAGAACAGTGGTTAGAACAAAAATTTTGTTTGCATCAGTTGTAATTAGATGTGTGCTATCTATGTGTGCACTTTTGATCAAATTTTCTTGCTTAGAAGGCAAATCCAATTCATGACACAGAGCTGGGTGGGTCGTTCTTAATCAATCACAGGTGTTTTTCTCACCAATATTGAATTTCCAAGTATTTGTTGCTTGGCGCGCCAATTATTTCAGCACCTTTAGGACAAAGTTGATGTGCAGTTTACTGGGGCATTGAGAAGGTTTTTCTTTTCACAAATCGCTGTATAAACAAAGAATGAATATTTAATAAATTAAATTTGAACTTCCAAGTATTTGTTGCTTGGCGCGCCAATTATTTCAGCACCTTTAGAACCGAGTTGATGTGCAGTTTACTGGGGCATTGAGAAGGTTTTTCTTTTCACAAATCGCTGTATAAACAAAGAATGAATATTTAATAAATTAAATTTGAACTTCCAAGTATTTGTTGCTTGGCGCGCCAATTATTTCAGCACCTTTAGAACAAAGTTGATGTGCAGTTTACTGGGGCATTGAGAAGGTTTTTCTTTTCACAAATCGCTGTATAAACAAAGAATGAATATTTAATAAATTAAATTTGAACTTCCAAGTATTTGTTGCTTGGCGCGCCAATTATTTCAGCACCTTTAGAACCGAGTTGATGTGCAGTTTACTGGGGCATTGAGAAGGTTTTTCTTTTCACAAATCGCTGTATAAACAAAGAATGAATATTTAATAAATAAATTTGCTCACGCATACTAATTGCAAGTTTCTCGAATTATACTTCCAGAATCTTGTTTAGCTTCTACTGATTCTTTCTGTAATATTGAAAGCCGACCATGGGCGAATCTAATACTAAATGTTTTTAAAGCATGTTTCGCGTTTCTCGAGTATGGCTTAAGACACATAATCGTTTCTTAATTTATAAAAGTATAGTGTAATCGTATTATTTTTCTACAAAAGAAGTCTCCAAAAAGTTACTTTTAAGAAATATGAAGCACAATCTTTTTTCCTATGATTTGGAATCCAACATTGGTGAAACTTAGAATATACATATCGTAGTTAACGTAATAACCCCAGGCTCATTATTTATCTGTTTCTAATGATAAGGCACCAGAAAAGTTGAGGAAGAAACTTTTTGTGGTTTATTTGTTTATGAATATTGTCAAAGACTGTCGAAGTAAGAAAATAAAAACAGTTTATTTTATCTAAACCAATCTTTTGATGACCTCCTGATTTTTTGTGAAGTCTCCTAATTTTCAGGAAAGTTTTTAGTTTTTGACAATAACTTTCGTTATTGCAGCATGCCTCTGAGCTTGCAGTCATCCCATCTGACGTCTTTCTGTCAATCGTCAAGGACAAGCTTGTTCCTAGTATGGTGTCAGTAGTTATGAGAGAAAATTACTCAGGTAGGCTATACTTGCAGCTGCTTCCCTAGTGGGCGGTTTAGGCTCTTTCAGTTTTTGAATACAGAAGATATATCGCGAGTGGATCCCCTGTATCTTTATCTGTGTTAAAAGGACAGTCGTATACAATCTTGGTTGCCACTGTAATGCTCTCGGAAGTTGCTTGTTATTCCATTTCTAAAGGTACTCAAGTTAATGGGGTCATAATTTCACTTTTTGCTGAAATTCAACAACAGAAGCCCTTATTTTGTAGACATTTTCTAACTTCATATTCCTTGATAAAAGTTTTTAATGTAAATCTAGTCCTTGATCTTTTATTATGTATATAAAGCATTTTGGTACCTGTTATTTTTATAAGATCAATTATGTAGAATTATATGATTTGAAGTTTTTTTTAAGTGAAGTATTTTGAAATATTTAATTAATAACCTTTGCAAATATAACAGTGCAATCCTAATTGTTCCACTGTTTACGCTTCCATTCATATCAAATCATCCCTTTTCTTTTGGCTCACCTCTAAGCATGTCATTTTTATTCTGCCTCGTTTAGGAATGTTCCAGTTGTTAACCCAAGGGTCTGCAGACCTTGTTTTGGATGCTTGTACAGACTTCTGGGATGGCGACGATCTTTGCGAATTATCGAATGACGAAAGGTAGCACATTGCAAAGATTCTAATTTTTTGAAGGCTGTCGTTACAGCAGTTGACAGCCCCTTCTCAGTTATTGTCTGTGATGCTGGCCTTAAGGGTACATAGCTTTCGGGGCTCGATTGAACTGCACATTCCTATAGAAGCACTAGCATTACATTCTTTTTTTATAAGAAGCAGTAAATTTAAGTTTAGGCTTAACTTTTGACCAATTTTGAGCCTCTCTTTTATAAAATTGTTCATAGAGAAAAAGAGTGTAATATGTATGGCATTCCCATCAATGTTTCAATTAAACACCCAGGGTGTGATTTAATACAGTATGCATTTTCAAACAGATTTCCTTTAATAAAGGCCTAAAATGCTGTTTTGATATTACATTGTTTTGGTACCCTTGTTGGTAACATTGATTTATTTTCCCTAGTACACCTTAAAGATTTTCTACTATCTTGCTCTTGTTTTAACCTTCTCAAACAGAGCATTTGTTTTTATCTTCAAGGAAAAAAGCACTGGATTTTTATCAGAGAATGAGCACAACTGGTCATTGCATTGCATTTTCATATCGTCCTTTGATTGAGGTGAGCCTTTGTAAATTATAGTATTTACCGACATAGTTTTATCGGTTAATGGTTTCACCAGACCTTCAAAAACGAGCATTTTGGTTTACTTTTAATCATCTCTAAAAACTCCAATTAAATCAATAGTATTTTATCATTTTTTTTCATTACATCAGATGTGTTTTCTTTTCTGCAGATTTTATTTTTATTGACTTCTTTTCAAATGTTTCAGCGATCTTGTGTTTCTTTTAATGACGATATCTTCATCGAATGTCCACCGGCAATGACTTTTCCAGCCGTCGAAATGGAGACAGGAAGCTCCTGGAGGTGACTGCCTCTTTTTTATTATCTTTTAAGAAACTAAGCCATTGATTCTGCCTAAGGTTGCTTTCTTTACACTATGCATGCTAGTTATAAAGAACAGTTATTTGTTCCAACTAAAACAACTCCAACTCCAACTAAAATATTTTTTCCTATGATTTCGTATAATCCTCTTTCTGTTTTATTTTATTTTTATTTTATCTCAGTTTGCCAAAGAAAGTCAGCGAGTCAGACGAGGTTGGTTCAATGTATTTCTTCCCCTTTTTCGTTTTGCGTCACTGAACTTGTATAACATCCCTTTTTTGTTAAATTTTACAATTACATTATGGAATTCACCTTATGGAATTCATGTAATTTATGCATACATATATAAGAAGCGGAAATCCATACAGTACTTGTTCAATTATCCGGTCTTCTCGGGACACGGGATTTCAAGATTCGTGCGGATAATCCGAAATTCCGGATAATTGAAAATATACGAATAACGGCAGAAACCAGC
Source organism: Rhopilema esculentum (assembly GCF_013076305.1). The sequence continues at coordinate 3,679,962 of NW_027019762.1, forward strand.
ATGAATAAACAAGATAAGTGTTGTGAAAGTTTTTTTCTAAGCACACACAACAATCTAATACACTTCAAAAACTCAGAAAAATATTCAAATGGAAAGCAAGAATAATGCACCCGATATATTATCAAAAATGCCGAAAATTTTTCCTAAGGTTTATCATTTTTTACAGACCGGATAATCGAAGTCCGGATAAACAGTTGGTCAGATAATTGAATAATTACTGTACTGTTTTTGGAATGACTAAATACTGAATAGTTACATCTTAAAACTAAGTTCTTCTCTCTCTTTCGTTGTGAGAAAATTTTTGATTGTTATAGTGTTTCGTCATTGTGTACATTATAATTTCAGACCGGAAGTAATGAGTTAGCTTGCATCTTTGAAGAAAAGCAGGAAAGTCAAGTTGTTCGCACTGATGATCCCCAAGATATGCTAAGGTGGGTAGGGAATAAAATTTATGGAGTAGTACTTCTCAGTGTTATCATAGAATAATTAGTGATTAAAGAATTGGTTTTACGTAGAAAACTTGCAATGTTTTCCCAACATTTGTTTGTATGATAAGAATTGGTAATATTTCGTGAAAAATGGTGCAAATCAAGTATTTGAATTCATTAAAATTCAAACTCTCCAAATTCAATGAAATAAAATGACTATGTCACGTCTATCTAAGTTATAAATTCTTCACCTCAAAAAGTTTCTTTTCTGAATATCTCTCCATTTCAATTTCATATTGCATACTATTGAGGATTAATATTTGCAAACGTTTAACTATTGGTTGACATTTTTATTCATAACTGATATTTTATTCATGTTTATTAGCCTTAATTGAAATTTTGTTTGTCAATAATTTCACTGTTTATACTCAGGATGTTGGGCAAGCAAATATTTATTGGAATGGTGACATACAGTGATTTAGTTAAAGAGGTGTGGTTGTTTTCTTGTTTGAATATTTCTCAAGATTTTTGAAGTACTTTTAGTAATGTATCTTAACTGTCGCCTGAAAAACGCATTATGCTTGAAACTCGAAACTTCCCTGTTCTAAATACCAAAGCGAGCGCTATCTGACATAGAGAGAAACTGTAACTTTTTTATCTGTAAAACTCCGAATTACAACTGAGAACTGCACTGTTCTCTATACCAAAACGTGTACAGCTCTGCCTATGTGGCAACAAGCACTATCTGACAAACCAGGAAACAGTTTTTCCATTACTTCACGAATAAATTGTTGTTAAACTACGAGTTTCCTGCAATAAAGGTTTTTGCATTAAAAAAGCATTTTTACAATATTCTTTAAAGTTTCTCTTTACATAGTTTTCACAAAGTTTGAATTTTATCGACTTGATTTCAGGGTACAAATTATAAAAAGTTTTGGAATATATGTATGTGAAAAGGCTTTTTAATCAAAAAATTCTCTTGTGACATATAAAGCACTTTATTAAGAGACAATAATTTTTCATATATTATTCATTACAAAATGCCTATCTGTATTTTTTTGAAGGCTTAAATAATATGATGAGATATCATGATAAAATATCATGATGAAATATGATGAGTTCGATACCGCGATGCTGAAGATCAGTTATGGGACTCACTTCGTGTTGCAGTTGAATTGAAAATTGACCATCAATATTTCCATACCAGGGTGATTTTAGCATTAATATTTACGACATTGTTATTTTTTAGGATACTGAGTGCTTGGTTGAGAGTCTAAACAATGGTGGAATTCGATTTGTTTATTTTTCGACTGAAAATGAACTAAAAAGCCAGGTAAATAAATTTGTTAACATGTGCTTGCCAATAATGAAAGGAAATCAAAATGATGGTTTCAGGAACATGAATTGGGGGATATTTAGAGTAGCTTGCCTTATGTATTCGCCTTGCTATATCTCCTGTTGGTCAAAGTCAATTTCATTTTGTTGCACAAGATACATACACATCTATAATTTTTCACTCGCTTTTTCGACATTCTTTTCAGTAGGTCCTTAGATTTAAGCAAGCTTCTGTCGTACAGTAAATAAACCATTTCATCTTTTCTTATTATCAACCATAAAACCACAAAACACGATCCCTAGGCAGAACAGCAACAGTAATTGTAATAGAAGTAGTTTATTTTATTTGTATTATAGCTGATAGGGAATTTGTGTGTAAAGATTTTTGAAAAAAAATTATCCTGGTCTTGTCCTAACCCTTGGTGCCCTATAACTCTTTTGCAGGTATTCGCAGAGCGATTGGGTCTTGAGACCGGCTGGAATTGTCACATATCATTAGCTAATTACGAGCCACTCCCATGTCGCGGCAGTATCGACGAATCAAGTGTACTTCACTCAGAAACGGATGGGTTGATCGCTGGTAGCAAATCAAATATAGCTGAAGGTTTGTCAATATATTACAATGTTGCATTGAACGAGTCTTACAAACATTTATGCTATACTTAATTTGTTTTTTATTCATACTAAAAGATATGTTTCTCCAATATTTGCTAAGGTGTAAGCTGGGGAGATTATAAAATTAAGAGCATTGATATTGTCGTATAATATCTTAGTTCGGAATGCGTTTGGGTGGTTGTATATGATTGAAAATCTCTACAACCGGTTACTCGCACCAACCTCACCATGCTATTGCTTGTTTTCACTGACTCTTTGGTATTATCATGGTGCTGAAAAATAGTTTAATTTTTCGCAAACAATAATTTTATCAACTATAGTTGGATATGTATTGTTTTCATGATTCAGTTAAGCTTTGATTATCACGTTCACAAATTGAAAACTTACAAAACATTAAACTTGCAAGTCTATTTTTTGGCAAAGTGGTGTTAAAAATTGTTGTTGATCTCGTGTTTCAAGCTTTTTGAAGCATTTTTATTATGATTTCTTTCTTACATTTCTATGTTAACTGTTTGTTGAGGTCTCAGAAGTTGAACTTTATTTCGTTTAGCAAACGACGATCGTCGAAATACAGCCTACTGCTCTGGAAGCGAAGATTTGTACAAAGAGAAAGTTGTGAATGGAAATAGCAACCATGACAACTTCTATTTAATATCAAACAGGGTACGATATAACTACTAATTTCGTTAATATCATTAACATCGCTACTAGCAGTATGGCCAATGCAATCAAAGAGAGGCTAGGACTTACTGTGACAGAGGCCATTACAATAGCTCGGAACAGAGAGAAAGGAAGGGAAATTGTGTATGCCGCCACAGACATTCGGGAATCAAATATTCTGAACTATAAAGAACGAGACCTGCAATCATTTTTAAACTCCCAATGTATGCATAATAATAATGTGTTATTACAATCTCCTCATATAACCTCTCCTACTGCAGGTCAGAGCCCAATTAAGTTTCTCTTCTTTTGACCTCTTTTTGTCAAAAGGCTGACATGACCTAAAACATTTAAATTCTGCACTTAACCTGCGCTCATTGGCAACCGAATGTCCATGTTATAGGTGATATGATGACGTGGTGTTTTTTAAAAACTATTTACTTCTCTTTGATGAACACATTGATGAACAAAAAACATTTCCTTTTCATTGATTCACTGGCTTAATTTTTCAGGCAAAGCTGCCACGTGGAATTCGAAACATTAGGCCACACCTGAAAAACGTTGACGATGTTCCCCTTCGTGTACCACTTTTTACTGATTGCACCCCTCAAGGTATTATAAATCACGTTTTGCTGTAGAACTAGATGGTTTTCAAGGTGAACGATTTTTTCACCTTGAAAAAATTTATTGAATTTTATTGGCGTATTTATCGTTTGGTTTATCAAAGGATTTGTCGTTTTGATATTCATAAGTGTCCCGTCGTGTATTATGTCAACTAAACTTCTTTTTCATTTTTTGCAGCTGTAACTGAAATGATAGAAATCATGCAAGAAAATGGCGAAGTCGTTTGCTGTCTCGGCAGCTCATTGAATACATGGAATAGTCATATATTTTCCCAAGCCGATGTCAGGTAAATATTATCCTTTTTTTGAAGCAAATGGAGCTTCGATGATTTTTTCTGGCTCTTAGAACAGCTATAGTTCTACCTTCCATTTTGAAACATTGTACTTTGCCTCTAGCTCTCTGCATTATAGTACGTAGACAGATTACTGTTGTCCTTGACCAAAAAAATATATAGAATTTTCGGCTCAATTGCTTGCTCCATTAGGGCTGGGTTTACAGGAGCCAAGAATCTAAATTTTACACTCTCAATCTGTTTGACACGAATGGGTTAATTATGGTACCGAACAAATAACAATAGTTTTTGTTCAACGTTCTAATTAAAGAGGGGGATATTTGGCTATCGACTCTCTAGCCCCGATGACATTTCTATGTTCAATACAGCAGGCTAGCAAAGCATTTACACCAGAGCTGAAGCCTCTTGCCAAAGGACACACCTCTTAGTGTTTCAATCGAATACTCTTTATCAACTGCCATCTATTATCTTTTGTTGTCTACATGGTTTAAACCGCACAAAATGTATATCATGTTTTGCCCCTCGTTCTTCTAATCAGTTCAAGTAGCGTTTTATCATTTGAAAATTGATCCTTTTATTGCAGTACATTCTAAGATAATGTTTGTTTTTATGAATTTTGTTATAGCATTGCGATCGACCCGTTGCACCCTCAAGTGTGTGTGAAAAGCAAGCCAGGAAACTATAGAAGTGGGTCTCCCTTGCAGTCAACAGAAGACAATGACAAATATGGTATGTAATCAATGAAATTTTACATTTGCTACTTTCGACTAATAACACCATAAGCCCCCGGGTTTAGGAGCCTACTTTTCAGGTCAAGGCAGAATAATGTGACGTTTAAAAGCCACTTGATTCAGTTTAAGGTATTCGAAGGGTTCCTATAAAAAATCTTTTAGGTGATATCACCATGAGATCATGAATTGTTGCTTTAAGTAATGTTTTTAATGACTTGTAGTTCGAAGGTTAAACTTGACAGGAATTTCGGATTTTAAATAGTTTTATAGCATGCTGACTATACAAAGCTGAAACTTTTGTCCTAATCTTCCCTTGTTATTTATAGATTTCATTTCCCTCGCAATGAGAACCTATTTTATCAATAAACTGTAATAGACGCTTACTTACAAGATGCTTGATTTAAGAAAAATCTTCCTGTATGTTCCTGCATGGAGGGATTCACTGCTATTTGAAGTCTTTACATATTCTGTTTCTATTATTGGAACTTCAGTTGATTCAAATTAGTTTGCCTCATTTTTAACTTCGAGTATCCTGGTATTGACTGTATGTTTAAAGTTCAATTATTGTATTTTTGATCCGCTTGTATCGGAATGACATTAAAAATTCAGTATTAATTTATTTTGTAAATCTCAACCGTTTCTGTTTTCCTTTCAGACGTATCCTCTTTGCGACTGAGTTCCTTCTTAAACAGTCTCCCATGCTCCTTGCTTTGCCGACAAGATAAACAAATCGATTTTGTTTCCTTGATTTGTGAGGTAGGCAAACATGGCAGCTTTTTTGCATGATTACACGAAACTCTTTATCGAAGGATCAATCATGATTGTTGTCCGCATAATCAGTCAACACTTCAATCATAATCAGTGTTATCATTATCGATCATCAGCATCAATCATAATCGTTGTCGTCAATCCTCAGCATCAATCATAATGATTGTAATCATCATTATAAATCATCAATCATAATCGGTTCTATCATTATCGATCATCAGTATCAATCGCTAATCATAATCGTTGTAATCATCTCCTATCGTCATCAACCATCAACATCATAATTGTCATTGATCATATGAAGTCAACCTCATCAACACTTCAAATACATTGCGATTAAACAAAACGAGTATATTTTTTGTAGCTTGGCCACACCTTTTGTTGAATAATAAATCCATACTTGAAATTCATTTGCAGGCAAGAAGACTGATGTTCAACATGAAAAGCTGTTTTTTGTTTATGCTGTCAGCCAACCTTTCTCTTTCCTTGTGCATGCTTGTGTCCTTTTGTTTGCTTTTACCTTTTCCCTTTACGGGACTTAGACTTCTTTGGCTGGAAATTATCATTATACCGCTGCTCTCTCTTTCTCTGCTCGGTACACCGTCTGATTCGGACCTGATGAACAGGATGACTGGGAAAAGAATCAGCAATATATACGTAAGTTTACCACGAAGCAGATTAATAAATAACAGAACATTCGATAAATTTATAGCAGGAATTTACTTTTACAGTCTAAGCTTTATATTTCCTTGAAAGGAAAGAGGATTTAGGAGACCTCCTTGAAAACTGTCATTGTTAGTGAAACAGTATTTTTCTGATAAATGTTTAATTTATTGGTATACCAGGAACAACGGACGTTCTGGTTCTCGCCTAAGAGCCTCTTATTTGTGGTCGATAGCAAGAAGTCTAAAATGGAAGAAACTCTCAGAGGCTGGTTTATATAAAGTGATAAAGCTGATCTTACAGCGAGTCTGTAATATAATATGTACCCTTCCACTAGACACATTGCTATGTTTCTAGCTTCAAAATCTCCAGGTGTACTGTATGAAAAAGTGCAGAATCTTCAAGTACCCTCTTACCCAAGAAAAAGTTTAAAGTCGTCGTTTATTTGTTGATTTGTTTGAAGCAAAAATAAGAATGAAAAAAAATCAAATATCACTGGTGTCGAAAGTATCTTAAGAGCTTTAAAGTATCGTGTTTTTTATTTGCAACTACTAATGTTCGTTGTTTGCTTCTATTTCAGGAAGATTCAAAACAGTTTTTCATACATTTCTTTCCAACTTTTGGTCTCAATGTGCTCTTTACAGTCATCGGACTCTTTGCTTGGTTGCTTTTCTCGTTTTGCACAAAAAGTCATGGAGCTGAAGGACAATGTCATTTTCTTTTTGGCACTAAGTAAGTTTTTGTCCAATATATTAATATAGAGACATTGTCTTTTTTGGGACGAATTTTGCCTGGGCAGGCTTTTGTTGAATTTGCTTTTGTTTACGGGTTTTTAAATTCGTAGAAACTCAGAATACGATCATTTTGACTTGTGAATATTTTTGAAAAAATGATTAGTAAACTTACACAGTTGTAAAAAGTGACTTGGTTGCAAAAAACGGTTGAATAATTGATGGAAATGTACTTTTAGTATTTTATGAAATGTTTCTGTCTGTTTGTAGAATCTTCAGATTTTGAAGTAAAAATATGTTTTCGTTGAAATGCCAAATGTTTTGTTTGGTGTTTCGTTCCACATTTTTTGTCTATTGATCAACATTTATAGACCAGCTACAATATATTCACAATCAAAATTATGATGCTATTAATTTGCCAATTGCCCTTCATTTTTTATTGCCTTTTTATGTTGCAGAAACCTTACAGACCCGTGGCATGGATGGATAACAGTGAACAAAGAGGGCCTATACATGAGCCAAGACGTAACATTGCTCTTTACAACATTTTATTTGAGTATGGTTTTCAATTTCTATTCTGTTACATCGTTTTTTACAGCGTTTTGTTTTTATACAGGTACCTCTCTTAGTCAAGTTGCTCAATTTCATTTAGATGGAACTATGAGATATGGAGGTCTAGAGCTTGAAGACTGCAAATGGTGCAACTTGAAAATCATCTCGTTCTGCAACCCTGTAACAAAACTGCTATAGAACTCTTTTCATCTCCCATTAACTGTGCATCTTATTCTAACGTAGCCTTGTTTATAGTGTCATCTCTCCCTTACATCCATCTTAAAAATTAAGAATTTTGTACACTGGGCATTCAGTTTTTTTCATTTAATCCTTATTTTCTTTCTAGTTGTCTTATCAGCAAGCTTTGTAGACAGAAATTATCATTTGTGGACGATGTTGCCGTTTCGCAATAAACTTTGGTTAAAGGCTACTTTGCTATGGTATGGTATTGAAATTGAACGATAAAATTCAATCGTCGTCGTTTGTGACTGTTATACGATTTGTATGTCAGAGTTTGTATTTCGTTAAGTTGAGCAGGATTATAAACTTCCTGTTTTTCATCTTTATTAACAAAACTAAGGACCTATTAGCTGAAACTCTACACCATTCTATTTCTAATCACTGCATTTGATTACAACGATTAAAGCTTATTATTTCATATTTCTTTCAAGAGCAATTCCAATTGGTATGTAGGTCTATGTTCCTTGCAGTATTGTCTTGTAACATTGTGTCTCCTCTAGTTATTGAAACCTGCATTTTAGCGTAGTACTTAGAGTGAATCTTCTGTTTCTTGCAGTATTGGTTTACAATTCATATACACAGCAGTCTCAATATATCTTTCGAATGTCCCAGGAACAGAGCACGATTTTCGCATTCAATACGTGATTTATCCATTAATCCTCGCTCTTCTTTGGCCAGTTGTTCTTATAATTTCTTGTGAAATGATGAAACGCAGGCATATCAAGTAAGTTTCTTTGCAAATTTTTGTCTGTTGCAAAGCATACTTCGAAATGCCCTGTTTGTTCAATTAATTTCTTTCCTTTTTTACTTTAAGCCAGTTCAAATTATATTTGCCATTAACTTTCCTGAACTCAAGTTTTCCAACAAAATTATTCGATTTTCAAGAATAGCTTGGCCTACTTCACGCTTCCTGGTCACCGGGCCAACATTTATGGCTTTTTAAGGTTCATTTTATAAATTTTAGTATTGAAAGGGGCAACTCTCGCAGTTTTTAAAATTGCCCGGCCTACAAACCAAACATTTCTAATTTAGTGAAAACATTAAACATTTTCAAGCTATTATGTTTCCTTCTCTTTTAGGATGTTCATTAGGTACCAAAAAAGAGAAAGACTTAAATTCGACACGAAGCTTGGTATGAACTCGCCTGTTTAGGCAGATGCAAGCGTAGTTTCAAGAAGGTTTATCTTTGTAAATATTAATTAACGTAACACTAGATTTATACTTGTTATAAGTAAAATTAAGTAAAGTAATTGTTAAAAAATAATCAATAGGCGTTGGTCGTATTTTGCTTCACGACAGATGGTTTGCTTATTTTGACTTTCAAGGGTAAGGGGGGGGGGTTTGGAACATAAAACAAAGATTTAGATAAAGCAAATTTTGTTTCTATTTCGCATGCTGTCCGATATGATTTTGCCGAATAATTTAAGATTTTGCGTTTGACACGTCCTTGGTAGTTGTATTTTAGTAGTGTTAACTGTAAAGGTTATTTCGGGAATTTGCTATAAAGGTCTTGCGAGGAGCAATTTGACCTTTCATGTTGTTTATGATTGGGTTGTTTTCACTGCTTCAGTAAATTCAAATTTACGTAACAGCCTGATACGATATTTCTGGGGATATCGAATTGATATAAGGTATTCTTGAAAACATTTGAGGATGGAATTTATGCATTACAGGCAGAGCGTCATTTTATGTGGGCCGTAAATAAAGTTTAGGGGCGCAATGATTATTAGGATGGGCGAATAACTAAAGTTTATGGTCAAAACCTAATATAACCCTCGTAAGATAAATGAAGAGAAAGGATTCAAATTTTGTATTTTTATATGTCCATTTTGTTGTCATTCAAATTGTTTACATTTGATATAATGCATAGTCAATTTAAACTGTTTAGAAGTTAACTCTGAAATTATATGGCATCAGATTGTTTAGAAAGCTTTGTCTCAACTTGTCTCAACTTGTCTCAACTTGTCTCAACTTGTCTCAACTTGTCAATATGATAAAATTATGTTTTCCATAAATTCAGTTCATGCATTTATAACGAACATTTATAACATTTAAAAGGAAGCTGTGCTGCTCTTTGCTCCTTAAGGAAATTAGGTTTATTTGGGGTTCGGTTCATCAAATAATGAAAAGAGGAAGTGGCTTCAAATTTAGCAGTTTTGTAAATATCATAAATTTAAGCTGAAGTTCAGTGTGAGTTGTCGTTTTCTAACATCCCCTCCCCTTTCCTGTTCTTTGTAATGGGTCTAGGGATTTGCCGTAAAAAAATAGTGAGGTAAGCGAAGTTATGTTGTTGTATGAAACATCACCTGAATTTTCCCAAAAATTTTGGTATCAATGAGAGGCGAACATTTCCCAGAAATGGCTAGAATCACGAAATCGAGGCAACTTGGCCTGGTCCTTCGGATAGAATAGAATAATAAGATGGAGGGTATGTATTTCTTACTTACTTATTCAAGTAAATATCTCGTTGAACAATGTAAATGTGCAGATATCTTGTCAACGGTTGTCCGTTTTCATAACCCAAAATCAGCAACTTCATATATTTGCCAAAATGGCAAAGTTTGGCAAGATTTCGAAACGCAGTTAACAAAAATATGTTCAGGCTAAATTTAGTCCGTCCGTCTATCCGTCTATGAACTTGAAATGAAAGATAGAAAATTTCGCTTATATGAACTATTTCGCTATTTTTGTTGTTGTGAAAACAGTGAAACTTACTTACTTAAACCCCATCCCAAATTACTCACATGGCTTCCTAACCCATGGAGAGGGCAAAGCATCAAGACCCAGACTATAAACTTTGGCTAGTGCGTGGGCCAGTCGATTAAAGAATTTTCGTTCTGAGTGGTTAGCTCTAGAATTTTAAAAAGTGTGTGTGTCGGACGGAACCGAGTTGTAATGACGTCACTTTGACGCAATTAGCTAAAGTTAATTACAAGCAATATTGTTCAAAATGGCAGCCGTAAAATTCGGGGAATGGGAAGTCAAAAGATGTGTACGGTGTACTGTGATGCGGTGTGCACGGCCAGTTTAAGAAACTTGAAATTTTGCGCATGCAATTTATTGCCGGTGTGCAGCAAAGTTTCCTGTCTGGAGCAAGACCTGCCAACTCGAACTCACTCGCTTTTGCCGGGAGATTCACAATTCCAGCTGATTTCTCTTGCACTCAAGGTGTCTTATCGTTTTCTCCAAATCTCAACATATCCTCTCGATTATTGCTTGTTTCTTCCCCATTTTGAGACTTTTCTAAAATTGATATTGTAGTGATAAGAGTAGAAAAAATTTTCTGAGATGACAATATAATGATTTGACATTCTTTGGTGTCACTTGACAATTGGAGATTTGACATTCTTTGGTATCACTTGAATCAAATGTAGATATCTAAGCAAAATCATAGCAGTTAAACTTTAAGTTGCTGCCTATAATGTTGGCAAAAGCAAAGGAGTTTCGAAATGGAAAAAGTTCAACTATCTCAAAAAGAGCTGTTGATTTACTTATATATGTTTAAATCAATAATTTTCAGTAGAAGTAAAGAATCTTTTGCCTGTGTAAGGTAATTGACACATAACCAGTGTTTGCCAGTCTGCAAACTTTAGCAGCTCTCGACTAGCTCTCTTGCAAATTTGGTCCAATATCAAATTTTGGCATGCCAGACTATACAGTCCTTATGTACACATTTGCCATACTCTGCAGTGACCAGCTGATTTGAGTTTGAAAATTATCTTGTCCACTTTTTAGAGATGTCTGTTTGAACTGTGTAGAGGTGTCCATTAATGGGTGTTCAACTTTGGTAGCAACTGCTGTAATAGGTCTGTGATCAATGTAGAGGGAAGTAAATAATGTAGATATTCATGCATTTATCAATGTTGTTAGTTTGTGCCTCAGCCAAAACATTCAAGCTTTATATTCATATTTTCATGCAATGCAACTTTCACTCCAGACTCCCGTGCACTGAAAGATGTGAAGCATATAATTTTGGTATTATCTGGAAAAGGAGGAGTTGGCAAAAGCACAGTGGCAACACAGCTTTCATTTGGACTCATCAAAATGGGTAAAAAGGTGAAGATTCTTCTGGTTAATTTACAATTTTCTCGTCTCAGTGATACAAGGCTAAGAAGTATTCAAATAGAATTTTTCAAATGAATATTGTCAGTTATAAAGAAGGAATATTTGAATCTATCCTATTCAAGATAATTTTCCAATCTTTTACTGGAAAGATTTCTAGATTTTCTTAAATCAACTAGCATGATGGTACAAGCTTAAGATTTTCTTCTGAATTACCATTATATCTGTATCTTAAATAATCAAAATGCCATTCTATCTAAATCTAAAATAATCAGGATATCATTATATCTTGATAAAGGTTGGCCTTCTTGACTTGGATCTCTGTGGCCCAAGTATCCCCAGAATGATGAACCTGAAAGGAAGGAATGTACACCAGTGCAGTGAGGGGTAACAGTTATGATATTTTTTCCAGTGCATAATTACAGCATTCAGCATAGTTTGAGCTCCATTAAAAATTTAGGTTAAAAATTTAGAATCATTTTCCTGCATAAATAGAAAATACTCATGAATTTATTTAAAAAATTTTGAGAAATTCCTTAAGAGTCCATTATCGGTTTGTGCCAGGGAATTTCTTCCACTCATGTAAATAAATGAATGTATAACATGATTTGCTATAATTTGAGATCTTATATTTTGCTGCTAATTTTGCATGATACCTATCTATTGCTTTCTCGTATTTTAGATGCTTGTACTTTCATATTCCCCATTCATAAAATGAAATGTTTATGTAATTTTCAAACTTTTCACAGCTGGCTGCCTGTCTATCCAGATGATGCAAAACAGCTTTCTGTGATGTCAATAGAGTTTTTGCTGCAGTCACAAGATGATCCTGTTATTTGGAGAGGCCCTAAAAAGAATGGTATGGAAATTAATTATATTGTTACTGCCTTTGCTTTTGTGTAATGTTGCTCAATGTATGAGCATCATTCAAGCAATCTTTATTTATTATAAACACATCAACCTAAGCACCTCAAGGCTCTTGCTATGCAGTTTCAGTTTGATTATAAAACAATATGCTGAAACATACATTTCAGTTTTTCTTGTTATTGCTCAAGTGTAACAAATTCTTCATGACAAGAGCAAAGACATTTGTTATACAGTTCAAAGCAACAACATGCTAAAAAACTTCCTCAACTGGCTGAGAACATGTCACAAAGGGACCTGTCTTTTCAATTTTGCTAGTTGCATACCACATCAAAAATTGCATGAAATCACAGTTGCTTTACACTAGAATGTGTTATGATAATCTAAAATCCTCCATTTTGCTAGTAAAGCCAAATTCTTTTTTAATGAGGAGCTTAACAAATATTAGCTATTTTTAGTTTTTAATTGGTAACATTTTTAGTTTTTGTATTTGGTTTCAGCAATGATTAAACAATTTGTAAAGGATGTAAATTGGCAACAGTTAGATTATCTCATCATTGATACACCTCCAGGTATGTAAATTTCAATGGAATATATAAATTATTCCAAGGTATTCTCTAGACTCTTGTGAATTCACCCAAATTACAGAGTACCCAAACATTTGATTTGACAAGTATATCTATTTTCTCAAGAACCCTACCCTTGAATAAGGTTTTTTAAAGGTACTATTGGTGAAAAGAATTTCACAAAATTTTCTTTACGACAGTGGGTATTTGCCTTTAGCTGCTACTGCTCTTCAGCTAAATATCAATAAGCCTTCAATATTTAGATTGTTAATTAATCATGTAGAAGAAATAGTGTAGAAGTCAATTAGACAGTTGTTTGATTATCACATCAAGCAGGAAACTAGAAGTAACTGCATCATGCACAATGTGACAGACCAGTAAAACAGTATTTGTTAATATCATTCAGGGATTATTTTTAACACCAATTCTTCTTTTTGTTAAGTAGAATTTAGTTTGTTAATTTCTTATTATCCTGTTAAAATGTACCCTAGTATCCCGCATATAAGCTTGTCAGTATAAAGTTCCATGGGCTTATATCTAGGTAAAGGCCTTTAAGCAAGAGACTCTTCATTTTGGAATCAGGATGTAAAAGATACTTCAGAAGAAAGGCTACTTCATTAAAGATTAAATTTTATTTTCTCTATTGAAAATATCTTTGGCTATACATTCAGCTTAGTAAGCAATGTATCTCATCCCCTAAGAGCATATTTTCATGGGACCTCTAAACCATTTTCCTTTTGTTGTCTCTTTAGCCACATACAAAAGCTCTCATTTTTCCTCCCAAGTTTCATTCACAACATCAATATGTGTAATAGATTATTAACTGATTAACTGTAGTAGTGTTTTGATTTTCAATACATTAAGTCATATCAAGAAATTATATATTTAATTTATTTTGGTCTCAATAACTGATTTTCATGAAAGAAATTTATAGGCCATGGGCTTTCATACATGTGCATTTCCTAACTTGCCAAATTCAAAATCGTAAAAAATTCACATATGGGCCAATGGGTTTTAATGCTGAATAATAGGGTAGTTAAGCAAAAGGCATTTTCGCCTGGATACCAAGTTGTAGAAAAAATTCTGCATCATCTTTACCTCTTTGTACTGGAAAGAACTGCAAATGTCTTTGAAAGAGTTTTTCTGAAAGTGTGAAGCAACAAGTAAAAACTGATTATTACTCAGTTGCTTACTTGTAGCCATTATGTTGAACCATGCATTTCACGGAAGCCTATTTTTATGCACAAAGAATTTCATTGTCTCAAAACCTCATATAAACCTCAAAGAAGACATCCACAAACTAATACTTTATTGATGTTTATCTTTAGTAAAAAATTTATGTATCTTTACAGGTACTTCCGATGAGCACATTTCAATAATTGAAGTTCTGAAAGAGTATCATGTTGATGGTGCAATCCTTGTAACAACACCACAGGTAATTTACTTGTTTTTAGTCTTAAAGCTTCTTTCCAATTCCTTTCTGGATGATTTAAAGTTGTGATTAAGAGGAATTTTACAACAACAGTTGTGACGTCATATTCTTCTTTTTCATAAGAAAGTCTGAAACCAAGAAGCTGCTTGTTCTTTAATAGTTTAAAGACACTAGACTATGTTACGTCATTCAACCCCTCAGAGTTAACAATAGGCTTTGCATTGTGTTTAAAATCGATACAACATTGAAGATTAGCCAATTGGCTCCGTAACAATAGGTCTATTGTATAGTCTAACCAATGAGAGTTTAACTGGCCAGTGAAATGGTCGGGACATGGTGTCTTTTATAGTTTAAGGCATGTACTGATTCATATGCTCAAATTATGATTATTCATATTTCTTATATTTAAGGTTATACTTCTCATATGATTTTATTTCTTTGCTTTTTAGAATGTTTCTACGGGTGATGTAAGAAGGGAAATCACTTTTTGTCGAAAAACCAAAACTAACATTCTAGGGATCGTGGAGAACATGAGTGGATTCATTTGCCCACATTGTTCAGTATGTTATCATAAACTTATATCATTGCTGTTATTTATTTCAGGGCATGCTTTGGTTACTTTCAGCAAATTTCGGCGAGAATATTATCAATCTTCTTATTTAGATAGAAATATTTATAGTAGTGACAAGAAATTTAGATTTTCCGAAAAAAAATAATAAGCATTTTTATTTTTTTCTATATTTGAACATAACATGACGACATCAAAACTGAATTGAAACAAGATATATTGTCTTATCATTTATTCAAAGTTAAGTTTCTTAAGTCAAGCGAATGGAAGATTTTTCGGTCTCCTCCTAAAAAAGACATTTTAAGTATCATATCTTATTGAAAGAGATTCCCAGTATTTTTAGCCTTAAAATCTTTTCTCTCAGTATAGAATGCTTAGATAAAAATAGACAACCATGTTATATTTCCGACAAGATCAGAAGTTTTCCAACAAGATAGCTGTTTAGCTTTACAGGGGGGGCTCTAACCCCCTCTGATCCCTCTATCTACGCCGCTATACTTATTGTAGGGTTTAGATCTACGGAATGATGAATTAAAGTCTGCATTTCCTATTCAGTCTAACTGAAGTGATAACAAGTTTCTGAAGATATTGTAATGATACTATGATAATCATTGTAAGAGAAAAGAGCATTGATGAGTTTAGCACCTGTCCTAGGAAAGTTAATTCCGGGTATCGGTTGAGATGCATTTCTGGGTCCTGTGGTTGCTGGCTGCAACCTCTTTTCACGTTGTTGGTAGTTCGTGGTTTTAAAACCATTCTATGAGACGTAGTCTTACATTGTCGAATCGGATGGCACGTTTTTTATAAAAGTAGGATAAAAAGGTGTTACAAAGTAAAATCTCATATAAACCGGCCAGGTCAAAGTATCTTAAGATAAAACTAAAGACTTATCTTATCAATGGAAACCCTCACCGTTCTTGCAAAAATTTGGGGACTGTACTCTTGTCATTAATCCTACTAGTTGTATGCCAATTTATGCTACTAAATTCATAAATTTCACTGTGATATAATCTTGGAATTTAATAAACTGCGTTTATGCTCTGTTGTAAGTCCCGTTTTTTGCTAGTTTTGATGCCTCTTTTTTTCTAACACAGGAATGTACCAACATATTCTCTTCCGGAGGAGGTAGATCTTTAGCTGAACACTCTGGCGTGCCTTTTCTCGGTAAAATGTTTCTTTACTTTTGTAACCGAATTTGTTACCATTTTATTTCATTTCATTCTATCTTTTTTTTACCCATGGTAACCCCTAGAACAATGGACTGGTATATAGGGGACCATGCTAAAATATACAAATATAGCAATTAAAATACTGCTGAGAAATTAAACTAAGTCTGATTAAAATAGCGAAAATATTTTATACAATTAAGCTTATCATTTCACGACAAGTATAAGGAAGAAATATATAGATTCTTGATAAAAAGATGATAAATTTATGGTTTTCATGTAAATCTTTTGATTTTACTTATTTTAGTAAATATTGTGGAAAATGATTAAATAATAGCGACTTTTATGCTCATGAAATATAGCTATAGAAATGATACGGTCGAAATTAAACTTTGTACATCTCCCATTTTTCGTACATCTCGTTCACTGCAAAATGACTTCGAATGTTAGTAAAAAGTTTTATTATGTGAAATAAATTATATATTTCCTAACTATCAGCATTGTTTACTGACAGAAGGGAAAGTTGAAACTGTTATGCAGGGGAGATAATGAAAAGTTTAAGAACAAGCCAAAGTCATAGTATTGGCAGACATTTTAGCCTTTATCCACCGAGACTGTTGTAGTTCAATGGATGTTCCTATTTTTGATGTTCCTATTTTTGTTTATTGCAGGTGAAATTCCGATTGATCCAAACTTGAGTTTATGTGGCGAGAAAGGACTGCAGTTTGACTTAGACTCGTCCCCTAGCGGTAATGCAGTAAAAATAATACTTCAAAATCTTTGTAAAAATATCGAATCAACATAGAAAGCATACATTATAATTGTGTCAAAATTTGTCCTAGTTATACTTTCCATCAGATCGGAAAGCCCGATGTTGGGCTCGACACAAAAATTTTATCAGTTTAGTTTTTTGTAGGTATTTAGTTTTGCTAGGTTGATTTCACAATGAATTTGATTTTCGAGAGAAAATCTATTCGAGAGAAAATTTCACGCCCGAGCTGTTTCTTGGGATTAAATAATTGTCAACATTTCAAAATGTTGTCTTTAATTACAGTGATATTACGACTTGCAACGGCGTAATCATTCATAGATAGCCAAAATTTTTGTGCTAAATACCAATACAAGTTCTTTTCAGTTATTTTCAGTCATATGGAGAATAAGTCGAGTTATTATAGTTATTGTGCTCTGATAGTGTTCAGTAAATTTTCATAAATATAAGTAAATTTCTTGTATTTTTAGAGTCCCGATTCAAAAAATTTTCACCAAGGTTAATTTACTTCTCTATTTATTCGAGGCTACAAAGTTTAAAGTTCCGCGTATAAAGTTTAAGGCAATGAAAACGTTGCTTTAACGAATGAATGATTGTTCATGCGCAACTAAGTTCCTTTTTGATACAGGTATTTTCCCTGTATAGAGCAATTCATATTTATCGATGCCATCCTTGTTAAGATACTTTAAATGATTCTGTTGTGCGATGAAAACCTTTAGCTTTACCCTCGTTTTTGTCATTTTGAGCAATTTCAAATCTTTATTTCGAAAAATATTTTAAGTTCCAAGAATGTTGTTGCAAGAAAATTTTCTCGGGATCAAGTTTCATATTCATTCAGTATATACATCTAAATGATTTTAAGAATAGAGATACTTGGAATAAAGAAAGATAAACAAAAAACAGTCAAAATAAAGTAGAGTCAAACTACGGCTACTAGTACAACGTTCATCATAATTCGCACACTAGGTAAACAAATCAAGAGAGCCCTACCCCCCCCTCCCCCAGTTAAAGAAAAATCCAGACTTTTAAATTAAAAAAAGATCTATGAATGCGAAAATATGATGATTTCCGGTACTTTTTGTCCATTTTGCAAAAATTTTGTGTTTTTCTCTGATTTCTGTTCTCAATTTTGTGGAGGCGATCCTAAGTTGATTTGTTGTGATGGTAAATAGCTCCGCCTCTCATAGCTTTGAAGTCAGCCCAAACTGTATTACGTCAAAATTTGATTGTCCTTTTTTCTTGTGGTTTCCAAATATTTGATTGCTTTCAACCTAATGTTAGCTTAGTGCAAAAAAACGTAAACATTGATGTATGCAAGCTTCCTCGTTGCTAGCTGGGTTGCCATGATTTTTGGAATTGTTAGCCAATCAAATCGCTCCTTTTCCTTCCGGATATAAAGCTCAATTGACCTCCGGTGGAAATGGCGCGAGCGTTGCCAGGGAAATGAGCAACGCTGGGCCTAGGCGTATTAGAGAAGTAGGTTTGTCGAGTCGAAGAAAACACAGATTTTAAAAGAGAAATGGTTTCCAAAGTCGAGTTGGGGAACCTCCTTGATTTTGCAATCGGGACGCCTGAAACTGGTGCTGTAAACTTGAAGATACTTCATAGTTTCCTTCACAAACTGATAAGTCACCTCGCGGTGTCCAATGTGGAAGTAGAGGTAAGGGTCCTACTCTTATGTGAAGCCTAGACATTTTTGCAACGAAATGTATACAGTTTCATACCCGGCTAAGGTAGTGTTTTATTGTTTTGGCTGAAGCTGTAGTTTTTGTTTCTTCTAATTCTGTTTTTTCTGTGCTCTGAGTGGGTCGGTAAAACAAATGAAAGCAACCCATTACCGCCTATTATTATTATTATTTTATTTATAACAGGTAACCAAGGTTTGATAAATTTTTTTTAGGTTTCATCCTGTATATTAATTGTCCTATAGTCGTTATATTATCTGCAATATCTTTGCAGTATCAGTTGATTTTTCGAAGAGTTTTGAAGGGATGTAATGTATTGACATGAGTACTTGCTCCTACCTAGCCATAGCACTTCGATGTTGCTAGTGCATATAAATTTGCAAACCTTGATTTTTGGCTCATTTGTATTTAAAACTTGAAAATGATTAATATTGTCATTAATCAACCTTTTAAAAAGGTTAAGAATTTTAAGGATTACAATTGGATGACCATTAAAATTTCAAGCATAGAGTCTGGATTACAAGCTGAATAAAAGCCAAAATTTTATCCATTCCTATCAATTTAACTTGACTTAATATATAACTTCATTTGCACTAGCCTTTTGAAAATAAGATTTTGGTGCCATTTTTTTCATCAATTTGCACACCCATATCGTGTCAATCTTTGATATCCTGCTTCACTTATATTGTGTTAAGTTGTAATTTGTAAAATTTTCATGCTTGTGTAAAATATTCAGGCAACAAAGCATTTTTGTGAGGACAAATCCATATATTGGGCCAATTCAGTTGCCTCCCATTCAGCACTTTAATATACAAAAATATAATATAACTTGACAATTTTTGCAGCTGTACACCCTCCTAGCACCCCACATTTGAGAGCCCTTGGCTATAGTATGTCTCATAATATCTTCTACCAAATCATATATCCTTTGTATATGTATATGTATAAATTTAAGTTGTTATAACTAAACTTTGAGAAACATTTATTTGCAAAAATTTCATACAACTATGAAGATTGATTTATGATATAGTTGTTTTCACTTTTGTTATAATCATGTTGTTATAGGTCAAACTTGACAGAGAAGATGGAAGTGATGAACCATTGCAAATACCAAATAGTGAAGACATTGATGTATCCAAAACGAAAAAGGCTTTTTTTTACTCTCAGGGCAAGAATGGCTTTGAAGAAAGAATTCACAAGCTTGAAAATAAAATGAACATATTAGATTCATTTGGGGATGCAGAAGATATTCTTAAATGGGCTAATGGAAGAGAAAATTCTGACAGTAAAGTTGCAGATTTGTGGAATTTCATAAATCTTCAGAAAAGAATTGAAGCTACAGAAAATGGAATTAGAAAAGTGAGTTCACATGAAATTTTTTAGCAATTTTTCATTCACCTAGAAAAGTGGCAATTTCCCATTCTGTGATTGAAGATTGCATGTTTTACTAGTATATACTTAGAGTACACTTGATTTTTCTTCAGTTAAATATGACCTTTTCTTTATCATAATTGTATCAATGTCATTTGCTAAACATGCACTACTTGTTCTCTATTTCCCATTATTAATATGCACCATCTTCTAATCTAAGATGTTTTACCCCATCACCTATAGAATAGAAATTCATTTGCCAAGCATTCCAGCAACCTTTGCAATATTTATCTCAAAACCTAGATTTGTATTATTTCACAAGGAGCTCTTTTAGAAATTAATATGGAAGTTCTACATCTACATATATTTTCTGGTTTTCAAAATGTTTTATTCGGTGTGTTCAATTTCCAGGTTGGAGGCCTTGTTGATAAAATTTTAGCACAGTTAAAGAATGTTTCAGACCTACAAGATAGGATGTTCAAAATGGAGAAAAGGATGAATGAGGTAATTAGCTGGTGCTTTTTTGTCTTTAGTTTCTTTATTCTGTCATTTTCTGTCATTGAGTTAGCTTTATTCTCTTAAGCAGAGGAGAGTTAAAAATAATGAAATTTCTTTTTTGAAGTTTGAAAAGCTGCAAGATGAAGTACGGAAACTTTCTGAAAAAATTAATATTCTAGGTAAGTCAACAAGAGTTTTTCAATTTCATCAGTTACATAGCCCATCTATTCAATACCTTCTAACTTCTGGTGAACAATTTTCTGAATTTGATATTGTTAAATTTTAGATGGAGACAAGAAGATAGATGAACTAATAGAAGAATTGGTAAGTCTATTTTGAACAAAAGGCAACATAAGTAAACACTCTTTTATGGATAAATATGGAAATTTATTACTTTTAGGCTGAGCTAAACATTTACCTCAAAAAAGTGAAAATCTTGTTATAACATTTTATTACTAAGACACATTGAAAATAAGTTATCACCAAGGCACACAGGGGCGGATCTAGGCTGGTTGCACAGGTTTAAAAAAACTGGTCAAATTCTAAGAGCTATGTTTCTCTGTAAATCTTGATCTAAATTTTGATCTGAATTTTAATTGCAACAGTTGCTGGATTTCTGCCTGACTGACTGCAGTCGCTCTGCTTACTTACTGAATTGAACCCCCGCTATCTATGGGCCAATATTGAAACCAGTGGCTATTGTTTTCTGAAAACCTGTGAAAACCGGTGCCCATATGTTTTCCTTATGCGAGAAAAACCGGTGGCTTAATAAGCATATTTGATATCGATATCCATAGCTCGAAAGTGTGGATGCTTTAAAACAAAATGATGCAAAATTAAATACAGGTACAAATAAGAATCTGAGGTTTTATATTGAGGGACTAGACTTCTCGGAAAAATTAAGAAAATAAGAATCGAAGTTGCAAGAAGAGGATCAAAGGCCAGGGAACAGCAGGAATGTTGATGCATGAATTCTTTTAAGTAAAGGTGTCAAAAGCATTTTATGAAAATTTCTTTGTGGCCTGGCAAACACTTAACCAAAAAATAGAAATTTAGATCATTAAATATCACTTTATATTGTTCAATTTTTTGTAAGATGATTTATATTGCTTCTCCATGTTTCAAGGCTACTTTAATATTGTATCTTTTTATTTGCACTGGGACTTTTACACAGTGTCTGTTGGGCTATGTTTGCTCCCTTCTTCTAAGTGTTCTTTGCAAGAAACAGTAGGTGAGACGAGGTGTTTAGGGGCTGCATTCTTTGGAATGCTTGAGGGTGCATACAGCACCCTAAAAAACTAGAAATCATTTTATTGAAGTTCATTGTAAATAATTAACTGCTCGACAATTGTCATTGCTTTGCTCATTGTGGACAATTTTATTTATCACTGTTATGGGTATGTTCTATATTGTATGTCGCCCAGTGGCTGAAATCAAGCTACTTTTTTAGGGGGCAAACCCAGTGAGCTTTCCAATCTTTTCGCTTGTTTGCTTTGCGTGTGTGAAATTTAAACTTTTTCTTTCCAAGTTCAAATGAATAAGAATTGCCTTTTCTTACGCAAAAAATGTCTAATTTTCAAAGCAAATATTCCGAGCCCTAGAACCTCCCATAATTGCCACCAACGATCCACCTTTCAATGAAAAAAGAAAGACCATCATTCTCTTATTTTTGTAACGGGGACTGATCTACAGGCATATTAGCTTGTTCAGAGGTGGAAATTATGGGTGTGTGTGTATGTGTGTGTGCATGTGTGTGTGGGGTTGAGAGAGGGTTGGGGTGAACACCACCAGTTTTTGATAAGTTATCAGTTAACTACAGCTTTTAGCGCTTTGTGTTTAACTTATACATTGGTAGGAAATATTTATGATCATTTGGAGATAAATTTCCTTTTAGAATAATCTCAAGAAGAAAGTAGCAGGCATGCCACTAAAGAAAGATTTAGAGCTGTATGTACAATGGCCCCATTTAGAGACAGCTTTAGAAATCGGAGAAGTGGAAGACCCTATCACAAATGGACATTCTGCAGGAAAAGATTCAGAGATTTCAAGTGATTGTATAACATCTTCAAAGGTAGGACAGTCAGTTGCAGGCCCATCTGCCCAAGTCCTCCATAAACTACACGAACTTGGTGGACTTTCACAAGCTCATTGGATGCTTAAGGAGGATGTTGAACGACTCAAGGTAGGCATTTTGCCCATTGTTTTGCAGAATTGATACGGAAAGAGCATTTGAAGCAAGTTTTACTTAGTTTTTGTGATGTAGCTCATTGTCCATTGTTGATATGATGACGCTTTATATAAATTTTCATACTCTGGGTAAACAACCAGAGCGAGAAAGAATAGACTCCGTGTATCAAATTCATTTTTATCAAGACATAACACCCAAAAGGGAGTGAAATATAACTAACATGTCTTTAATAGAAGTAAGATATTTCTAACTAATATACGAATATACTAATAAAATAATATACACACTGGAAATCATGTCAATCTAAAGTATTCCTGTTTGATAATATTGTATGAATGGATGTATATAGTTAGTGGAAAGATAGCATGTGTCATGTTATTACACCACTGATCAATCGTTTTCAAAGCTCGATTCGACTTACTATTTTACCTTTCTTTTCTCTATTACAATATTGGCTTCTCGAACCAATAAAACTCTAATTTTCACACTGAAAATCCTGCCTTTATGACGCTGTCTTTGCTAGTCGTACCAATATTTTTTTCGAAAATTTATCAAATTACCTTTAAAGCGGCACTCTGCTATGAGCTATGTGCACCTGGAAAATCCTTTTTTTGTTTACAGCAACAAATCAACGGAAAAGCAGACAAATCAGATTTGGAAAACCTTTCGAAAGGAGGTAAAAGTCTTTTGATTTTTTTTATAATTTAACTTTCAAAGGATGGGTAAATATTTTATGATTTTTCGTGAATATTCTTTTAACTGCGTAGCTCTGAAGATACTTAATCCAGCCAGTTATTGGTTTAGGTAAAAATAGCTCCTGTCGCCCTCGTTCAGAAGCATTTAGAAGAAACTGCGTGATTACTGCCACAAGTTAGAAGACACCTCATTAAGAGCTTTCTATCGGATTATTAGTCAAACTTTTATCTTAAATCTAGGTTAAACCCTTTAATCCTTATCTCCTTAAATCATATTCTAATTTAATGATTGCCTAAAATAAATATTTGTTTCAGATGTGCCAGAAGATTTAATTGAGCAGTTAGACAAGTTACATGCTGATCTGAATGATATGAACTTATGGCGCCAGGATGTTGATGTAAGCTATCTTCTATGCCCATTTTATTCCCGGCATTATAACATGTATGGCTTCAAATCTTGTACTCTTGGGTGTCCAGAGATAAAGCCCCTTTCATCAATCAAAATTTTGCATTTCCATTTTTTCAATTTTCACCTAATCTGTCTTGATTAAGCAGATAAAAGCACATTATCAAAATCTTCTCTTCTTGATCTTTATCTGTGATTTATTCTAAGATTTATGATGCATTTTTAATTTTTCCATCTTCAGACACAAATATCTATTTACCTTAACAAAGCGCTTTTTGTCTGTTGCACTTTTCTCTCTTATCAACGCTTTCACTACAATTCTGCCTTCGTCTAATCAGCAATTGAGAGAATAGTTTCTTGTGCAAGTTTTTCATATCTTTAATTCAAAATTGAAGTTCGTCTATAAATTAGTCACAGTGTTTAATAAATTGATCTGACAAGCTCCAATTCTTTGTTTTATATGATTTTTGCTTTGGTCTTAATTGCTTTCAATTTTTTTTGGTTTATTTGTTTGTGTATACAAATCAAGCAAAATTTTTCGTTTTTTCTTTCAGACTGATAGGGCAAACCTTGCGTCCATGAAAGCTGAATTCGATGAAATCAAAAAATCTGTTGAAAAATTGCAGACAACGATGAAGCATGTTGTTGATGAGCATGCTCGTAAGCAAAAGCATATTGATGTGAGAATCGTTTTGATTGCATACTGTCATTATATTCCTCTTTAAACGTAGGGTGTTATGCTATAAGTTCCATAAGGGCAGATGGTAGACTTTCAATTTCAAAAAGGGCTGTGTCCTACTTTTGCGTGGTTGATAAACGTTTTCATGAAGTAAATCTCAGCAATAGTTGTTTATCTGTTATCTAGCTTTGTCTGGGGGTACAAGATCTGGACCTGGATCCGTTCTGCGACATTCGATAATCATAATCACCAGCAACATAAAAAACACTTTTGAAGATAACAAGAATATGATTAATTATTTAACTATGGTAGGCCTTTTGCTTCCTTGTTCCCACTCTTCACTGCGTCCCTGTATGACACTTTTTATCAATTTGTTCTTCTCTTTTTCGATTTTTGCTATTTTGACCATATTAATGTATTGTAACTTTGCTTTGTCTTTTACATTGAAGACCCTGTATGCAACAACAGACAAGCTTCAAGACTCCAAAGCTGATAAAACAGACATTGAAATCCAGCTCTCAACAGTAAGTTCACATCACCTCTATCGATTGAATTAATTTTGCAAAATTTTGTTGATATTCACTGCAAAATGATCAAAGAAACTTAAGATTTGACATTTTACAGAATAATTGGCACCTTCTGCTTTAGCTAAATTGAAAACAAATTTGTTTAAATATATACAAAATGGTAGAAGTTGCAGAATAAGAAAAATATTTGTGAATTTCCAGGATAATCAGGCATAATATAACAGGTATAGTTTCTTAACGAATACCTGAAACATTTTTCTTCGCATGCAGAAACATTCACGTCAGTCCCAATCATTTTTTGTAGAAGGTAGACAAAGTGGAGTTGGAGAATTTCGTCAGTAGGCACAGGTTTGATGAAAATATTGGAAGAATTGACGATGCATTGAAGGAATTAATAGACAAATTTAGATCAAACGTAAGTGAATCAAATGATGCCATAACAGATTTTGTTGTACAATACACAAAGGATATAAAAGTACTCAACTATGTTTTAGTGCTAGAAAACTCTTCTAGTAAAATGACATCAGTGATTTATATTGCCGGTTTGTTTTAAGTTGAATGGGATAAAAAGGGGCAATCTAGAATCCAGGACCGGAATTCCCTGCTACAGAAGAGAACAGTAATGAACCACAAGCACAGTGGCTTGTTTTGACTAGTTTTGATGTTTTGTATACAATGCCCATTACTGATTTATATGCTAACATATAGGTATGGATCGTTAGATGTATTAAGTTTCCCTCGGTTTACAAATCTTTATATGAACTGAAACAGCTCTTTGTGTTGTTGATCGTTCAGCGTTTTTTTTCTTTTTCTTGCAGGATGAATCTCTGAACAAGATGATTTTTAAGATCATCAGTGATTTGGAAGGAAAGCTTGATCGTGACGAGTTTCTTGACTTTAAAGAATTTATTGGTTTGTGTTGTGTTTCTCTCCCAAAATGTTAATATCACCATGAATAGTTCTGTTTTAGATATTTAATAGTGGTGAATAGCTGTCTTTTAGATGTTTCGTAGTGGTTCTTTGAAGATAAGAAGTAGTGTATATTTAAAATACTGAATTTAATCAGCAGTATAGCTGGACAGGTTCTCGAATTGTATGGCATTTGAACGAAACACATTCAACAACGTAACCAATGGCTGAGGACTCTTCATTTTTGTTTTGTTGTTTTTATTAGTTTGTTTAAGTAATGAAAATTGTGAATAATCCGACTTTAAGATCATTTATGAATGTGAATATGTATCTTCGTAGTTTTTGATGAAAAATATTCTTGTTTTCAAAGAAAATCGGCTAAAAGCTTTAAAGTCGAAAATGAGAGAAGAGCCTGTAATGGACGAAGACCCCGCAGCCGTTTTCAAAAAGTAAGTTCTCCTGCATATCCACATTTGCATGTTTAGTTTCAGCAATCAGTTCTATAATCTTCTGTTAATCACCTCCTCGTGTTTAGCTACAGGTTTTCCGAAAAATGCAATCATTCGTTCATATATTCATTTATTTGTTTGTTTATTCATCCATTTTTGCATATCACATTCTTTGAATTGTTTCTTTTTTCCTTTCTTTGATCATGCATAAACTATTTTATTATCTTATTAAGTTATTCATTCATTCGATCATACATCCATTAACACGTTCGTGTATTCCTTTATTTATCTTTTAATTCATTCACCCACAAATTCATCCGTGATTCATTCTTTCTTTTTTCGATTAACCTATACATTCCCGGTGCATTCATTCATTTGTTCATTGATTCATTCATTCCTTACACCCATTCGTTCATTCATTCATTCGTTCTTTATTCATTCTATTGTTTATTCATTCATTCATTCATTCATTCATTCATCATTGATTCATTCATTCATTCATTCATTCATTAATTAATTCATCCATCCATTCATTCATTCATTCATTCATTCATTCATTCATTCATTCATTCATTCATTCATTCATTCATTCATTCATTCATTCATTCATTCATTCATTCATTCATTCATTTATTCATTCATTCATTCATTGGTTTATTCATTCATTGGTTTATTCATTCGCTCGATCATTCATTCACTTACACATTCACCTATCCATTCATTTATCAATCCATTTTCAATTGATGCATTCATTCGCGATTCATTCATTTAATCATTCAGTCACGAACTCTTCCATTCGTCCATTCATTCACTTGCTTATTTTTTAAATCAATCTTTCGTATGTTCATTCAAAAATTTTTATTATCATGTTCATTTCATAGAGCGATGCTGCAGTTCAATTGCTTGTCATGTGACAGACCCGTCTATTTCTCCGGAAGTGGGTGAGTAATTTGCAAATGCTCACAAATCTTCCTTTTAGGTTTCTTACTCCCAAACAAGATAACTCAGCGGTTAGTTTTCTTCAATATTTAACCGTTGTATTCCTTACCCTAGCAGGATTAGTACACTCAATGCGAGAAAAGTATTATTTTTTGCTCAAAAGTATGTTACATTGCCTTTCGCGGGTACTGGTGATTAAAAATTGATGAATCTGGTTTATAAATGTGAGATTTCTTTCTCATCGACGATATTTCGATTGCGTGATGGGATTAGATGTAGCGATTTCAATAAAATAAGCAACACAGTTGTGCAATAGTCATTCGTAAACCAGGCTGTTTCTAAATTTGTCGATATACAAAACATGTGCCATTCAATTGTATGAGAAAGGACCAAATCTGAATATTTGAATATTTTGTAGGCCAATTCAAGGATACTCTGGATTATCAGCTGGCAGATCAGGCAGACCATACACAAGCTACGACCTAGAGCAAGTCCGTCTTCTACAGAAAGCGTCAGTATAGCATGTCATATTATTATTATACAAATTATTTACCATGTAGTTAGCAATGAGATATTTTTACACTTCCTGACTTTGTATGATGCATTGCAAATTATCACGAGTTGCTTCATTAGTTCAAATTCTTTGTAGTCCGTTGCGTGGTTTGGGTGATTTCTTGCTCATTTGCTGCGATGTGTTGTTGTTTCATGTCGTTTTAATGTTGTCGATATTTGATTCCGATTAGACCGCGATATGTTGTAACGGAACTAAGGTAATAGTAAAACTTCTCCAATATTGAAATGGACATTTTTTTCTTAACTCACAACGTTTGTCGTTTCCATATAACGATGCACAAGATAAGACGTGGCTCAAGCACATACCTATTCACTTCATTACGTACAAATAGGCTTGGTCCCTTTGAATTGAAATCGCTACGTACACATGTCTATTTTGTAGATCGATTAACAAGAAGCGAGTCTGGTAATAAAATAATTTATTATGTTACCACAGGCGCGCAACCAGAAATTTCAGAGGGCAGGGGTCCAACACACAAAAAGGGCACTATTTAAACTTTGTGTTGGGCACTAATAAAAGGTCCGCCGAAAATATGAGCAGTTAGTAAATCTGTAAGTATTGCAGGCTAGACAAGGGAAACTGATCAATAGAGAAAAGTTGTGGTGTACGGTTTATTTTGTGGTGAGGTGTGATTTATTTTTTCCTTTTAATGGTAACTATGCACATGACTTATTTCTGTCTGCCATCCAGTGCCGCCGAGAAGTTTAGGAGGCCCTAGGGGGGGGGACGGAAAAAACAATGCCTCTTGCGAGCGAAGCGAGCAAAAATTTTGCCACCACACCCTTGCAAATAGCTTAAATTCACTAATTTGTTTAAGATTTTTACTTTTTAGTGTAATTTTGTTACTTTGAATAAATTCCATTTAAAAAAGGAATTCATTGTTTTATGAGGCTCTCTAGACCTCGAGGCCCTAGGGCAATTTGCCCCTTTGTTCACCTCTCGGTGACCCTGCTGTCATCTCCTTTTCCCAGCGCCAGCTCACTTTTGAAAAGCAGCCCATCATCTTCCATTTCCGAAGACATTTTGCGCTTTAAAATATTATTATTGAATTCTTTGCTTCGCACTACAGATGGGAGGAGGTTTAACAGTTCCGCGAGCCTTGACTTCAGCTTCTGTCTCCAAGTCTTGCCTTTAGCTGATTTGTAATACTGACAAGGAACGGAACAGCTGAACATCAACTTTTTGTGCCATCTTTATTGCTTGCTAATACCAGTCCGAAAATATTTCTCTGCATTCGCTCGTTTCATGCAAAGGTCCTCTATGATCCTGTAAACTATGTGACAGGCTTGAAAAATGTCTTGGTTTTTATTCTTGTAACTTTTTACCAGAGGTCGTAGAGGCTCTATCCCGTTCAAAATCTTGTGCCTTTATTTTGGTTTTTGAGTCCCAGAACCATCCTTCTTCAAAGCCAGTGCGTAGCGCATCATAAAACACGCTGTAGAGTTGGGGCTTGAAGATAGACTCTATTACTGCAACATGATGACGTTCGACCCAACAAGTGCGTGAAAGTTTGACTAAATCATTTATCTGTATTCCTGCGAGGTCCATTACATCTCCGGAGTGTGTCATTTACTGTATGACCAACCATTTTAGCGTAATAACCAAAATATTCAAGCAATTATCCAAGAAAAAGGGCACTTTTCCCCTTTTGAGAAAAAGGGCAGGGGTCTGGACCCCCAGGACCCCCCCCCCCCCCCCCCCCCGTAGTTGCGCGCCTGTACCAATTTAAACACACTAGTTTCCCAAGCAGAGTTGGAAAACTACAAAAATTGTTATCTGGAAAAATGTTGTGCATTTTATTGTTGCTAGGCTTTTGGTGTCATTTTCTATCATTTTTGTATATAGGTTACTTATGGTTTTTTCTTTGTTTGGGGTTTTCATAATGTTTTTTTCACGTTCTTTTCTGATGTGACAGGAGTTTGA
This sequence comes from Rhopilema esculentum, assembly GCF_013076305.1. The sequence goes on from NW_027019762.1 coordinate 3,709,871, forward strand.
AACCGGATGCCAATGATTATACAATGCCTAGAAGTTGTGGTGGCAGTCATACCTCGGGAAACCCAAACAGACGAATATCAGCGAAACTCAAGTAAGAATGGAATTATATATAAACAATCTTTTGATGGTACAAAACTTGTAAATGGCTTTGAAAAAAGCAAACATTTAGTAAACTAAAGCTTTTCGTCTGACACTCTTCAAGAGTTTAAAACGTCAGAACATAGATCGAAAACTCTACACTACGAACTACAAACTCTACGAAATATATATACCCAGTTGTGGATCGAAATAGGCCAATCAGAAACACGAGCACATGACTGTATAGGTTGACCAATCAGTGCCGCTTGCCTATTGAGAATGTTACCAGTCGAGTCCTAAGGTGAAAACTAACTCCTTTTGTCTACACAGTTCGTTTTTGCATCAATGAGAATTACACAGGGTTATGAATAAGAAAAGAGAAGAAAACCTCACATATCATTACTTTGAGCAAATCACGTTGTCCGAGTGAATATAACATTCTTTGAAACAAGACCTGATTAACTGACCTTCCTATGTTGGCGGATCAGGGTCTCTCAATCTCTAAATTTCACCATCAAATCAAAACTTAAATTTGGCTTCATTGTTTAATTTGCTTCGATTAGTAGGTCAACGAGAAATGAATTACAGGACTCATTACCTTGGTAGATGTAGCCTGAATTAGATATATCCTTTAGTCATTATGTCTACTCTAGTGTCTCTAATAGAAGGGGGGAGGTAATAGAAGGGGGGCTGTTCATTCCGACCAATTTTCAATCGAAGGGGGTGCTAATAGAAGGGGGGTGTTCATGTCGACCAGTTTTCAATAGAAATGGGTGCTAATAGAAGGGGGTGTTCATGTCGACCAGTTTTCAATAGAAGGGGGTGCTAATAGAAGGGGGTGTTCATGTCGGCAATCTTTCTTTGAAATCGAAGTACCTTTTTGGAATATACTGTCAAAATTTGTTTCAGTTTCTTGCATAGTTTTAGAGATAATTGCAATCGTACAAAGATAGATCAAATTTACAGCTTTTAACTTCCAAGTCAAAAATCATCGGTTTCCTTTGTACGGTTGAGATGTTGTAAAAAACTATGGAAAACAACAAATAATGAAAATAAAATGACTTGATTTGAAAAAAATTAATAGAAGGGGGGTGCTAATAAGCGATGGGGGAAAGGCAAATTCTTCCAAAATTAATACACAGGGGGCCCGTCTATTAGAGACACTAGAGTATGCAGCTTGATGTTTTGATTACAATCTTTAAGAAATGTGTGATTATCTTGTTACTTATAGCACAAATGCATCTGACTACGTCGAGGTGGCAGTGCCTGCTCCAACTCTAAGGTATGTTTTATCATCGGCTTTATGTACTTAATCTAAGAAATGCTTCAAATAATTCAAGTCTTATTTCGATGTAAGACATGCTTTAAGTGTCTTGCACAAATTGTGGCTTACTTCACGATATTGAAATATCATCTAGCATATCTTCAGTAGCACAGTCCCTTATTTATTCACTGATTTTAATGCTACTTTGTAATTTTTTTAAGTAGCTATTACCCAGTTATTGGCAGGCAAAAAATAAACTTTCTGTAGCCGGATATTGAGCCTGCACCTTGTCTTGCCGGAAGCATCTTGGTCAAAATCCTGGTTTCGACTTTCTTCTGTTTTTCTTAACTTTGACATTATTTGCTAAATTGTGAACTTGCATCTAGAAATGAAGTGGACATCCAGGGACATGATGGAAAGCTCTACAAAGGACGTGTTGATAAGAATGAAGAGTTCCCTGCTGTAAACAAGGTGATTCTTAGATTTTGATTGTTTCTCTTTAAAAAAATTTCATTTGTAAAATCAAGTTTAGCTTTTCTTTACTGTTTCAATATTTTTCAATGCAAGATTTTCTTGACACTTATACCAGGTACTTATTCAAGGAACATGGAATTTGTACATCGATCCAATAATTAGTCACTCTTCCTGAGGGAGGCTTAAGATATGTTTATATTGATGTATGTCGTGAAATCGACTCTGAGTTACTTTTATTTTTATTATTACATAAAACAGTCAGTTATTATGACATTGCGTGAACTTTGTAGATGCAAAAGAACTTTGTTTTAAGTTTTCACAGTTAGCAAAGTTTCTTAATTCACCAAATGAGATTTTTTCTAATATCCTTAGGGAGCATATCAAAATGGAAGAATAAAGCCAAAATCAGCTCATGGTGGTCGTTCGCCAAACATGCCACCACCTGGAGAGGGTAATTTCATGCCAAGACGACCTAAAACCGCTGTTCATAGAAGCACAACACCTGATTCAGCTGAGCGACAGATGCCACGTAGAGCGCCATCTCCAGATATTGTAATCAATTCTTTCGATGAACAACTTGTTGCATCTGGGGATTCATAGATAAATTTCGTTTTCCACATCAAATCTAATTTCATTGCTAATCGTTTTACAAGATATCAATATATTGTATCTCTGTTACACACTATTTTTAGATATGGGTTGGGGAAGAGATAATTAGATAGAAGGCTGAAGCAACCAAAGGACAATGGAAGTGATGCCCAAGTGATGTAAGCCTCAGGGAATATTCAACATCATAGCGAACACTTGGCATGGAATTAGAACCAGGGTTTTCAGGGCTGTAACAAAACCAACCACTATAATTTCAAGCATTAATGATTAATGTTCTTCTGCTATTGTTTCTAAGCATTCAAGAAATGAAGGAAAATTTCACTGTAAGCCAGTTTCATTAATTGATCGAGATTAAATTTTCGTCCAGTAGCACCTTCTTTAAAAGACAGGCTTAATGATTGTCCAGTCCTGTGTGTCACTCTCCCATATGGCACGCCTATAACTGCCCAGAAACAAGGTCTTTCGGATCACTAATTGAATTTTGAACTCAGCCTTCTAATATTGTCTTGCAATTTTTCAATATCTGATTTTATTTTAAATGTATTTGTTATCATTTTTTCAAATTTCTTTGATGTCTTTTTAATTTCTATCATTCTTTTGTTTTTTTAGACCCCCTTTAACTTTTTTTATATTTGTTTTTTTAAAAAACATGATTCGTAATAATCTTTTTGTTGATTAAATTAAATAACTTGCATTTTCATATTTTAAAAATATGTTCAGCTTTATGTTTGGAATAAGGAATAAATTAAATGTTTGAAATTGTTGTGATTGGTAAAATTGTGTTGCATTTTATTGTATGTACTTGTAATTTAAAGCTGAAGAACCTTGTTTGTTGAGCATTTAATCTTTTTATTTTTTGTCTTCTTGTAACATTTCATGCAGGAAATTTTGTTTGAATGTAATTTTCAACAGCAAACCTGGATATGCTTCCATTTACTTTTATAATAATAATAATAATATAATAAATCGAATATTTTAACAGGATAACCTATCAGTACAATATGTACTGTTATCATTAGGGTCCTGATACTTAATAAATTAATGGTAAGATCTAAAAACGGATTACAAAAGTTCAATACAGTCCAATCTAAAGATAAAATAATTTTACATCAAATAAAATGAGTTTCTAAAAATCGTCTAAAAATAGTTCTAGATTTAATCTTTCTTGCACTTAGTGGCAGGTCATTAAATTCCTTTCCTGCCTGATAGTAAAAACCTTTGCGTCCAAATTCTGTTTTCACTTGAGGCAACTTGACTAGATGTTTGTCGTTTCTAGTATTTTTCCCATGAGCATTTATAACGAAGTAATCTGTCATTGCATCACAAACATTGCCTTGTAAGGTATCAAACACCAAATTACAGGACCTCTTTTTCACTCCTGCATTGATACTGGGCACACGCAAGCTGACAGACGTAACCTTGGTCGATCTAATAACATCAAGGCTTCTACTCTCAAGACTTTCAATTCTTTTCTTGTATGATGTAGACCATCCGAGGGACAGCGAACCACAATACCCAAAAACAGGCATTATCATGGTCCGATAGATCATTTCAGCGCTCGCAGAGTCAATGGAGCTCCTAATGCGTCGAAGCAAATTTAATCTTCCTGTAGCCTTTTTAAAAACCTTGTCAAAGTGGGTTGCAAAGTTCAATGATTGATCTAGATGTACTCCAAGATATTTGTAACTTAAAGTCCCTGCAATCGATGTTCCATTTACTTCAATTTTCATCTCCTTTTTCTCTGTTTTACCTAGTCGTTTAGCTGTGCCAAAGATCATTGATTCTGTTTTTCCCTTTTTCAAGTTTATCAGTAGTTCATTTTCATCGAACCAGGCTTTTAGGTGTCCCAGGTCATTATTTAGCTTGCCTTCAATTTCATCTATGAAACTGCCTGACACAAATATTACTGTATCATCAGCGTATGTTATGATTTTAGAATTGTGAAGAACAGTGTGAGCCGCATTAAAATGCATTATAGAAACATATTGCCTAGTTATATCAAGAAACAAATTCAATAGAAAAACTGTATACCCTTTATCATCAATTTATCATCAAAACAATGGAAAGCAGTTTTATATTTCCTGTTGTCAGGAAACTGGTTTCTTTTGGTTAGTGAACTTTCTCTAGGCCTAGCCCTGGCTGCAGATATTTCTCCGTTTTAAAGATAGTTTAAAAATTATTTTCATGATTGCTGAAATGTTGTCTTAAAAGTGTCATAGAAATTGCAAAACAGTTGAAATACCCAGTTGGTGTCCATTTGCATACAAGCCTATGTCCATTTGAATTAAAAGGCAGGAAATCATATGTGCATTCAGCAATCAACTTTTAAAGAATTATGGTCAATCTTCAAGCAAAACCCACATTTGAGAAGAAATTTAAGAGAAAGAACACAATTGCTATCAGAAACAGCTATTGCTACAAATTTTGTCTGTACAAACTTAGCTATTGTGATACACAATGCATACAAATTCAATAAATAAAAGCAAATGATAACTTAACGGTGCAAACCGATGACATAATAAAATACTATGCTCTTTATAAACTAATAAAAAATCTAGTCAAAATCATAATTTATTCTCAGACACCTTGTTTTTACAAAGATCTAAAGAAATAAAATAAATATCATAAAGGAAAATAAAGAAAAAAAGGTTTCCTTATTTAAAATGTTAAATATAGTTGCTTGTTAAAGAACAATGTAAGCTATACCAGCTCTTTCAGATGATGTGATTTGTTTCCATGTGTCAGCTCCTTGTTTCCAGTTGATTGCTGTTAAAAATCTGGAGAAAATACCAACTCTTTCTTGCGAGCTTCTTCCTTTTCTTTGTCTTTTTCAGGAGTTATAGCTTGAACTTCAGGAAAAGAAAATTCTTCACTCTCAGAAAAACTTTTATCAAGATTGTCTTCTTCCTTGTCACATCTAGAGCTTGATCCAGTTTTAGTATCGTCTGGTGTTTCATATGCTAATTTACTGCTTTCATTTTTATCTTTTGGAATGCTTTGGTACTGCTGGTCAGTTTCTCCAGAATTTTTTTGTGTCATGTTAGCACTTTCACAAAACTTCTTAATCTTTGTATGCAAATCGGTATTTTCCTCTAATTTGCCATCATCTGACAATATTTCAGTGTTTTTGAATTCTCTTTTCATACCACTGGATTCCTTTTCGTTATCCGTAGCTTGCAAAGGAGGCGATATTTCTTCTTGACTCCCAGATTCACTTAGAATATTTTTTATTTTGACACTTGCATTAGTTTTGGCTACATTGTTGTCTATCTGACCAGTAAGAGCAGCATTCTTAGGTTCTGTAGAATTTTGCTTATCGTTGATGATTTTCAGATTTAATTCCTCTAATAGTTTTGCATCAGACACAACATGCAGAAATCCTTCACATACCATTTTCTGTCTTTTTTCCATTAAAGACCTTCTGTTTGAAAGAAACTGTATTACTTTCTTTATATCATATGCACACATATCTTTAAGCTTTTTTGTTCTTTCTGGAAAGTTAATGTTCATTTGTTCTGGAACTAATCTTGCAAGGGAGGTTAGTTCTTCTTTTGTTGGTGTCCTCTCCATCAATTTGTTTGTTGCATCAATCAGATCTTTGCTTGTTTCATATTCCTTGTGCTTTCCCTGTATAATATCACTGTAATTTATCTTCAAAATACTAAGACATTTTGATACTAAAATCTCTGTCTCAAATATATCAGTAATTGCATTATGCGATTTCATCTCTTTGCTTTGTTGATCTGATACTACAAAAATCTCTTTCTCACTTGTGGAAGATTTCCATTTGTACCTTGAAGCAATGCTTTTTGTCACTATAACTCCAAGGGAATTTGCCAAGGATGACAAACTGTAGCTACCTTGCATTGGAAAAGCTACTAAAGCTAGCTTATATGTATCAACAAGCCTGAACCTAAGGTCATCAAACTTCGCTAAGAACTGCTGTTTGTATCCCCTCACTGTCAAACCAGCATTCCAACTTTCGTCTGATTCACTCTCCAATGTTCTTACATCGCTGTCCAGCCGTTGAAACTCGTTTCTAAGCATTTCATAATCGTACTGAACATTGTGGCCTATCATAATGTCAACATCTGACAACAAATCCAAAATTTCGTTGGCCTTTGTTGCGAACGTTGGTGCATCGCAGAGAAGATCTTCACCAATATGATTTATTCTATATGCTTCAGAGTTCATAAATTTCCCAATGTCTTTGCCAGGGTTTATGTACGTTTCGTAAAGTTGAATTAGTTTTCCGCGATCATCTAACTTGAGACAAGCTAGTTGTAATATCCGATCCTTGTTTACATCCAGTCCGGTAGTTTCCACATCTAGAATCGCAATGATGACAGGTGAGTGGAAGCCTGAAGTAGCATCCATCTTTTAAGAACTAAACTTTTGTACCTTTGCAAATCTCACGTGTTATCATGTTTATGTTCCCTTCTCTCCGTCCAGTAGGTCTGTGGTAATTAGGGTGATAAAAGTTGATTACTTTCCGTTTCCAAGGAAAAGTCTCGCTTCCGCAGAGGACAACACGGGAACGTGACCGGATGTTTGGGGGATGTCTCCACTGAGTGGATGTCTCCCACTGACAGAGCCTCTTTGCCGAATCCTTCAGCAGTGTCAACTTTATGTGCACAGAGAAGAAGGTCAAACCTGATGGTCAGTTGCAAGGTTGGTATTGAATTCTGTTTAATATTTTGATGACTGGTGTATTGCTCCAGAAAGTACAAAAACAAGTGATGATATTTCTACAGTCTCCTTGTAAGTTTTCACTATTGTTTAGATTGATCTGGTCATAGTCAATAAAGGAGGACCTCCTTTCTATTGACTATGATCTGGTTCACGTAAGCTAGGGGTGTGATCTTGCTTTGGGTGAAATCATTAATCTACTTCTTATAAGTTGAAGGTAATGTGTCCATATAAAAGGACTGCGTATACCCAACTTGTCAAGCCACCCATCAAAATAACAGTTTGCATTGGTTAGTATTCTTGCGATGCAAAACTGCTCACATGAAAAGCTAACTTAGCAGCAGGATAGATAAACAGAACGATTGTAATGGCTGGGACGATGACATGAAAATTACATGTTTCTAAAAGCCCCCGCAGAGTCGTCTGCTTAAGCTGGACACATTACCTTTGAGCCTGGTTCCCACTTGGTCGTTTGGGTCGTTTGAGTCGTCAGAGTCGTTCCTGAAAGACACGAACGACCCAAAGAACACATTGGTTTCCACTTGGTCGTTTGAGTCTTTTGAGTCGTTTGTTGTTGATGCTGTTCATTGCTTGCACCATGCATCACTCATTTAATTTTGGCGGCATGCGTGGAAGGAACAATGGTAGCATTTGATAAACAACAACTGATTTTGCAAAGTCAACTATTTCTACCTCTGGTGACTTTGTACAGACGACGATGTTAGATCACTAAATTTCAGTGCAATAGCTTGCCATGATTTGATATTTTTGTATTTATTTTTAAACTTTTTCCAATAATTGTTATAATAGCACTCGTATTTTTGAATTTTTCCATAAAGCTTGCTGTGAAATATTCAGCTATCTTGTTCTTGTTCTAGTCAAACACGCAGTCACAAGAAAATCCCCTATTCTTGAGGAAAAAGTTACTAAAGCGTGGGTCGTTAGAGTCTTTTGAGTCGTTTGTCCGTTTCCACTTGCAAAAATCATTCATGCGTGGGTATTTTGGGTCGCGGAGATAGAATTTTTTTTATCTCTGCGACAACTGTTGTTTGAGTCTTTTGGGTCTTTTTGGTTGTTGGCAGGTATGTTTCCACTGAATCTTTTCAGTCGTTTGGGTATTTTCCAAGTGGGAACCAGGCTTTAAGAATCTTTCTGAACGTCGTTTTTAAAGACTGAACACTCCAAGAAAAGGGTGAACACAACAAAAAAATCCTAAGAACAATCCATCAAATCCCCATTAAGCGGCTGAAAACCCTTTAAGACATTAATTTTGGGGCGGGAAAAGGCCTGATAAGTCTATTACATGCACATAAATCCAAATGAAACTACTGCTAGCAGCATAATTTATAACAGACTTCCAATTTTGTTTTTGTTAAAACCATGCTTGTTTTAAATTCATGTTAAAAACTCTGCATAATTTTTTTTACAAGCAAGTGAAAGCAAACAGAAACTTGGTTGGAATAGCACTTAATTAAATTGCTTAAAAGTTTTAGTTGGTGTGTAATTTTTCTGCCTTAATATGGTTGGGAATACTTTTCAAAATGTAATTTTTACCAATGCCATGCCTTGTTAAAAAATTCAAATGATTTATCACTCTTTGTGCTGAAATATCATGGCCAGACCTACTTGTCTTGCTACCTATTATAATGAAGCAGTACCACATAGTTCTTGCCGTGCAAACCAATCATTCCAGTGCAAGCTTCAGTTGTAATTGGATCTGTTTAAATATACCCAATCTATCAAGCCAAAGACAGTATTTTTAATTAGCTCACCATTCCCCACAGATACAATTTAATAGTCCAATGACTTCTTTACTTTTAGATGATTTCACTTAAAGGTGCCTTGATATCAACAATAATCTTCTATGGTGTTGGTCTCATTTCAATCAAACTATACTTGAAACTTGTACAACATGGTTTTGGTGTTCCCAATTTCAACCATTTCCCAGGAAAATGCCGTGTGATGCCTCAAATGGAATGTGGTTCAGAAGATGTTGCAGTTACTAAAGATGGTTTGGCATTTATATCAAATGGATTGCGAATTATACCAAAATGTGATCATAAACTTCACAAGGGTGGAATTTATTTGTTTGATTACAAAAACCCAACAAAAAATGTTACAAGGCTGGAAATAGTATCAAAAACCATTAATTGGGATGTTTTTGATCCCCATGGACTTAGTTTGTGGGAAAATCAACAGTTTGGCAATGTGATATTGTTTCTCATAGATCATGGCAGTGGTGAAAAGGTACATTTATTTGAATACAAACGGGAGAATAAATGGCAGTTAGTCCACAAAGAAACAATCATTGATGCCTTGTTTGTTTGTATTAATGACTTAGTTGCAACTGGCCCACGCAGCTTCTACATCACAAACTTCATTGCCTTTTGTCATGTTTCACAAGCAGCAGTTGCTGCAGAGTTTTTCTTAAGTTTGCCCACAGGCAACGTTGCTTATTATGATGGTAAAAAGGCAACAGTAGTTGCTAAAGGTCTTTACATGTCAAATGGAATAAATTTGTCCCCAGATGGGCACCATCTTTTTGTAGCAGCTGGTTCAGCTCATCAAGCTCTCATCTTCAAGCGAGACATTGATGACAACACTATTCGACTTACAAGTGAAGTGGATTTAATGACTTCTCCAGACAACATAGAGGTTGACTTTGAGACAGGAGATCTTTACATTGGCTGCCATTCAAACTACCGTCTGCCATTTTCTGAATATAATGGAACATTTGCAGCCCCATCCCAAGTCATTCAGGTCAAGGCACACAATAAAGATTGGGGCAATGTAAGCATAACTGAGGTACTGCGTAGTGATGGGATCAATTTTGTGCGTGGCTCCTCTGTTGCCAGCTTCTATAAAGGCGGACTCCTGATTGGGACAGTATTCCATCGTTTGGCATATTGTGAAAATGTGAAGGTGCACAGTGTATGAAATTCAGCATAAATGACATACACAATTTCCAGTCCATTGTAAATTTTAAATAAATGAAGTTTTTTGACAATAGTTTTAGACTGAAAAGTTGGATGTGTGCAAATTTGCAGTCAAAACAAATATCTTTTCTTATCTCTTCTTTGTACTCTTATTTAAGGCACTATGTCCTGTCAGTAAACCATTCAGAATCAAAAATAGGCTTTGCAGGGTGTTTATGATTGAGAAAAGGTAGAGAATTAGCTGACTGGATATGTAACAATAGATGTATTGTGTATTCTAACAAATGGGAATTTAAATGGCCAGCAAAATGCGTCAGATATAGTGCCTTTAGTTTACCCCATGTGTAAACTGCATGCAGGAAATCTTTTTGTATTAGCTTTAATTTTTTCAGCAATAGGCAACAGGTCTTGTTGGGCGCAAAAAGCAGACACATGATAAACTGAGTACCTTCAATTTTCTAGGTGCTCAATTGATCATCAAAAAATATTATCAAAAACAAAATTTGGTTTTTCACATAAAATTTTTAGAGATCATAAACACACTAGGTGCTTTACCGGTCAAGCTCCTAAAACTTTCTAGGTATGTGGGTAGGTGTTTGATTGAGCTCACGTGCCTCTCCTTGCAAGGCCTGATAGGCAATTACTTTTTCGCACTTTCTCTGTTACAGAGGGAGGTAAGTTACCAAATGCGATAATAAGGTCAAAGTATCTGTCAAAAACTTAAAGTAAATTTTTAAAAGTAAAACAGTATTACTGATTGTTGTGTAGATGACAATGTTAAGGGGAAACAAGTGAAATAGGCCATATTGGAATTGGTAGGTATTGTCAATCTGCTCTATATAATCAACATCTCCCTTTCTCTGATCCACGAAGAAGCCTCTTATTAAGCTCATATTGAAGAGGACAAGTTACACTAAAATGTCTCCAACACTTTTGGTGGAAATCCTCATTTTTTAAACTTTGAAGGCATAAAAGTGTCTCAGTTATGGCAAAACTGATGAAATATGAACTGATCAGCTAGAACTGATGGTGTATTTCAGCCTTAAAAAGCCATTTTTTCAATTCAAGTTAAAAAAATTGTCTAAAATGAAGGGAAATTGGTTGCTTATACCAGAGACTGCTTCCATGAATCTTAGTTAAAAGAAAACTAGAGCCATCTGAGTTGACTTTTTTCATGAAGGCTACAGATATTAGAAAATGAAACACTTGCAAGTACAAAGGTGCCTTTATTTAAAACTAAAAACATGCTAAGCATCAGTGAACTTTAGATAAAGCATTTTTGCAAAACCCTAAGCAAAGGATCCATACAAGATTGCCTGATTTAGCCGATGGAATTTCAATCCTGTTGCTAAAAAACTATGTATTCCAAAGAGCCTCAAACTTTCAAACTGCTACTTGCATAACTCTTAAATATTGCCGAGCATAGAAAATTTTAAAGATTCAAAAACGTTAGAGAGAAATTCTGGCCAGCTGCTACTGCCAATAGTCAAGTTTAAACTAAATGTTTTTACTACCAATAAAATTTGTACCTGATCAGCTGCAGTGACCAAGTTGATTAAAGTAAATGAAAACTCTAACTAAGTATACCATATATCTTATTTTTGTTGTTGTTTTGAGCTGTCTGTTTGTTTTAAACCTTGACTTTGCAGGAATCTTTGAAATGAATTGTATTCTTTTTCTTCATCTAAGTCAATTTCTTCAGTTTCAATCTCATCATTTTCTGAAATATTATCATCATCTAAATGAAGGTGATCAAACACAGTCTGTTCCCTGACAGCAGGTGTTGAAAACAAGTCTACACTTTTTCCTTTCCCAACATCTTTCCTTAATTGTTCTATCTGTTGTTTCCTAATATCTTCTTTCATCTTTAATTTCTCTTCCTTCAGTTTTGCATATTCTGTGGAAAATATCAAACAATTCAACATACTCATACAATCAAGAAGATTTGTATTGGTTCTTATAAACCATAAACTTACAAAAGCTTTTCACTTGGAAACAAGATATATGTTATTTAAGAGTGGACCTATACCTATATTTACCAATATAAACATCAGTTGAACCTTAAACTGGATTTTACTAGGCACACATTTATTAAACAAAGCAATTTAAATCTAAATGTTACGAGGATAACTGTAAATATGAAAATAGTATTGAATATTTGTCTATAAACAAAAATATCTAGGAGCAACCTGCTAAATATAATTTAGTATTTATACTGTGTTTCAAGCAGGCACCGCGCACCAGTCTAAAAGTGGGAGGGCTGAAAAGGGTGTGACCCAAAATTTTTTGAGGACACCAGAAAAAATATTAACAAACAGTCTCATTCAGGTAGGATAACAATTACAATAATTTCGATAACAATCAGGTACGATAATTACCATTAAACAAGACAAAACACCAAGAAAATGAACAAAAAAGAGTTCCCAGTTGAGAAGAACTGATTCTACTTAAGATCGGTGAAAATAAAATTTCCAAAATTGTGTTAGACTGAAATTTCCAAAACAATTTTAACTAATTATTGCAAAAAGGTGGAGGAGGGCTATAGCCCCTGCTAGCCTAATGACTGCATGGTGCCTGGTTTCAAGGTATGCCCAGTTAGGTTTGTTTAAATACATTTGGATCTTTACCAGTTCTAAAAGCATTTGAGATTCATACAAAAAGCAACTTACCGACTTTGAAAACTGTTTCATACTCAACCACAGCCTCATCTACAGCTTTGAAAAAGTCATCAATTCCAGCACCTGTAATAGCTGATAATCCAACAGCTTTTAGGTTTTGATAAAATTCATCAAGAACCAAGCTCATTGACCTTGTCAGATTTGAGGCATAGGATGTTTCATTTGATAAGGCTTCTTGGAAGACTTCAAAGTCTTGCATCCACTCAATAGCAAATCCATGATCAATAATATCAGTCTAGAGCCAAAAGAAAATTGTTTTAATTTATGGTCAATCTATTGTATTCAAGTTCTTGATACTAAAACTAAACTGAATTCACAGATCTTCGCAGAATTGCATTAAGTAGGTAGCATGGAAAGACAACTTAAACAAGTTTTCAATGCAAAATATTTGTAACTGTTAACACTAAAGGAATAGAGCGACACAAAGTTAAATGTTGTTTCATTTGTATGGTGATCTGTCAGCTGGTAATACCTTGATCTGATGCAAAAGTATTTTTCTGTTCAGCCGTACCTTTTGTAGGTGAAACATATTTTTATATAGATTAGTTTTCTAGGCCCCCAAAAAAATTTTGGTGGCTCTAAACTTTTGCAGATGAGGGGGCTTGTGAGGATGATTGCCAGCATAAAATTAAAATATAAGATTTTTTTCTGTGTGCAGTTCCCTTTCTACAAATCTTTATTGTTTAAGAATATCAATGATGTATTTCAACATCAGATAGCTCCCCTCAACTAATGACAACATTTCAATGAAAAACTGACCTTGTTGAGAACAACAATAAATGGTAGTTTTGTTTTATATAATATGCTGCAAGCATACAACATGTTTGACATAAAAGTCACAGGATTGGTGCTCCTTGCTGTGTCCATTACATAAACAACCATTGTTGGAAATGTTGATGCCAGTGCCTCAGTAATGATAGAACCAGAGGCTGACCAGGTGAAGACCTCAATTTGTCCAGGGGTGTCAATAACCACATACCTACAAAATAAAAACATCTGGTTTTTGACAAGTTTAAAACAAAGTACTGACTGAGTTTAATAAAATTACAACAGGATAATAAAATACATTTCTTAGGCAAAATAATGATAACCATTAGCTGGAAGAAATTTGTCACATACTTGCACTCAGAAGACCTTTTTTCTAGATGTTCAAGAACTTGATCAAATTTTGTTGCAAAAAGATTCAATGATGTCATTATTCCTCCATTTGGGCCCAAATTGTATTGTTTCATGACTTCTTTGTATTTGATAGTATCCCTGATGTCAATATTCGCTGGATATGACAATTCATGTACTGCAGGATCCAAGTTTATAACATATGGTGTTTCCTTTTTTGTGTAGAGATGTGACGTCAATCTCTATAAGTACAAAAACTTTATACTCAAAGACATTGTTAAAAGCATTTTCTTTTTTTGATCTCAAAAGACATGTACAAAATGGCAGAAAAAGAAGTAAAGTAAAGCCTTTTAGAAGGGCCTAATTTTTTTATATCAATTCATAACATACTTGCACAAAAGTGGTCTTCCCAGACCCTGCCATCCCGATAACAATGATGCAAGGAGGCATCTTTTTGGAGCCACTATCGCCTGGAGTCATTTTGTCCTCATCTCTGTTCAGTGTCGTCGACTCCGATTTTTGGTTACTTGCTGCGATGCTAGCTTCCGCCATTTTTAAAACAATATGCAACTTGGCGGCAAAATCAAATCGAGGCAAAGCAATCTGGAGCTCACAAAATGGAAGATCCTAGGACGATTTTGGAAGAGAAGCTGCCTGTTGTTTTGGATATTATTCTTACAAGACCAAACCAAATTGTTGATGATACATACATCGAGAAACTCTTAACATGGCTGAATACTATTGCATCAGAGAAGGACAATGGAGACTTTCTTTTGAATCCAAAAACAAACATTTTGCAGTTTCTTTTGTCTGAACCGGTTAGACTATTAGAGTCACCAATTTGCGCGAATTTTGCCCTGAGGCTTGTTGGGCTAGTAGGTGGCTCTTCTTCTGATGCTTGCGAAATGCTTATTGATGACGGAATCCTGGAAAATTTGTTTGGAAGATATCAACTTAATGAGAATCTGTTTGTGAAGAGTGCAGTCACAAGGTTTGCATTTTTCGAAGGCCTCTCATCCATGCTTGGGAATTCATTTGCTTATTCTTGGGTTCTGAAGAAAAATGGTATGTCACATAAAACTTAATGCAATCTGAATTGAATAGAAGATCTAAACCAATTTAACACCCCCAGTTTCTGCCATGTTTTCACACAGACCGTAGACACTTTGCTTTTTGGTATTATTATTATAAAAAGCAGAATAGGAAACCCTATAGCTATTTACTGTAAAAGCTCTATCAAGTCCTCATCTCTATTAAGCACCCCCTTACCAAGCTAAAATTTAAAATAAACCCCCCTCTCTATGAATCCCCCATTTAGCCCCTATTTTCAAACAAAGAAATCATGCACATTGAGTGGGTCTCTTGAGAGAAGGCCCCTGTAAAGGTTTCCTTGTGTGCCTTGGAAGACAATAGGACACTGATGTTCATTCTTTCAAATTAATCCCAAAGCCTTGTGGTATCTTTGTAACATGTTTTATTTTTAATAATAAATAAGACTCTGAAAAGCCCCCTCTCTTATAAGCCACCTCTCTTTTAAGCACCCCCTTCTAGGACTGAAAAAAAAAGTTTTTTTAACATGTCAAATGCTGACCCTCCTTTGTTTGTCTGTTTGAATGTATTTTAAAAAACCTTTCTAATTTCTGCATCTCACAATGAGTGGTGCTTTGAATCTTTTTCAGCTCTCTCTGCAGAGTATGGCAGTTCTTGATATGTGTGAACACATGTATGCACAATCATTTCAGCCACATTTTTCATTCGAGCCATCTTCTTTACCAATGCTTTATTGCACTGTATTATGTTTGTTTCTACCTAGCTTTCAATTGAAACAATATTGTTTTTTCCTGATAGGGTTTGTTTGCCATGCTACAAAAGCATTCACAGACTCCAGTTTCTACGTCTCTGCATCTGCAAAGAGGTTTTTAGCAACTTTTCTGCTAGCTGCAAAAACATTTGATAGCAAATTAGATGATGGAGGTAAAGACACTATCTTGAAAGCCATTTCAATAGAATATAAAAAAGCTTCTTTGAAGGACAAGCAACAGTATCTAGATTTGGTTTCTCAGATTTTTGACAGTGATATGGCAACAGCCATCCAACTTTTGGAAAGTTTTGGTGGATTGCAGTCATTTATGCATCATTTGCATTTAAAACGGAAAGGATCAAAACTTCTTCAAACAGTCACAGAAATCTGCTACAAGCTTTTATCTAGAGGATGGTTAGTATTTGTATTGAAAATTGCCTCTCAACTTATATATATATAAATATAAAATTGATCAACTGAAAGTCTAAGTAGATTTGCATATGTTTGTCATTAACCTCGAATAACTATAATATAGTTAGCAAGTAAATTGAGTACCAGAATGAAAATGAAATCTCAATTTATTTGCTAACTATATTCTTGTTATTTTGGATAAAGTACCACACAGAACGTACATATTTAATTGCCATTGACCTTGGTTAGTTTTTTTTCTCCTCTGGTGGTTTAATCAATTAGATCAGATAGCAGTAATAAAACCACACACACATTCAGGTTTTTAACAGGGACACTTGCACAAAATTAGGGCAGGAGGGGCGGTGTTGGTGCTGAGGGCAAATCATTTAATTTTTCTATTAACATAATCAAGCATTCCTAAGTGGGAGGGGGTTGAGGGTGGGGTAACATAATAAGATATTAACTTGAATATGTGCCACCCATACAGCTGGGTTTTTTACCACCAAAGATTCTAAACATAAAGAAAATGATGACAAAATTATCCATAAATGAAAATGGTTATTAAATGGCCTGTCACTCACTATTTACAATATTTGGTTTTATAAACATCATTGGCTGTTATAAATGGGCTGGTTGTAAAATTTTGATTGCCCGCCAAGTTTTTATACCGATTTATCCTCCTTAGGTTCCTGGAGTACTTCTGAGGGTACACATCTTTTGTTTATCATTTATCATCTTTGATGCTTTCCCTCTTGTGGCTGACCTTGTCACAAACAAACTTTTCATTCTCTGCATTTTCATGCTGGTGTTATCATCTTTCTAGTATTTTCTTTTAGATATCAACATAAGGAGAGTAGTCAAAGTGGTCATCATATTTCAGGGCACTTCTTGCCCCCTCTGCACCTCTTCAAAGAGGGCAGCTGCCCCTCCAGACCCCTCAGTGTAGGCACCCCTGGTTTTTAAACAGTTGATAATTCAACTTCTACTATAAAACTCAAAAGGATAAATCTAGCCATGTTGTTAATCCCAAGCTTCCAAATAAGGCCTTTGCAATTATTAATAAAATCCATTCAATGAATTTTAAATGTGAATTGATTCATCAAAATTGGACAATTTTTGTCATATTCATTTGCAATGATAGATTTTTAGATCTGATTTTTATTTCCTTACAGTAAATCGCACCCTGGACATGTCTTTTCCAAATCTTTGGTAGATGCAGATGAAGATCTGGAAATCATAGAAATTTTGCTAAGTGTTGCAGTTAGTATGGCCAAGGAAGATGTTGGCAATCTGTTTTATTTCCTAACAAAGACAATATGCATTGAATTGTAAGTTTATATCTGTTATGTATTTAGGCATACAAGATAATGTTGTCTTGATTTAAATGCATGTTAGATTATTGAGATAAAGCTGTCTCACATTCACAGAGGATTGAAATAATTAGTGACCCTGTCTTCTGTTGTTTGCCTCAAGTCAAGGGTGGTTGATGATTATAATATTTCATCATTTTAGAAATACACTACATCATTGGAATGAGTTGGCTCTTTGTCTTGTTCTGTCTGGCATTCTTCATTGGAAAGTTGACACCCTAACAATAACTTCTAATTGGTTTTGTGAGGGTAAATGGGAGTATGCAGGGTTTCAATATGTAAGTACAGTTTTAAAATATACGAGTTCAATCAGAACACTAGTCAAATAAAAATCTTCAGAAAATAACTCGTTATCCTCTATAGAATTAAATGGTTGATAAAGGAATTCATAAAAATCTGCAGACTGGCTTGTATCCAAAGCACTATTGGCTTGTACCCCTATTGGCTTGTATCCAAAGCAGGAGTCTTTTAACTGTTTCTGAGACAGCACACCACCACACTAAAGGGATGAAGCTATCTGATATCTGCTATCCGGCCATACAAAAACCCCAACTGTCTTCCTGAACTATTTTAAGTGCAATTCATTCAAAACTTCACTAACAGTTACTAACAGGCAGGCAGATAGACAAAGCCAAATGCTGACTAAGAAAATTTCAGTCATGTTTGAAATTACTTGAGTTGACATTATTGAATCATATTTCGAGCTGAAACAGTAAGCTGGGGGTAAATCTTTACTATTTTAGGTTTTAGGTCAAACCTTTTTCAGTGAGTTGATATACCTGCTCCTTCATGAGATTTCTGAAATTATCAAATTTAATAGCAGCTTTTCTTTTTCTAGTCAGAGCTTTCTATTCGACTAACGAAGGACCTTAAATCAATCATGGAAAAACATTTGATAGAGAAAAAGGTGTGGAAAGAGTGTCTTATTTTAACAATGGGTGCATACAATGAACTATTTTCTAAGGTGAGAGTTGTATCTTTTAACTTTTTAGTAACATCTAGTCTGCTAACGTGCCCAGTTTATCTTAAACTGCCATAGATCGGTAAAAATTCCTTGCAATTTTCAAGTTAGATAAGACAGGCCATTACAAAATGTTTCTTTACTCAAATTGTTCACAGTACATGGAGAGCCTTTTTATCAGTTCAAAAAGATTGCGTTCTTACGACCAAATAGAGCTCCGTTATCTATAAGTTTTTGTGCCAGTGTGATTCTAGCTACGAATGACGCAAAACCGAAAGATTGGGGGATATAAAACAACAGCATATCCCTTGCAACATTAGGAATAAAACTCTCCTCCTTAGAAAATCGCCTCCTCTGTCTCTAAGATAAAAGCAAAGACTGCATCATGCGATTCTGTTATCGGGCTACATTTACTGGAAAACTATGCTCCGATGCTTTATACTCTGAAGAGTGTCAGTTTTCAGCAAGTGCACTTGTCAAGTAGAAAATTGTCATACGTATGCAAAACTTGTCCGTGTAGATGACTTGACAAGTAAACTTGAAAAATTTGACTCAATTTCAGACCCTTCTTTTCTCGCAATTTCTTGTAGGGGATTTCCCACACACGAATAAACGTTTTCGCTAAAGGAGCCAATTCTTTGCAAAAAATTGACACGAAAAACGTGCTGCATCAGAAATCCGAGGCTAAACTATAAACTCGGCTGGCCAAAACGATTGTCAGATCAGATTGTTTGTCAACGAGACTTGTTGTCTTTCTAAACGAGCATTGTAAGGAAAAAATGTCAAACAAAGCTTTTTGCTAATCTACACTGGCAAGGAAACATGTCACAGAAAATTATTTGCCAAGGAAAAATTGCTCGTGTAAATTCGGGTGTAAGGTAAGCATAGATTGTGGATCGAATGCAATGTGGCAGGAAGAATGGTGCGTTTGATTGGTTTCTTGATTTTAGCCAATCAGCAGCCGCTAATCTCTCACCTAGTTGATCCCCTGTTTTAATAACCTTATCTACGCAAAGGGCTATACACGAAACCTTTATGTATAATGAACATATTTAGGTAGCAGTTGCAAAGATGGGCTGGCAACAATCATCTGCATAACAAGTTAAAGCCTTCACGATATAAGTAGAATGCCACGTTTACTCGGGCACGGTTGCGTACCGTTGCGTTAGCATTCCAGATTTTGGAACAAGAAATCAGATAACTGTACACAGGGGTAAAAAAACGATTAAGTACTATTTTTTTACTGTTTACGCCACAGCGAAATCATTCCATTGTTCATTACAAAAAGTTAAACAAAGAGTTCACCAATGAGCATGTCCCTATTTTCATATGGACAATTTCAGCATTTAGCCAAATTGTCTCGGAATCGTTCCGTTCCCTTTCACCTTTTCTTGTCACTTTTGAAAGCGTTCCAATATTCGAAGTGGAACGGAACAATGTAGTGCGTTCCCGTGTGAACCCCTTGGCGTTCCACTTTTTGGAACGGAACGATATTCAACGGTACGCAATCATTCACATCGAAATTTACTCAAAGAACGCTTTTAATACTTTTCGTAGGTGGTGAGCATTCAGATTTATACTTTTTATAATATATCTTTTTCTGAGGAGTGTAAAGCTCTGAATATCTTTGGAAATTAATTTGCATATTTTCAAAATAACATTTTATATTTCAACAGGCTCAATTTTACTAATTCCCAATCAATTTTTTATTTTGTTTCATTAGAGCATCAAAGAGTCCTGTAGCAAGGAAGGGATGTCGTTGGTAGAAATGTGGACACAGTTTCTCTCTGACCTGATGGTGATAACCCCAGCTAAAGCAAAGGGAGACCTCCGGCTAGAGCTGGATGCAGAACTCGTTGCAGCTTGTACTGGGTGCAGAAACTTGGCGTATAAATGTGCAACAGCTATTGAGCAGATCTTAATCAATGACTGGTTTTCAGGTAGACAAGATATTTTGATAAAAACTTTCTACTTTGATGTTATCTTATTGATACCTCTGTTCTCTACCGTTTCGTTGTAGGGCAGTACCTTATTAGGCATTTAGGAATCTGGTCTGAACCGAATATACTGGATCATTTATGCAGTCAAGCCGGAAAACCGGGACATTGCTTGGTTTTACTGTACTAAAAATTTTCAAAATTAATTGGAGAAATTATTAAAAGGGAAAAATGAGAGGGAAATGTTATAGATCTTAAAATCTTCCTGCTGTCTTATGATGCTAAAAAAATATAATCTATATTATAAGTAATTTTTCATTAAGAAATTTAATAATATGAAAAGAAATATTTTTTGTTAAAGAATGTATTGTTACCTAATTTTTTACTAGATACTTGTTACCAACAAACAGTTAAGAAGCTCTGTTTACTACCCGAAAAAGGATTTGCTACGAAACCTCTCCAACATCTTATTATCTGTCTACTTCAGTGGCTTTTTTAAAAGGCAGGACCGTCTTTTGAAATTGATGAACTCTTCTTGCAAAGAACGACGGGAAGAAGCTGCTTTCTTTTTATCGTAACCAAGAACGATGTTAACTTTCACACTTCTTGATTGGTGTTGAAGTTTCACTGCTGTTTGCAGCATTATTAACTATCAGAATAATGTATTTTTGGTCCACTGTTTGATCTATTCCTCTTTATATCTAAACTTATATTGCTATCTACAATTCCCTTTGTACTTTCAAATAAAACACTTAAAAATCCAGTACATTAAAGGCAAAAAATTTCGGACGTTAATATTTTCGGACATTTGAGGCGTCCGGAAATTTTAGCGTCCGAAATTTTTTGTCATCCGAAATTTTTTGCCTTTAATGTAGTTGACCAAATCTCAGAATTAAGACTGGCCAGAACCAGTTTTTCAAAAGGTCAGTGATTTTATCCAGCCTCCAGGATAAACGGTACACCCCTAGTATGTTGAAATAAACTTCTATCTACCCTATTTTTCTAACGAGTTTTGCTTCCTGTTTGTAATGATTGATGAGGGTATCTTGTCAATGGATCAAGATATTTGTATTGGTTTTCTCTTGTTGCATTTGTCATGTTATAGTGCTTTTTTAAAGTTAACTTTAATTTTCATTATGTTCCATCCCAAGGCTTTACTGCTCAAACAAAGTTCAAAGTCATCAACGCAGTAGTCAAAACTATAAATGATCAAACTTTGGATACCCAGGTAATCCTTTTATGTGAGACGCACAACTTAGTAATGTAGAGAGAATGCATTAGTTTCTATTGTATTTTGCTATTAATGCTAAATAGGACCCGATGAAATTTTGTTAAAGATTTTATGTTCTTTGTACCTACAAAGCCCAACCCCATTATCAGTCTTACCTTGCCAAGATATTGGTGTTTGAAATGAATGATCTGCACTTATACGAATGAGCAGATGCGTGATACTGATTCAAATACAAAAGAGATACTCTTTAAGACTACTTTTTGTTCACTTAACTTCAAGATATATTTTCTCTTGTTATCTTAAGAAACAATTGGGGCTTTATAATATGACCCTTTCAGTCTTCGTTTTTGACTCAGTTGAAAAAAATCCATCCATAGAAAATTAGGACTCTGACACTTGGAACAGAACCTTGGATTGTAACACTACCTTCCGTTGTTTTCTTATTTTCCGTTTATTTCTGATTATTCTCGAAATTTTAAACACCACGTAATATCAAGTTGAAAAATTAGATAATGCCCTTGAAGGCAAGGGCCTGAATTGCAACAGTTGAATATGCCCTTGAAGGTAAGGGTCTTAATTAACCAGATTTTTTTACATATATTTGATTACCATGTCACATTAGCATAGCAAGAATGGTGACTTCCTTCTTGTTTGCTAGAACCCTTTCACATGGCTTTCTAATGATCTGCATAAAGAATTCTTCATTCAAAGTCATTACTTTTTAGACACTTTCTGCTGGCATCAAGTTATTTTCATGCCTAGTTGATAAAATTGATGATAAAATAACAAGTGAAGCGATACAGGGCCACATGGAGGCAGATTCATCTATAAGCTCAACATGCGAAGAAGATCATTGGTTTGCGTTGTGTCCAGATTTACCAACAGTTTTACGAAAGTTGATTATTGATAACCGATGGGAGGTCAGAGACTCCACACTTGACATGATTTCTGTCTTAGTCACAAAAGCCAAAGGTTAGTTACTTTATTTTTACTGGAATTTCGTCTCTTGCTGTGATCAGTGTTAGGATTTTTTATTTTTTTCCAATATTGATGTTTCCAGTTGCTTCAAAAGTTTTATTATTCAATGTTATTTTATTTTGTCCCATTCAATTGGTGCCAGCCTGAAAATAAATACTATTTTCTAGAATGTAGGAAAAAATTATTTTATAAACCTGGTTTCTAGGAATATTTCTCTGTGTCAAACAATTTTTCCAAAGATGCTAACTTTCAGTTGCAAATTAGCAGTAGATATTTAATGCTTCACTCAAAGTTTGAAACAGAATTGAAAACAAGTTTTGCGTTTTGGATGTTTAATTATTTTGAGAACATATGCTATACCAATAGCAACTAAAATCGTTTACTAATCTGAGACGAGCAAATAGTCAATGAAAGTATATGCATCAGCATTTAAAGAAATAACGAAGAGGGGAACA
The DNA here is from genome assembly GCF_013076305.1 of Rhopilema esculentum. The sequence goes on from NW_027019762.1 coordinate 3,732,859, forward strand.
ATAATAGAATGTACATTACAAGCAAAATAAATATGGTGAGAATTAGAATCTGAAGTACTATGATTAGAATTAGAATATGGGGTCTAAAGTACTTCCCCAGGAAATTAAATTTTTTTTTGAATCCATGCAAAATAGAGAGAAGCCAACTCGTTTCTAGGTATGTTGAACCAGGGCCACATTGCCCTTATTAGGTAGAACAATCGTAGATCTCAAGCAGTTAGAAAATAGACTTCACAGGTATGCTATTCTGGTATCCAGTTTCCGGTTGTCTGCCTCTTATGCATGCACGTTTCTGTGATTTCGATGCTGATGTGTTTACTTTAGTATGATTACGTTTTTTGCGCATTTGATCAGCTTGATTACAACCAAAACAATTGTACATTTACATGCTAACTGTTACTTATTTCTAGGTAATATAATTAGGTTTTTACTGACTTTGTTTAATGCATTTTGCCATTGCAGAAACAGGGGGAAGTGCTCTTTTTTCTTTGTAACAGAATGGGAATTTTGTTTTGATTATAATGCTTTTTGGTGATTATGATTATGATGCGAATCTAATCTCATTTTAGGGGACGAGTGTTTGTGTGAATTTTTGTTGAACCACCAGTTCTGGTTAGAATCATTGCCGTCACTTGATGCCGATGAAAGCTATTTACGGGCCACTACTGTCCGCTTCATTGGAATTATTCTAGAGAATCAAAGAACAAGATTAGCTCTGTTTAGTCATACTGAATTGGTGAGCAATTATACGTAGGATAAATTTTTATGATGAATCTTAGATATATCTAGTTTTACTTTGTGTAATCCTCTTTCACTTTCCTAGGTTTAGCACAGGTAGGAGCTATAATCGAAATAGGGGCTATATCGAAGATTGTTTTGGCTCATTCTGATCATTTTCAATAAACTTTTCATTGATTTTAAGAGAATAAACTTCCAAAGAAATTATTTGATACTTATTATGGTGTTTTCTCTGTAACTGAAGTGGGAAATCCGATTTGCATTTATTGTTCTACAAAGTTAAATTACAGATATTTCGGAGTTTCTCCAACGCTACAGAGAAGCGGTAATGTTGCCTCCACCTTTTTTGAGCAACGTTGGTAACGTTTTCCCCAGTATAGGGCGCCCAGTATACGGTCGAGCCCTAGTATAGGGATGGTCAATCAAGATTGTGTTCTAAATATTTCAAGACACGGCGGCTTCTCGGCCAGTTGATATTCAGCCATACATTGTCAGCAAGCGTCCATGTTTAAAAACCGTATATGAAGGACTTTCGCGAAGCTCACCGCTATTAAACAGTAACAAAACTAAGCCAGCTTTATTCCTTCAACTTACAATAAAACAAAATGCGGACCTCTGTACCTTTTCGTGTAAATTATGCCCTTTATATGATCAATAATACCATTAAAATTTATACAAAATATAAATTTTTTAAAAGTTGTGTTAAATGTTGCATTGTTTCTGACGATTGACTTGATTGACTGGTGATTTTTATGAACTAGAAGTTAGAAGAAAAAAGGTATCGCTATGACCTCAAGGTCGCAAGGGGCCCTATACTAGGGGAAACATTACCAATATGGTTGCCTGATTCAGCGTCACATGGTATCATATTTTTCTCTTTTTTCAGAACATGATTTTTGAGAAATTGTTGGTCATTTTTAAAGAGGATGATGAAGCCTTCCCGAAAAGAAGCTTGATGGAAGCCATGTACAGATGGCTAGATTTGGCTGAAGTGGAAAAGATCTTGCTCTATTATGGAAGTGAGTTGACAGGGAAAAGTGAAACACAATTTGCAGCCAAGTTATGTGACTTGATTTTTAATCTGCTGGATATTTCCTACAAGAGCTTTGATTGGGAGGTTAAATTAAAAGCTGTTCAATGTTGGTTGAAGATTTTAAAGATGCCCTACAAAATATCGAGTGACTTTAGCGATAATTCGCCCACAGATACACATATTGGCGTTTTACCACTTAGTTTACTTTGCTCAAAGAATGGTGCAACAAATTTGGTCATATTTCTTAATGATTGTGATCAGCTTGTGAGAGAAGCTGCTCTAAAAACTCTACAATATATAAGAGAAAAGGAATTGCATGCTTCAAATGCACCAATCACAAATAAAAAGGTGATTGAATCGTGTTATGATATCGAGACCATTGGAAACATAAGTTTTTCTTCAAGGGAAGAATTTATAGCATTCCTTGGAAAAATTGACTTTCAGCTTTTGGCTCAATCAATAAAACTTGCAGATGAAAGCGTTACGAATAACCCATTGTCATTATTAGATGACATAATTTCTGCTGCAAAGAACAGTGATGATAACCTTTTAGATTGCTATTAATGAAATTGCTGTTGCATTGAAAGCGCGTTTCCTGTAGCAGGTTGCAGTCATTATGATGAAATTCTAGATAAACATTGTCTTTAAATTGAGACAAACAGTTTATTATATATAAAATTTGCCCTGTTTACTTTAAAAGGTGGAGAAACAGTTTCTATTGTATTCTTGGTCGTTTCTAAATTGGCTGCTTTTACGTAGGCAATCTTTTGTCATCAAGTCTTTCTATTTATACATGCGGTTCCCTCACATCATTTGGCCAGGCTAATGATTGCCCTTATAAGAGTAATTTTGCCCTGGACAAAACTACTGTTTCGTCTAACTTGTTTAACCTCTAACTTGATTGAGAACAATCTTAGCTCATTAAGAATTCCTAATATTGGCATAGACCCCCCTTATTGGCCCCATTCACACTACTCCTTTTTTGTATAGTAGCAGACCGAAGTGTATCTCTCTTCACCTTCATTCACATCACACTGCTATAGATATAGAGTCAAATTAGAACACAACAAAATGAAACCACTTTAAAGGAAAAATCCAAGTGGATGTGAACACTACAGATCCATTATCCAAAATACAGATCAAAAGTATGACAATCCATTATTTTTCATGCGTTTTGTTTTCATTGACTACTAAAAACTGCTAAAAGCTTTTTGAACAACTGATGGCAATATTTTTTGGCCTATATAAGGTAGGGAATAAGATCTCAAATCTATTTAGCAAAAAGTCTGAGTTCCCAGGGGACTGTCTTAACGGGATTCAACTGCATATGGTTGATACTTAGAAGAGTGATCACCATTGTAAGCTTGTTGACCTGGACAGTCTGCAACCATTGAGTACTTTTTTCATGCATTGTCCTTGTAATAATCAAATGCTTGCAGTAGTGTTTCTAAAAATACCTCTAGCACTAACAGAAAGCAAACCAGTGTAGTTGTTGCAAAATGATAAAATGGTAGACAACAGATATTGGTTCTTTTGCAGTCATATAACAAAAAACTACTTCATAATAATACCCTTGATGCATATGGTACACGTACCAGTGAAAATCTACAATAAAAAGATTTTTAAATCAATAGTTTTTCAATGGCCAATTGTATGGACTGAATTTGTGACTTCAGCTGTGAGCCTTCATTAACAGTAACAGCACAGCTAATTACAGGTCTTGAAACTCCAGTTGCTCTTCCAAGTGCTTGTTTTGAACGAACAAAGACATACGGTACATTCTACAAAAAGACAAGAATTCCATCATAGCGTACAATTTTGGCTGGCTCATTATGAGTATGGGTTCTGCAAAACTAAACAATGACCAAAAAGCAAAATGTTCGAAGAATAAAAAACTCATGGCAGCAACACAGCTTAATGGGATACAAATGAGTCTTTAGGAGAAGTAGGTAAGGTAAGAGGAGCACTAATATAAAAGCAGCAAAAAATTATTGAAAAGTTGTCTATATTTTTAAATACAACCTATTTAAATACAACAGTCTAAATAATAAAGACTTTATTATATTCTTAAGTATAAAGTTTGTACTTTATTACCTTATCTTCACAAAGCAAAGGCAATTGAAGCAAGATTTCAAGTGGTTCTGTATCAGCAGCCATGACAATAAACTCTGCAACTCCTCTGTTCAAAGCCTTGATTGCTACAAAAAACCAGACACATTTTATGACAAACTCATTACTTTGTAAACTTTATTAACAGTTTAATAAAATTGAAACTGATACACAGCTTTTATATCTTCAGAACCACCATTGCTTCCCAAGCCAACAATAAATTAGGTGTCTATTCTTTCTTTAGTAACAGATATCCATTCAATTCCATCTGAATGAGTCAGCATGAGTTTCAAATCTCTAATTGGTAAATACAGCGGATATACCCCCAAGATGAAAGGAAACTGTAAACAAACACCAACGAAGGCCACTTTTATTCATTTTAGCGCTAACCACTAAAATTACCCGGTGTAAAGATGACAATTGCCTAAAGATGTTGATTGCCGAAAGATGATGATTGCATTTCTACGCTATTCACTGCAAACATTTATCTTAAAATACCCTAAGGTGAAAGAAAAAGTTGAGAAGCGAAATGAAATACTGGAAAACATTTATCCAAGAAATCTACTTGAACAGCTTCATTCGAAAGTTCCTTTTTGTTGGTTGATCAGCTTTGTACTAGACTTGAGTTGATTGGATACAGTGACACCAGCTTTGAGGAGATCTGGTCACATTGGCACATAATATCCTTCTCTATTAAATCTCTGAAAAGTTATTTATTAGTGCCAATGGTGCTAGGGGCACAGGGGTGCATGTAATATTACCAAACCTAATGAGTGCCCCTATAATTGTGTTGAAGTAGTGACAATTTTTTCTAGGGGGCATTCCCCAGATGCATCTAGTATGTTTTACAACCTGTTAAATTAGTCTGCTTTTTGCATCTTGAAAATAGGCTGATGCTTCACCCCTTCCCTTAAAAAATAACATCTGATCCTTATGTCCATCTTCCCTTGCTAACAAACAGTTAACAACTTCTTCCGAACATACTCACTTTCGTTGGCACCTTTTTTCAATTGTTTGTAGTTAGATGCCTGTTGCACTAGATCCAATATTGTTACTGTTAATTGTGGATCAGCCAATGGATATGCCTTTGGATTAACTTCTTCTTTGGCCTAAAATGAATCAAGTATTAAATGAAAGCATGACTGTCACAGCTGGTGGAAAGAAAACGAGACCTATATAGTTGGGACATGTTTGTTTTTCAGCCAAAAATGTTAAAAATACAATGACATTATCCTTATCATGCTGGGACTTCTAGCAAAGTGCAAGAGTAAAGAATGAACGAGCCCAATCTGGAACAATCACTGTCATTATCTTGTTCACTGGCTACAATAGATCGTTCATTTATCCCTTGTACAGGCATTTATTTATGGATTTTCATTTGTATTTTCATTACAAAAAACATAGGTTTTAGGACAGCTACACCTATTTTCATGTAATTTAAAGCATCTATTTCACAAAGATGGCCCTTACCTTAGAACATGAAGAAACTACTAACAGTGAAAGCAATGTGTTATAAAAGAGATTCTAAAAAAAACGAGCACATTTAAAATTAACCTAATTATGAACAAACAATAAAAAGCTGCAACCCAAAATCAATCAGATGTGTTGCAAGAGGTGTTCTCACGTTCCCAATGACAAACGTTCCCAAAGATAGCTTTCTTTCGAATGAAAAGACATTTTATTTACTTTACATTGAAAATTCATGCTTGACTAATGAATAGGTACAACGGCGCTTACAACATTAAACTACAAAGTATGTATGTAGTATGAGGATCATCTTGTTCAGTATGAAAAAGTTGGCTAGGCCAATTTCCAAACATCGATTCATTGCATTACTATTTTGTAAAAGGCTTGAAAATTTACAGTCTAGTTCCCTTGGTAAACTATAGAGTAACTTACCATTTTGATCACTTTATATTTGTCTATGTGGATACTTTTATCACCTCTCCGCTTTCGTAGCTTCACTGAGGAACAGATTCTTCAATGTAAAGAAGGAGCACATGTGTATGGCTGTGCATCATGGGAAAATGGTTTCTATACACAGGGGTACAACCATACTGCATAACAACAAATATGGCGTCTGGTGAAGGGTCAACACTACATCGTTCTGTATTTCTCGTCATGGTTTCTGGGCAAATCGAAACAGCATGGGTAAATTTTTCTTTTGAATTAAAGTTTATTGCATCCGAAAATCTTTTCCGCTTTTTTGTCCAATTTAGAGCAATGTATACTTTAGTCCGCCTATGCAAATTAAATTAATCATCCTTCCTTACTTAAGTAATACTTATCAATCTATTCTAGGAAATGCTCCCAGTTTTTTGACAATAAAACAGTCATGTCTATCTATTTTGTATATTAATGTAGTTTTTTATAACTCTAAATGTTTACATGTCGTTTTCTTTTACTTTTCAAACGTTTTCAGACTTGATTTGTTTAGCTAAATGAACAGGCTCATTTTTTTCATTTACACAGTTTCCAGAGTTTGATGAGCTTTACTGCAAATATAGTTTTGTTTATGGTCAAGACTGGGTTATTACAACTGTAAGTAATTAAAATTTTATTGATTTTGCTGTTTTTTTTTCTTTGTCTGCTTCTTTTTTCAATGTTGACACGTAATGTCTAAATTACTAACTAGATGTGCACAGATATTTGTTAACCCTAAACACGTGGTTTAAGTTAAAAATAAATATCGAAGTTTGAAAGTTTCTAATCCTGTATGTCAATTTTAGCCCTGTAGAGTCTGTGTCACTTTTTATGTATTCCCAGAAAACTGCTGATTCCTGGAAGTAAAGTCATTCTTAATGGGGATTTTCTTTCTTACTTCTCTTGATGTTATCTTTTACCAGATAATTACGTGAATTTAAAAAAGAATTGACTTTATTCATTTGTAAGTGAGCACATTGATAAAATATCATCACAAAGTACTATTCTGACCGCCTCCTCCAGTTACTTAATACTCTCTTTATATACCATACTGAATAACTTAAATTGATTGTTTTCAATCAAACAACTCTATTGTCATTAAACTATTATAAGTGAATTAGCACAGCTTACACTCTGCATTTTTTTATTATCTTCCAACTCTTTTAGGGACATGAAGGTGGCCTTTCACAAATTGCAACCAAAAGTCCTGATGAGAGACAGCTATTCGTTTGGAATTTTCCTCTAGATGTTACTTTTAAGAGCACCAGCCCATTTGGATGTATGAAGTTGATCATTTGTTTTCATTTTGCTGTTTCCATTATTCCGACAGTGTAGCCAAGAGCAGTGACTTTTATAGTTAGAAATCCTTGTAATGAAGGGTGGTAACTCATTGGAGATTCTCTAAAACCCACCTTGAATATCTAGAATTTGTACAGCAGAGCTAAAGATATAAAATCTAAAAAATTGTATCTGGTTATATGAAGTATTTTGTAAAAGATCCCATGACCCTTAAAAGCAACCAGACAATACCACTATAATGAGAAACTTTCATCCTAAGAAAGTTTAATTGTATTATTCATTTCACAGTTTGGTTGAAATCAACCTACTAGTTTTTAGTTATCTTTCTTAACTTTTTCCAGGGCCACAGCTGGTTGTTAGTTGTTATGGTCAAGATTCAGTCAGAGGTTATGATGTAGTAAGAGGCTATGGTGCTGTTCATGTGCCAATATCACCTGGGAGGTTTGTGTGACCTATTAGTTAATTTTGTAAACTATTTTCGTTTGCTTTGCTGTTTTCCTCCTGGCTTGTTGCAGGTCTTGTCTTATTTTAATCCTCAATTTTTGTACATTTCAGTCATACAAGAGAAATTTCCATGTTTGTCCCAGAATCATCATCAGCTTTTCAAAAATTTACAGGGTAAGATTTAACAAAATTTGATATGTTTAATTTTTGCAGCTGTTGTATAGTTATATATGTCATTAGTAGGGGAGGCCAATATCTTGCCATTTGAGAGACCCATCAGACCAGATGATGATCTATATGAGCACTGAATGATTTTCAAAATTTTTGCTAAATTGCCGAATCATCAATCTAATTTGAAAAAGTTTGAAAAGTAGCTTTTGTCTTCAATAATTTATACCAAGTTTGTCTTCAATAATTTATACCAAGTTGTTTTTTGTAGGTTTTACTCAACTTCAGAATAAAGATTTGTACTAATATACTAACACAATCACCTCATGCCAAATGGGCCTCATATTTTTTCTTAGAAACAATTTATCAATGATAGACAATCTCAAAAGTTATGATAAAAGTTTAAATTAATTCACAACAACAGAGGACCAGAGCTAACTGCCACCCAGCATTTTCAAGTAACAATTGCTTCTGAGGTTTAGCCTATATGCAAAAAATTCAGTCTGCCATGTGTTTAGTGAATTTTTACTTGATATGTCTTTAAGACTGTGACCAATTCCTTTTTTTAAAACTTTTTTCTGATCAACAACATATCAATATATTTTCAATATTCTTATCGTTTTAACTAAAACAATTCCTTACACTTAGCCAATTCCACTGATACATCTTCATTCAGCTTCTGCAGAGATTGTTCTTCGGTATATTATTCAATAAATGTAAAAGTGAATCAAAAAAACAATAAGTTACATTAGTTTTTTTTTTTGATTTCCCTGGTTTTACCTGTACCATGCAACCGTGTCTCTCAATCTATAAATTTCTTTTCATATCAGTAAGAGAATATTTTAAAATTGTATCACATTATAAAAAGGGATACATGATCAAACATTATTGAAATCAATTTTACGTATGATAATTGTGTGTGCCTAAACTATGAAATATCCAATGAAAGTATTCGTCCTTTTGTATTTAGTTGGATCTCTGGGAGACGACCAGAATTCATAGACCCACAAGTAGTTGCACAAGGAGAAGGAAGAGAAGGTTTGAAACATGTTTCTTCAAATGTGATACTCTGTTTAGTTTTAAATGCTTTACATATCTCAATCCATCTTTTATCTCTGCTTTGATTCTTGGTAGAAATATGAGACCTAATGTCATTTTTAAGCTGCTATCCGGAAGTGTTTTTGCTATTTAGTGACAAGAGTTCGCTCGCAAGGAAAGGTTCGTGTCAAGTTCAATATCATCACTCGAGATTTGAAAAAACTTGGCTATGATACAGAACCATCAACAGTGGCTCATCCATTTATCCCTCCTGCATCAAGCGACAAAGTGCTTCGAGGCGAACCTGGTGATTAATACAAGGCTTTTAGGGTAAATTCATTGGGTTATCTCTAAATGATCAAAGTCTGAGAGCTGTAGGATCACCACTTTTGGCATCCGTGATGTTGCATATTAAAAGCCTGGCTCATAGGGAATGGATTCAGCGATTTGAGTATCATGCTAATGGGCAATATGGAATTATGCTTGGGACATCTATCGAAGCATAAGAACAATAAAACGAACATATTAGCTTTCTTGTAAATATCTTATTCTAAATATTTGAAAACTTAAATTTCTAACTGTTCTCGATAATAGAGATATTTTGACGACTCTCAAAGTCTTTCTTTAGTTTGTTGTGATACTTCTATTAAATGTCTATGTGACTATAGAAAATATGCTTTGATGTATAGGACAGGACAGTTTTAAGTAATAACCCTGAGTTTCACGCTAAATCCGATCAAAAGGCAATCGTATACACCTATATCGAGAACTTAATGACAGACCGGTAACCAGGAATTCGTATAACTATAAAATGACATGGAACAATATACGAATATGATTGAAAAATTTTATGAGAAAGCCAACCATTTTTGAGTTGCCTTTTTCTTTGAAGCAGCCAAGGCTATAGGCTCACCTACACCAAAATTTCCTTTTTCGAGTTAAAATTTTTCATCTCAAAATGTGCTGAATTCGTTATATTTTGAGCTTTTACGTCGTATGCACCAACTACTACTTTTCTTACCAAAATTGCCTTTTTCCAATAAAAATATTTTTAGTTCAAATATTATTTTTAGTTCAATTTTTAGTACGTGATTATTTCTTTGTTATATAAATCCTTAAGTCATCTTCATCAACCTTTTTTGTAAGGAATTGCTCTAAGAAAGATTTACAACACCACAAATTCTAATACTGGTACAATTTTTAACGTGTTAGAATTCTACTGTTGACAAAAAACCGAAACAACGGTAGTATGATCTAAAAAACTGATGTAAAAAAGTCTTACTTTTGACTTCAGTGTTGGCAGTGGCATAGAAGACCGTAAATATTTATGGAATGTAGGTGGTGGTGTGTTTTTCCATAAGAATATAAACACTCAAAAAGCAATAAAAATTGCCAAAAAGCAGCCCAGCTCGGTAGCTTCTGTACCTACGAGTGGTGTGAACTTCATAACCCTTAAAAACCCTGCTGTACAAATAGGTAGCTCGTGATACAGATGCTTTGAAAGATAAAATTGCAAGGTAATTTTGTGAATTTCTTACCTGACAGTTTGATTTACGCAGACGTAGCAAAAGTGCATGATATGATCGGATCTGGACATTACAAAACTGGCATAAGAACATCAAGATGTTGTCACTTTTACGAATGCCGTATTGAAAAAATGAAACAGAAAGATTTGGTTATGCATCTCAATATCAAAGAAAGGGTGTATCCGAATTCTGTGCAAGCATTTGCTAGTATTCTAGCTACAAAACTATACTCCTGGAATGTTGAAATGATAGTTAGTGCTTCCAATTTTTTTGAGGAAAACTTTGCAAAAGTAGTATCATGATTGGCACGCATAATGTGTACCTATAGGTGCATTTCAATTATTATCAAATACAAAGTCCAGTTTTTCAATCCAAACCTTTTCATTTCAAAGCGTTGTTATTTTCAAAGTTGCTTCTGTATGATCAGAAAAAGGTAGATTTGCATCTAATTTGGGTCAAAAGAACGTTTTTTTTGAAAAAAAAATCAATTTAAAGAGGGGTCACTTTTTGCAAAATAGGTAAGGGTATAGCCTTAGTAAAATCATCAATTTTTTTGAAAATTTTTTGTTCTTGAAACTAGCTAATTTGCTTCTGTATGATCAGAAAAAGAAAGATTTGCATCTGGTTCGGGTCAAAAATACGTTTTTTTGAAAAAAAATCAATGTAAAAACGGGTCAATTTTTGAAAAATAAGTAAGGGTATAGCCTTAGTAAAATCATCAATTTTTTTGAAAATTTTTTTTTCTTGAAACTAGCTAATTTGCTTCTGTGTGGTCAGAAAAAGGTAGATTTGCATCTACTTCGGGTCGAAAATACGTTTTTTTGAAAAAAGAGCAATGTCAAAAAGGGGTCACTTTTTGTAAAATAAGTAAAGGTATAGCCTTAGTAAAATCATCAATTTTTTTGAAAATTTTTTGTTCTTGAAACTAGCTAATTTGCTTCTGTATGATCAGAAAAAGAAAGATTTGCATCTGGTTCGGGTCAAAAATACGTTTTTTTGAAAAAAAAATCAATGTAAAAAGTGGTCAATTTTTGAAAAATAAATAAGGGTATAGCCTTAGTAAAATCATCAATTTTTTTGAAAATTTTTTTGTTCTTGAAACTAGCTAATTTGCTTCTGTATGATCAGAAAAAGATAGATTTGCATCTAGTTTGGGTCAAAAATACGTTTTTTTGAAAAAAAATTAATATAAAAAAGTGGTCAATTTTTGGAAAATAAGTAAGGGTATAGCCTTAGTAAAATCATCAATTTTTTTGAAAATTTTTTGTTCTTGAAACTAGCTATTTTTTTCTGTGTTATCAGAAAAAGGTAGATTTGCATCTGGTTCGGGTCAAAAATACGTTTTTTTGAAAAAAAATTAATATAAAAAAGTGGTCAATTTTTGGAAATAAAGTAAGGGTATAGCCTTAGTAAAATCATCAATTTTTTTGAAAATTTTTTGTTCTTGAAACTAGCTAATTTGCTTCTGTATGATCAGAAAAAGAAAGATTTGCATCTGGTTCGGGTCAAAAATACGTTTTTTTGAAAAAAAAATCAATGTAAAAAGGGGTCAATTTTTGAAAAATAAGTAAGGGTATAGCCTTAGTAAAATCATCAATTTTTTGAAAATTTTTTTTTCTTGAAACTAGCTAAGTTGCTTCTGTATGATCAGAAAAAGGTAGATTTGCATCTAGTTTGGGTCAAAAGAACGTTTTTTTGAAAAAAAATTAACATAAAAAGTGGTAAATTTTTGGAAAATAAAATTGGGTATAGCCTTAGTAAAATCATCAATTTTTTTGAAAATTTTTTGTTCTTGAAACTAGCTAATTTGCTTCTATATGATCAGAAAAAGAAAGATTTGCATCTGGTTTGGGTCAAAAATACGTTTTTTTGAAAAAAAAATCAATGTAAAAAGGGGTCAATTTTTGAAAAATAAATAAGGGTATAGCCTTAGTAAAATCATCAAATTTTTTGAAAATTTTTTGTTCTTGAAACTAGCTAATTTGCTTCTGTATGATCAGAAAAAGGTAGATTTGCATCTAGTTTGGGTCAAAAATACGTTTTTTTGAAAAAAAATCAATGTAAAAAGGGGTCAATTTTTGGAAAATAAGTAAGGGTATAGCCTTAGTAAAATCATCAATTTTTTTGAAAATTTTTTTGTTCTTGAAACTAGCTTATTTTTTCTTGTGTGATCAGAAAAAGGTAGATTTGCATCTAGTTTGGGTCGAAAGTACGTTTATTTGAAAAAAAATCAATGTAAAAAGTGGTCAATTTTTGAAAAATAAATAAGGGTATAGCCTTAGTAAAATCATCAATTTTTTTGAAAATTTTTTTGTTCTTGAAACTAGCTTATTTTTTTTTGTGTGATCAGAAAAAGGTAGATTTGCATCTAGTTTGGGTCGAAAGTACGTTTATTTGAAAAAAAATCAATGTAAAAAGTGGTCAATTTTTGAAAAATAAATAAGGGTATAGCCTTAGTAAAATCATCAATTTTTTTGAAAATTTTTTTGTTCTTGAAACTAGCTTATTTTTTTTTGTGTGATCAGAAAAAGGTAGATTTGCATCTAGTTTGGGTCGAAAGTACGTTTATTTGAAAAAAAATCAATGTAAAAAGTGGTCAATTTTTGGAAAATAAGTAAGGGTATAGCCTTAGTAAAATCATCAATTTTTTGAAAATTTTTTTTTCTTGAAACTAGCTAATTTGCTTCTGTATGATCAGAAAAAGGTAGATTTGCATCTAGTTTGGGTCAAAAATACGTTTTTTTGAAAAAAAATTAATATAAAAAGTGGTCAATTTTTGGAAAATAAGTAAGGGTATAGCCTTAGTAAAATCATCAATTTTTTGAAAATTTTTTTTTCTTGAAACTAGCTAAGTTGCTTCTGTATGATCAGAAAAAGGTAGATTTGCATCTAGTTTGGGTCAAAAGAACGTTTTTTTGAAAAAAAATTAACATAAAAAGTGGTAAATTTTTGGAAAATAAAATTGGGTATAGCCTTAGTAAAATCATCAATTTTTTTGAAAATTTTTTGTTCTTGAAACTAGCTATTTTTTTCTGTGTTATCAGAAAAAGGTAGATTTGCATCTGGTTCGGGTCAAAAATACGTTTTTTTGAAAAAAAATTAATATAAAAAAGTGGTCAATTTTTGGAAATAAAGTAAGGGTATAGCCTTAGTAAAATCATCAATTTTTTTGAAAATTTTTTGTTCTTGAAACTAGCTAATTTGCTTCTGTATGATCAGAAAAAGAAAGATTTGCATCTGGTTCGGGTCAAAAATACGTTTTTTTGAGAAAAAAATCAATGTAAAAAGGGGTCAATTTTTGAAAAATAAGTAAGGGTATAGCCTTAGTAAAATCATCAATTTTTTGAAAATTTTTTTTTCTTGAAACTAGCTAAGTTGCTTTTGTATGATCAGAAAAAGATAGATTTGCATCTAGTTTGGGTCAAAAATACGTTTTTTTGAAAAAAAATTAATATAAAAAAGTGGTCAATTTTTGGAAAATAAGTAAGGGTATAGCCTTAGTAAAATCATCAATTTTTTTGAAAATTTTTTGTTCTTGAAACTAGCTAATTTGCTTCTGTATGATCAGAAAAAGGAAGATTTGCATCTAGTTTGGGTCAAAAATACGTTTTTTTGAAAAAAAATCAATGTAAAAAGGGGTCAATTTTTGGAAAATAAGTAAGGGTATAGCCTTAGTAAAATCATCAATTATTTTGAAAATTTTTTATTCTTGAAACTAGCTAATTTGCTTCTGTATGATCAGAAAAAGGTAAATTTGCATCTAGTTTGGGTCAAAAATACGTTTTTTTGAAAAAAAATTAATACAAAAAAGTGGTCAATTTTTGGAAAATAAGTAAGGGTATAGCCTTAGTAAAATCATCAATTTTTTGAAAATTTTTTTTTCTTGAAACTAGCTAATTTGCTTCTGTATGATCAGAAAAAGGTAGATTTGCATCTAGTTTGGGTCAAAAATACGTTTTTTTGAAAAAAAATTAATATAAAAAAGTGGTCAATTTTTGGAAATAAAGTAAGGGTATAGCCTTAGTAAAATCATCAATTTTTTTGAAAATTTTTTGTTCTTGAAACTAGCTAATTTGCTTCTGTATGATCAGAAAAAGAAAGATTTGCATCTGGTTCGGGTCAAAAATACGTTTTTTTGAAAAAAAAATCAATGTAAAAAGGGGTCAATTTTTGAAAAATAAGTAAGGGTATAGCCTTAGTAAAATCATCAATTTTTTGAAAATTTTTTTTTCTTGAAACTAGCTAAGTTGCTTTTGTATGATCAGAAAAAGATAGATTTGCATCTAGTTTGGGTCAAAAATACGTTTTTTTGAAAAAAAATTAATATAAAAAAGTGGTCAATTTTTGGAAAATAAGTAAGGGTATAGCCTTAGTAAAAT